>OY804606.1:6101003-6701003 GCA_963680895.1 Fragum sueziense | reverse complement strand
ACAAGTTTCGTATTCATCTACATCCGTTTTGTCGTTTGCAGCAGCGTTTGATTTGATTTAGTCCAAAATTTGACCCTTTGAGAAAGGGTTAATATCCTTTTAACTCCCACGAAGAAACATTTTATAATAGATCTACATTGAAAAAAGTTGAAAACGAGAATAATCAGAATTCCTCCTTTTGTCATGTTTTCTGTTCCTTTGCATGCACAAATCCTGTCTTTATTAATAAACATTTCATCGTCTGCAGCAACTTTCAAATTTTTAAATTATATTTCTGCCCTTTGGGAAAGGGTTAACCAAATTTAAATTGAGACTATGGATAATTAATGATTTGACCTTAGGGGTCCAACGGCAGAAAAGCGGTAAGCAACATAGCGATAGGCCATTGGTTCGAAAACGTCTTAACTACACCATGTCAAAGCTATGGTTACGACATTTTTTAACGGAGCGGAGTTGTAACTTACAACAGGGGCCCAAAATATACATGTTTATTGAAAATGTTATTCTGTCATAATTTCAAATATAGGACAAATTTTCCATGTTCACTATGGTAGATCTAGACTGGTGTATTTTAACCCTTTCCCAATTAGACAAATTTTAGAGTTGTCTTATTCAAAATCTGATAGAGATCACAAAATGGATGTTAAAAAGATATGATAGAGAAAGAGATGTTTACTAAATAGCATAGAAAATATTGAGGCGAAAGGAGAAAAGACAGATCATTAGCATTTTCTTCTTTTGCCTCAATGTTTGCCAAAGCCTTACTGTAAGGGACGTCAAAACCAGGTCTTGTTTAGGAGAGGATTAATTCGTTCCAAACCCGGTACTTTTGTATCACGGCCCAACTTTGACATTAAGAAAGTTATTTAGAGAAAAGAAGAAAACGATGATAAACAGAATAAATCTATGTCATTATTTTCTTGTCATTACATACATTTTATAGTTCCATATGAAAATAACTTTGTCGTCTGTAAAACCCGTTAAATTGAACTAGTATTTCGGTGGTCTCATAATTTTTAGACATAACATCCTTGGCAGAAATGAAAACATCGAGACAAAATATTTCTGAAGTCTTTATTCGTATATTATAGGGTCTTTGGTCCATCATTATATTTACAGAATACAAACGAGAGTAACCAAAAATACACAAATTCTGTCTCCTTACCTTCTATCTATATGAGAAAAACTACGAAAAAAATGTAACCCTCATCCTAATGGTGAAATTTGTTGAAGAAGATGTTGATACGTTGATGATAACCATTTTCTCCTTTATTTTGACATTCTCTGTATTATATTAAACACCAATCACGTCTCGATAAACCACGCATTTCATGTTTTGCAGGACAGTGGTGGATCCAGAGGGAGTTTGAGGGTTCAAAAGAAACACTCCCCGTTATCTGATTATTTCATTTTCATGTAGATTTTCTGTCAAATTGTGTAAAGATAGGAAAACAACCTCCTTAGTGGCCGACCCGGGGGGGGGGGGGAGGTCGGGGAGTTCAAACGAATCCTCTCTGAAGCCTGATTATTACATTTTCATTACAGAAATCCTAAATCCGCCACTGCCCTTTATTTCTATTCTAGACGCCCCTCTAAATCCTTGATCCGTGATCCGTCGTAGCAGCGAATGATTCCGTAGCATCAGCATGAGGATGGTGACATTCTTGCCGTAGAAAGAAATCATTTCAATTTCTTGCCGTTCTGGGACAGGACAAGCGTTGATATACATTCTTTTGAAAAAAAAAGCAATTAGGCCTATAATGGTGCAAGTTCTGGTTTTTAACCTTTTCCCAAATGAATTGCAATTCTTTAACTCGTCCAAATTGAATGCTACTGCAATCCACAAAAGGATGCTACTTTATAATATGATTTATCTATAATATAGTACAAAAATATTGAGACAAAAGAAGATATAGATTTTAAATGATCATTTTGTCGTTCGTTTAGCAAGCGCTTTCTTGGCATCAAAACCATGTCTTATTTGGGAATGGGTTAATCATTTTCACTTAAACCTCATATCTTCAAAACTTGCCATATTTGTGGTGACATCTAAGATAGAGTTTGTCCGGGAAAAGTAACTTGACACAGTTTCACTACCGAACGCATGTACAAGAACCATTAAAAATCGTTGACTTTGAAAAAAAAAAAATTCTCGTGATCCGATGGTCAGGCAGACTGTCAAATTTGGATGGACAGACAGACAGACGTACAGACAGACGAACAGTGGAAAACACAAATTGATCTACTTTTAAATCAACATAAAAATTGATTTAAAACAGGTTAAAGGTATAACCCGATAAAGTTAAAGGGTGGATTTATCGATATCGGGTATCGATACGTTGACTCTAAGCGTTCCCTATATAGGGGATGCCTAAAGTCTAAGCAAAGCCTAACATCCAGCGCCCTGTCTGTCTGTCTGTCTGTCTGTCTGTCGGTCGGTCTGTAGCTTTTTTGTCCGCTCTATTTCTCCTAAACTGGTGGTCCAATTTTCTTCAAACTTCACATGTGAACTCATTACCAAGTGCAGATGTGCATATGAAATTTTTGTCACGGTTCATTGATTTTTGACGGAGTTACAGCCCTTGAGTGAATTTTCTTGTCTGCTCAATTTCTCAGATACTAATGGACGGATTTCAAAAAAACTTTACAGTTATGCTTAGTAGCTCTCAAATATGTACATATCAAATTTTGGTGATGATTCATTGATTTTTGACTGAGTTATGGCCCTTTGCTGAAAACTGCCATTTAACGCAAAATCAATGTGTGTTGATCGTTTTTTCAATTTTTTGTCCACTCTATTTCTCATAAACTATTGGACCGATTTTGTTCAAACTTCACATGTGAACTCATTACTTAGTTGAGATGTGCATACTAAAAAATTTTTCACGGTCCATTGATTTTTGACGGAGTTACGGCCCTTGAGTGAATTTTCTTGTCCGCTCAATTTCTCGGAAACTAAAGGACGGATTTCAAAAAAACTTTACAGTTATGCTTAGTAGCTCTCAAATATGTGCCTATCAAATTTTGGTGATGATTCATTGATTTTTGACTGAGTTATGGCCCTTTGCTGAAAATTGCCATTTTACGCAAAATCAATGTGTGTTGATTGGTTTTTCAATTTTTTGTCCACTCTATTTCTCATAAACTATTAGACCAATTTTGTGTGAACTCTTTACTAAGTTGAGATGTGCATACTAAATTTTTTTCACGGTCCATGGATTTTTGACGGAGTTACGGCCCTTGAGTGAGTTTACTTGTCCACTCAATTTCTTAAAAAACTAATGGACGGATTTCAAAAAAACTTTACAGTTATGCTTAGTAGCTCTCAAATATGTGCATATCAAATTTTGGTGATGATTCATTGATTTTTGACTGAGTTATGGCCCTTTGCTGAAAATTGCCATTTAACGCAAAATCAATGTGTGTTGATCGGTTTCTCAATTTTTTGTCCACTCTATTTCTCATAAACTATTGGACCAATTTTGTTCAAACATCACTTGTGAACTCATTACTAAGTTGAGATGTGCATACTAAATTTTTTTCACGGTCCATAGATTTTTGACGGAGTTACGGCCCTTGAGTGAATTTTCTTGTCCGCTCAATTTTTCGGAAACTAATGGACGAATTTCAAAAAGACTTTACAGTTATGCTTAGTAGCTCTCAAATATGTGCATAATAAATTCTTGTGATGTTTCATTGATTTTTGACTGAGTTATGGCCTTTTGCTGAAAATTGCCATTTTACGCGAAATCAACGTGTGTTTATCGGTTTTTCAATTTTTTGTCCACTCTATTTCTCATAAACTTCTGAATCAATTTTGTTCAAACTTCACATGTGAACTCATTACCACGTTGAGATGTGCATATTATATTTTGGTCATGGTCCATTGATTTTTGACGGAGTTACGGTCCTTGAGTGAATTTTCTTGTCCGCTCAATTTCTCGAAAGCTAACGGATGGATTTAAAAAAAAACTTTACAGTTATGCTTAGTAGCTCTCAAATATGTGCATATAAAATTTTGGTGATGATTCATTGACTTTTGAATGAGTTATGGCCTTTTGCTGAAAATTGCCATTTTATGCAAAATTAATGTGTGTTGATTGTTTTTTCAATTTTTTGTCCACTCTATTTCTCATAAACTGCTGGACCAATTTTATTCAAACTTCACATGTGAACTCATTACTAAGTGTAGCTGTGCATATTTTATTTTGGTTATGGTCCATTGATTTTTGACCGAATTATGGCCCTTGAGTTAATTTTCTTGTCCGTTCAATTTCTAGAAAAGTGATAAATGGATTTCAAAGATATTTTACAGTAATGCTTAGTAGCTCTCAAGTATGTGCATACCAAATATTTGTAATGGTTCATTGATTTTTGACTGAGTTATGGCCCTTTGTTGAAAATTGGCATTTTTCGCAACATTAACATGTGTTGATCAGTTTGTTGATTTTTTGTCTGCTCTATTTCTCCTTAACTACTGGATGAATTTTGTTCAAAGTTCACATGTGAACTTATTACAAAGTGAAGATTTGCATCTTCTATTTTGGTCATGGTCTATTGATTTTTCACAGAGTTATGGCCTTTGAGTGAATTTTCTTGTCCGCTTCAACTCTTGGTAAATAATGAATAGATTTTATTAATTATAACTTTACAAGTATGCTTACTAGCTCTCAAATATGTGCATATCAAATATTGGTTTCGGTTCATTGTTATTGTTTTTTTTACTGAATTATGGCCCTTTGTTAAAATTAGTAATTTTTGCAACATTAACATATGTTGGTCAGTCTGTTTTTATAGTGTTTGCTCTTTTTCTCAATTGATCAGATCACAGTTCATAGGAAATATACATCTCTAAAATGAAAATGCACAACACTGTGCTGTTGGGGGGTATGATCACTTTCAGTGATATTCTAGTTATGCCCCCTTTCGAAGAAAATGGGGGTATATTGTTTTGCAAGTGTCGGTCGGTCGGTCGGAAGGTCGGTTGGTCGGTCGGTCGGTCCGTAGGTCGGTCGGTCTGTCCGTAGACCAAACCTTGTCCGGAGCATAACTCGAAAAGTATTAAAGGTAGAACCATGAAACTTCATAGGTGGATAGATCTCATTATGGAGAGGTGCAGTGCACAAGAACCGTAACTCTGCCGATCAAATTTTTGAGTTATTGCCCTTTGTTGATTTTAAAACTTGATTCTTGTCCGGAGCATAACTCAAAAAGTATGTAAGGTACAATCATGAAACTTTACAGGTGGATAGATCTCATTATGGAGAGGTGCAGTGCACAAGAACCGTAACTCTGCTGATCAAATTTTTTGAGTTATTGCCCTTTGTTGATTTTCAAACTTGATTCTTGTCCGGAGCATAACTCAAAAAGTATGTAAGGTAGAATCATGAAATTTTACAGGTGGATAGATCTCATTATGGAGAGGTGCAGTGCACAAGAACTGTAACTCTGCCGATCATATTTTTGGAGTTATTGCCCTTTGTTGATTTTCAAACTTGATTATTGTCCGGAGCATAACTCAAAAAGTATGTAAGGTAGAAGAATCATGAAACTTTACAGGTGGATAGATCTCATTATGGAGAGTTGCAGTGCACAGGAACCGTAACTCTGCCGATCATATTTTTGGAGTTATTGCCCTTTGTTGATTTTATAACTTGATTCTTGTCCGGAGCACAACTCAAAAAATATGTAAGGTAGAATCATGAAACTTTACAGATGAATAGATTTCATTATGGAGAGGTGCAGTGCACAAGAACCGTAACTCTTCCAATCAAATTCTTGGAGTTATTGCCCTTTGTTGATTTTTACACTTAATTCTTAACCTTGCCTATATCTCATGTCCTTTTACACATACAGCCTTGATATCTTACACATAGATACCTCCTATCAACATTGTTCACATTTAACCATGACCTTGGACCTTGTGACCTTGACCTTGGAGTTTGACCTACTTTGAATAAAATAAACCCGGCATATATCTCATGACCTTTTACAAATACAGCCTTGATATTTCACACATGGACACATCTTACCAAGACCTTTCACAATTGACCATGACCTTGGACTTTGTGACCTTGACCTTGGAGTTTGACCTACTTTTAAAAAACTTTAACCTGGCCGATATATCATGTCCTTTTACACATACAGCCTTGATATTTGACAAATGGAAACCTCCGACCAAGATCTATCACATACGACTATGACCTTGGACCATGTGGCATTGACCTTGGAGTTTGACCTACTTTTAAAAAAATTAAACTGGGCCTATATCTTATGTGCTATTACACATACAGCCTTGGTATTTAACACATGGACACATCTTACCAAGACCTTTCTCATTTGACCATGACCTTGGACCTTGTGACCTTGACCTTGGACTTTGACCTACTTTAAAAAAACTTTAACCTAGCAGATATATCATGTCCTTTTACACATACAGCCTTGATATTTGACACATGGACACCTACGACCAAGACCTATCACATTTGACCATGACCTTGGACCTTTTGACCTTGACCTTGGTGTTTGACCTACTTTAATAATACATTAACCTGGCCTATATTTCATGTCATTTTACATATACAGTCTTGATATTTCACACATGGTCACTTCCAACCAAGATATTTCACTTTTGACCATGACCTTGGACCTTGACCTTGGAGTTTGACCTACTTTTAAAAACTTAAACTAGGCCTATATCTCATGTCCTGTTACCTATACAGTCTCAATATTTTGCACATGGACACCTCCTACCAAGACCTTTCACATTTGACCATGACCTTGGCCTGTGTGACCTTGACCTTTGATTTTTACATACTTTTAGAAATCTTTAACCTAGCCTTTATCTTATGTCCTATTACACATACAGCCTTGATATTTCACACATAGACACCTCCTACCAAGACCTTTCACATTTGATCATGACCTTGAAAATTGCAACTTTGACGTTGGAGTTTGACCTACTTTTAAAAAGACTGAAACCAGGCATATATATCATGTCCTTTTACACCTACAGCCTTGATATTTCACACATGGACACCTCCAACCAAGGCCTTTCACATTTGACCTTGACCTTCACCTTGGCATTTGGCCTACTTTTAAAAACTTTAACCTGGCCTATGTTTCATTTTACTTTTACATATACAGCTTTGATATTTCACACATAGACACCTCCTACCAAGACCTTTCATATTTGACCATGACCTTTGACCTTGTTAACTTGACCTTGGACTTTGACCTACATCAAATGTAGGCCCTTGAGGGGGCATATATGTTTTACAAACATCTCTTGTTAACATCTATCATGGCTCCTGAAGCAGCTTTCAAGTTAGACAACCCTAAAATTTTGCTGTTTAGGAAAGGGTTAAGGATATTTTTTTCAAGAAATAAGGGCCTTAAATTTAGAAATTTGGCCTTAAAAAAACCCTTAAAAAGTCCTTGAATTTAGTTTTGTAATTTCTGTATTAACCATTCTATTGCAGATATGGACAAAGAAGACGCGCTTGTATGTTTCGAGGACCACATTCGACTGTTAGAGACAGAGTATGACGATGAGAAGGAGAGAGATCGACGACGAATAAAACGTCAACATCGTAAAAATCGTGAAGGATTCCTTGTGTTACTTGATGAGCTACACGAGCAGGGAAGACTGAACTCCATGTCATTGTGGATGGATTTGTTTCTGATTATCAGTTCTGATGGGAGATTTCAACATATGCTGGGACAGCCAGGTATGAATTCATATCCATTATTTCTATTCTCCAATGTGGAATGATCTGGGCAGTGATTGGGAAAGAATTTTTTGCAATGGGACGATGTCCCCATGGTTAGGAAATTCAATGTGACATTTTGAAAATCAATGCAGAGCTGAATCTAGGGCGCGGGATTGCGGGATTCCCGCATTATTTTATTGCATGGCGCAAAAAAGATAAGCCATGCGGGACAAATCACGCACTTTTTTTCAGGTTGGCGCATTTTTCAATAAGCATTGCGTAATAACGTAAGTTCATAATCATTGAAAAGTTGCTAACACAGATCACAGAGAAACCCCCGTAATTCTATATTTATACAGTATTTTGTATCTCCCCTCAAAAAATCGATTTTTGTCTTACAAATGAAATAAATTTATGTTCGAGATTTAATCCGAAAACGGAAAAAAACAAACAAGTTGAATGAAGGGGGAAACGGCGGTGAAATTCATAATTTGTAATTATTACGGTGCATAACCAAAATGGCGGTCAAAACAAACAAAATGAAGAAACGCTGTGTTAAAATCGTTTTTAATCACATAAATGGACTGAATAATATGTTATTACCGCGGCACATAATCAAGATGGCCAATGAAACAAAGAATCGCTGCCTGAAATTAGTTTTATCACATAAAATGGGTTGAATTTAATGATACCAAGCGGTCCCATACTAAGTGATCCTCCTCGGCGTGGATGTCTAGTTCAGTAGCCACATTATGTACATACTGATAGTGCCAAGGATTACGATGGAAGTTGAAGTGAGTTTTTCAAATTGGAGCTTTCTTGAAAATGTATCAAAGTTGATGGTCCTCCCTTTGAAGGAGACTTTTTTCTTCAGCCCTGAGACTATTGAAATGGCCAAGCATGGTCAAATGTGAAAAATGTTTTTGTGGTGTAAATAATCTGCTTCAACCAGTCTGGTGTAATCATTTACTATGAACAGTATAATCTAAATTTTAAACAACCAATAAATTAAAGAATATGAACATATAAAGTTTGTTATTTGGACAAAAGTTATTAAAAAAAGACTGCTTAGACAATTGCTAATACTTACAAAGAGTAAAGATTATGGTATTTCAATTTCATGTAATAGATTTCGTTACAGGTAAATTCTTACTTTATTTTGTTGCGAAAAAAAAGTTGAATTCATTGTGGCTCAAGGCTGAATCCTGTTGGCCCACATTTTGAAGTATGGTGGGGGAGTTGGCCCACTTTTGTGAAAACCTAGATTCAGCTCTGTCAATGTGACAATTTTAAAACACATTTTTTTCTCATTTTTTTCTCAGCTTACCGGGCTCATTTATTTAACTTATATGATGAATAGTATAAAATCCAGTCTCACAAAAAACATGTATGATTGTATCTCAAGTTAAATGTTTTTAGTAATGACAAAGGCTTAAGCTAATGATAAAGAAACATGCATATTATCAAACAGATTCGTCCCACGTTGTTTCACACTTTTTTCCCGGGATGGAAAATTGAAAGGGACATGGGCACACTCGATAGGGAAAACGATGTGACATTTTGAATTTTAATGTGACTATGGCGCATGGCGCAAGCCTTTCCCAGTCACTGTCTGGGTATAGTGTTTTACCATTGTCCATCTGTCTGTCTGTCCAAACATAACAAGAAATCTTTATATATTGTTGTTTCACAAAAACCTCATGTTCCTAATTGAAGTACAAGACAACAAAATTTTAAGACTGGTCTTAATTCAGATATGTTGAACATGATAATTTCAAGTAAATAATATTTTATAATTTTTTGTCTTTCCAGATAGATTCCCTTGTAGGAAATGAAGATTTTGCTTGACACAAACAATATCCTCATTGTCCATAATATTTTTGTAAGCCTTTATCTTTTAGTAGTGTCAAAAAGCATCATTATGTGGGAATGGGTTTGACATAGATTTAAATGTAGAATAAATATTAGATTCTTTGAAGAGTGCTTGTAGTTAATCCATTCCCAAACATGGCCTGGTTTTGACGTCCCTAATAGAAAAGGCTTGGGAAAACATTGAGACAAAAGAAGAAACTGCTGATAATCAGCAGTTTCTCCTTTTGTCTCAATATTTTCTATTCCATATTTAACACAAATCATATCTTTAATACCATCCATTTTGTCATTAGTGGCAGTTTTTGAAGTGGATCAGCCTAAAATTTGTCGTTTGGGAAAGGGTTGAGTCACATATACTTGCAGGGTCAACACCGTTGGATTTGTTCAAGTTTTACGTCGAAGATTTGAAGGCCAGATTCCATGATGAGAAAAAAATTGTGAAAGAAATATTGAGGGTAAGGATAAAGTATGCTTGTTAACTTGTCTGCATTAGACAACACTTTGTCCAAATTCAATGATTAGGCAAAAATTTTAACTGACGTTACAAAAATCAGAATGTTTAGATATCAACATATAACGTATTCAGGGAAAACAGCATCTTAAGGTATCCAACCCCTCAAAAGCACCAAAGAGTCAGACGCGAAATTTGAAAAGTGCAAATAATTCCTAAACTGTGTTACATTTCCATTAAAAATACAGACATAAGCATTTTGTACAGTTTAGAATTTTGAATTAATGCATTCTTATGGAAATATTTGACAAAAATGTTCAAAATTACCTCCCTTGAATATGAATATAGAGTAAAATAATATTTGTAAATTATTTTCTAATTGAAGCATAATCTTGAAATGAAGAACGGTGAATCAATTTATGTGAAGTGTATTTATGAGTGTGTGTAATTTGATGCATTTCGTATGGCTAGAAAGTGGTGATTTTTTCAGGGTCTGTAAACCTTAAGCCCTTTTTTAATTGGACCACCAAATTCTGTTTGGCAAAGGTTTGAATCTTCAACTCTGTATATTTACAGGACAAGGGTTTCATCATAGATGTGAGCACAACCTTCTAGGATTTCTCTAACATAATTAGTGATGATAAATGAGCTAACAGTCTAGATATAACTTTAACCCTTACCCAAACAAGACATGTTTTTGATGTCCCTGATAGAAATGGCTTTGGAAAACATTGAGGCAAAGGAAGAAAATGCTTGAAACCAGCATTTTCTCCTTTCATCTAAATATTTCCTCTGCTTTATTGTATACAAAGCATATCTTTATCAACATCCATTTTGTCATCTATATCAGCTTTTAAATGGGACCACCCTAAAATGTTGCCGTTTGGGAAAGGGTTAACTTTGAACTCTGTATAATTACAGGACAAGGGTTTCATCATAGATGTGAGCACAACGTTTGAGGATTTCTCCAACGTAATCAGTGATGATAAACGAGCTAACAGTCTAGATACAGGGAACATCAAACTCACATTTAATAGTGTAAGTGTAAACATTTTTTTGAAACTTTATTGTAAATTTTCCTGTATCCAATATTAATATTTTCATATGTATGCCCCCGTATCAAAAGATAGGGGGCATATTGGTTTACTCGTGTCCGTCTGTCTGTCACTTGACACTAGCCATTTTTGGGGGGCATTCATGTTTCACAAACCTGGAATGCTTTAATATTTCCCTTTACACCTTTTTATCCCACTTCCTGATGTCCTGCTGCCTATGTCACAATTCATTGTGTTTAAACTCAAAGTATTATTCATGCTGTTATAAATCGTTAGGACATCATTTTAATCTTGAGTATTCAAAGAAAATGAGGCTTATGTCAGCAACACAGGTGTCACTGTTGGTGTAATGTTTTGCCTAAAGTTTTGTTTGCAGGTGTCATATTTCAAGGAAATTGTGTTATGCTGGCATAACAATGGACCAAACGCCAATCGATAGATCGCTCCGCCCAACACAAAATCTAGTACAAACAACAGGGGGCATTGGCATGTTGATTGTTTTGATTGTCAGGCGATAGATCGATACAATACCATGTGCAACGAAGAATTTAGAACAATGGTGATGTAGCATTTTTCCGGTCGTCCATTGGCTTATTCATGGTTTTGGTTGACAGCCGGCGTTTGGTCAATCATGAAAGATTCTATTGTTGTTTATGTCATTGCAGCTGATTGAAAAGGCTGAGGCAAGAGAGAAAGAAAGGTTGAAAGAAGAAGCTAGAAAGGTAAAACATGTTGTCTATTTGTTATTAATGGTATAAATTAATGCTTCATATGAGAAGTTCACAGTAGCAAATTGTTGTCTTGCTGTAGGTTTGTCCTCCTGTTTGTTTATAAGAAATGTTTGTCAAAGGTCAAGGTCATTATTGAGCATTGTTTAGCCCTTTCCCAAATGGCAAAATTTCAAAAGTTCCATTTCAAAAGCTGCTGCAGACGACAAATGGACCTTGTTTAAGATAGAATTTGTGTACAATATATTTTGGAAAATATTGAGGCAAAAGGAGAAAAAGCTGATTATCAGCACTTTCTTCTTTTGCCTCAATGCTTTCCCAAGCCCTTTCTATTAGGGACATCAAAACCAGGTCTTGTTTGGGAAAAGGTTAAAATTGATTTCTGTGCACCAACTAAACAAACATTTGACCTATAGCCCTTTTCTAGTGACCAATAGCAAGTGGGGGGTATTTGTCCCCTTTGCAACAATTAAAATCTTATCAGAAAAGTTTTTTAGACTTTTTGCATAGAAATGGGGCATTGTGTTTTTACCATAATTGTAATGCTCATTATGCTGTATATGAGATTAACCCTTTCCCAACCAATAATGGGTTTTGACAAACTTAATAGAGAAGGCTTTGACAAAATTGAAAGGAAGAATTTGCGTAAATCCAGTGTTTTGAATTTCTCCCTTTGTCTCAATGAATTGAGTGCTGTAACTCAGGAACACTGTACATCAAGAAAAAAAATGTTTTGTTATCTGAAACATGTTTCATTTTTGACTAGCCTTTTTGTTACTGACAATAGATTTGATTTTTCTGAAAAACTTGTTACAAATGGCATATGAAACCCCATTCAATCAATCTATTGTTTTCTGATTTTGTAGTTGAGAAAATTGGAGATAGCCTTCAAAAATATGTTGGCAGAGTTAAACCCAGCCATAGAGCAGGAACAAAAGTGGGAAGAGGTGAGATATTGATCCGATTTTACAAACAAAAAATCTATGTTCATCTGATTTTACAAAGAATTTAGTAAACATGTCCAGAAAATTCTGTTTAAAGTGTTGGTCGCAAAGCTGACTTAAATAATGTTTACTTATAGCCACATTGTTTTAGTATGTTAAATATGTTTCTTGAAATAACTCAAAACACTAATAAAGTAATGTCTGAATGTTTCAGAATGTGGTCTGTTTTCTTCGAAAAACTGCATAACTGCATTTTTAAGCAAGCTGAAATAACTTCTTCATTTGAAATGTAAAAGATATTGGAAATCTCATGTGCATTGTATTTGTCCATAGATTTAAGATAAATTTAACCGTCCTCAATAAAATCTTTCAAATGTCACAAATTATGATGAAAAAAGGAAAAAAGAAACATGTAGCTTTCAAGGTAATGAATGAGCTAGTTGATCATATGTAATTTAAACTTTTAAAGGAAATCTGACAGGTTCTCTTTGAAATAAGACAACACTTTGTAAACTTTCAGGTGCGAAGTAGAGTTGAGAACGAGCCTGCGTTTGAAGCAATCACACTCGAGTCAGAGAGGATACGTCTTTATAAGGAGTTCCTCGTCGCGCTAGAAGAAACCTGCATGCACAAACATAATAAGAAAAAGAAATCAAGAAAACACAAAACTAGACGATCTCATTCTAGGTCTCGATCTGTAAGTATTTGTGATATTGAATCTGTTTTCACATGCTTAGCTTTATCTTTTAGGATTGTGTTTTTAAGATATTGTGTAAATTTAATGAAATTTATATTAAAAATGTAACCGAGTTAGTACATATAAAAGCAAAATCCAAGATGGATAGAAGAACAAACACAGAAAACAAGAAATTGAATTATATAATTAATAATTCCTGCAATTTTGCTCTTTGTCTATTTGAAGTGCATGCAAAATTGCGTTTCAACAGCAAAAAGTTTTTAAAATTTAAAGAAGAAAATTCTTCTCATGTTAAATTATCCAAACCTTTTCGTCAGTTAAAAATATCATAAGTCAACCCTGACTGTCTTTTTGCAGGCTGACTATTCCGATGAGGAGAGTTCTTCCCGCCATAAATCCAAGAAGAGACGCAGATCCCGGTCACGATCACAGAGTTACCAATCTGTCTCTGGTAAGTTGTATTTGTTGCATCAATCATGGTTTCAAGAATAAACAGAATATTAGTGGACAAGCAAGACTTACTAAACCAAGTGAGGTTCTGCAAACTTAATTATAATCTCTCTTTTCCCAAACGTCAAAATTTTAGGGTGATCCACTTCAAGTATTGCCATTTATGAGAAAATGGATTTTTTTAAAGATAGGATTTGTGTAAATTATGGCACAGAAATATTGAGACAAAAGGAGAAACTGCTGTTTATCAGCAGTTTCTTCTTTTGCCTCAATGTTTTCCCAATCCTTTTCTACTTGGGACGTCAAAACCAGGTCTGAATTCATTACATTTTGAATGATGGCTTTGCCATTATCCTTTCTGATTGTTAACCCTTTCCCTTACAAGAACTGGTTTTGATGTCCCTATTAGAAAAGGTTTGGGAAAACATTGAAACAAAATAAGAAACTGCTGATAATCAGCTGTTTCTCCTTTTGTCTCAATATTTTCTGTGTCATATTTTACACAAATCTTTAATCTATCTATAATAGCATCCATTTTGTCATTTGTGGCAGCTTTTGAAGTGGATCACCCTAAAATTTTGTCATTTGGGAAAGGGTGAACAAACTGTTAGAGACATGCAGTGGATGATTTTTCTATGTGACGATTGGGGACGTGGTTGTACTGGTGAGAGAAATGACAAGAGTCCATTGTTAGGTCCTCCAACTATGTGATGTGACGGGATACTTTTAAAAATGGTGTTTTTATGCCCCTGTATCGAGAGATGGGGGCATATTGTTTTACTTGTGTCTGTCCATCTGTCCGTCTGTCCATCCATCTGTCTGTCCAAAAACTTAACATTTGCCTTTTCTCAGAAAGAATTTGACATACAAAGCTCAAATTTGGTATGCAACTTCCTTTCAATGATGTCTATCTTTTCCATACAATTTGACCTTCCTCGAGGTCACCTGTTAACCCTTATCAACCTTTACAGGAAAACTTAACATTTTAGAAAAATGACCATTTCGGGGGCATTGGTGTTTCACAAATACATCTTTTTATTTCAGTATTACAGAGATGTTAAACTTAAACCCTTTCCCACACATTGACGCTTTTGGACGCTCCACAAAATAAAGGCTTTGGAAAACATTGTGGAAAATGAAGAAATTGCTTGTGACAAGCAATTTCTTCATTTCCCACGTTTTCTACCAAGAAAGACCAAAAAATGTAAATTTTGTTCAATGGAAATTGTCGTCTGCAACACCTATGAGTTTGGACTAGGCTAAAATTTTGTTGTTTGGTAATGGGTTAGATTAATGTCTTCAAACAGATACAGAGAAGGATGACAGAAACTCAAAGAGACACAAGAAAAAGTCCAAGAAGAAGAAACATAAAGGGGTAAATATTGTCTGTAGTGTAGTTGACTAGACGAACACAGTAGATTCACCCTAAACCTTTCCCAAACAGTGAAACTGTTTGACAGGTCTAATAGAAACGGCTTTGGAAAGCATTTAACCCTTTCCCAAACGTCAGAAAATGATGGTGGTCAAATTAAAATACTACCCCAAATGACAAAATAGATGTTATTAAAGATATAATTTGTGTAAAATATGGAATTGAAAATATTGAGACAAAAGGAGAAACTGCTGGTTATCAGCAGTTTCTTCTTTTGTTTCAATGTTTTCCCAAGCCTTTTCTATTAGGGACGTCAAAACCAGGTCTTGTTTGGGAAAGGGTTAAGCAAAAGGAAAAAATGCTGAAAATCAGCATTTTCCTCTTTTATTTTAGTAAATACTTGAAGGAGACAACCAACAGGTGTCCAGCCAGTGCTTTCTGCATTCAGCCCTTTCCCAAATGACAATGGAGGTCTGTTTCAATTTTAAAGCTGCTGCAAATGACATTATTATAATGCAATTGCCTAAAAGTGACATAAGCACGCACAGGTTTACCTAATTCAGTTGTTATAATATCACATGTATAATATAAACTGTACAAATCAAAAGAATTGATCAGTTTTGAAGCGGTAAACAAGGGCATGCATCACTATTGAATGAGTATTTTTCCTGTGGTATACCTAAATAGTTATATTAAGGTATATGACCCATCATTAAAGATACCACTTTCTAGCCATGGGACATGCATTAAATTACACATACTTGTAAATACACTTCAAATAAGTTGATTCCCCGTGCTGGATTTCAAGATTATGCTTCAAGAAGAAAATAATTTACAGATATCTTTTACTCTATATTCATATGCAAGGGATGTAATTTATAACATTTTTGTCAAATATTTCCACAAATATGCATAAATTCAAAATTCTAAACCGTTCAAAATGATTGTGTTTGTATTTTGAATGGAAATGCAACACAGTTTAGGATTTACTGGCACTTTTCAAATTTCGGCTCTTGCTCTTTGGTGGTAATGATGGGTTGTATATGTTAACGAAGATGATTTTCTGATACAATATAGCAAAGAAAATAGTAGGACTGAAGGAGAAAATGCTGGTCATCAACATTTTCCTTATTTGCCTGGTCGTTTTCTATCCAATTTCATCATTCAGGGATGGAAAAAACCAAGTCCTGTTTGGGAAAGGGTGAAAAAGCAAAATTTATATTTCCAAAAAAAATTGTTGCATGTCACTAATTTATACCCAATACTAACATTATCCTAAGCTTGTTATAAATTAAGTACAATCGACACTCGTTGTGTCGAAGTCGGAGGGGCCGTCAAAATACCTCGACATATCCAGAGTTCGACTCATCCGATTTTGTTCGGCTTCAAGATATTTGATTTTGACCGTTTTTGAAACTTATCAAGTACAAATATTATTGAAATATAGTAGGAAAAGGAAAGAAATTGCTCGTGTCGAGCAATTTCTATTCTTTTCCTACTATATTTCAATGGCTATATTCAGTTCTAATTTTTTTGTTTTGAAAAAAATTATGTTAATAGATGAGCACGGGACATGACTTTCACTTCGACTTAAGCGGAATTTCGACTTATCCGATGTCGACATAACGAGTGTCGACCATAGTTGATATCTTGGACTCTTATTCTTTCCAAGCAAAAAATAATTTGACTGGTCTAAAAAGAAATAGTAGATGCTAAAAATAGAATTTTTGCTGATAAGACGGAAAAATGAGAATTTATTGTGTTAGAAAATTTGATATAAATTGAGAAAAATTAAGCATTTTCTTCATTTCCTAGATGTTTTCCAACAATCTCGAGACATTTTTAGCCAGCCATTGTTTTTAAGCATAAAAATAGGAAGTAACATTTGTAATGAAATTAGAATATTTGCTAGTATACTGGTATACACTGTTGAGCAACATTACATGGTACAATTTCCTCATTTCCCACAATGTTGTCTACCTAGAAGGACTGAAAAATGCAAACTTCTACTCACTTGGAATTGTAGTCCTCAACATCTGTGATTTTGGACTGGTCTAGAACTTTGCCATCTGGTATTTGATTAAAGAATGCATGTTCTGTAAATGTCATGTAAATATTGTTGTTTATAAGTGTCTTTCAACCTTATATACTAATGCTTTAGCACCATGTTGTTGCTTTTCAACAAAAACCTCATAACTGCAGCTTGTTTTAAGCTGCAGTTACGAGGTTTTTGTTGAAAAACAGCAATGTATTGCAAAATGTTGACCCCCTACAATCTTCAGAAAATATGAGCTGGGTTGGTATCAATCACAATTTTTGTCTAGGGATTTCTTTTAATCCTTTCGTAAAGGGCAAGTTTTGAGATACCAGCAAAAGATGTTACAGTTGTCAAAAATTTTGATGTCAAAAGTAGAAATTGTATTTGTTAGAGCGTAGAAAATTTTGAAAGAAAAGAGTTTGTTGTTTACCAGTCCATTGCTAGATCTAGTCATTTAGCCATTGTTGTATACCCTATTTGATTTTATGTTTGTACTTCTGTTAAAAGAAAAAATACAGGCAAATGCATAACAGTTTCTTTTCAGTGCTTTGCATTTATAAATGAGCCAGGATCAAGAAAATGTTGCCCTTATGAAAGTTGAGACCAATTATGGTTGCAGGTCAACCTTTTCATACACACAGTCTGTTCGAGCACCATTTTGTTCTCCAGTATCCCCTTCTTGATCTTAACCCTTTCCCAAACATGACCAGGTTTTGACGTCCCTAATAGAAAATGTTTGAGAAAACATTAAGGCAAAAGAAGACCAGCACTTTCTGCTTTAGCTTTAATATTTTCTGGGCTATAACATGCATATTTTCTCCTTTTCATATAATTTATTTTGTCGTCTGCAACCCCTTTGAATTCAGACCACCCTAAAATTTTGTTGTTTGGGAAAAGGACAAACAATTGATGTATTAATTACAGCAGGAATCTGAGTCTGATCACAGTGACTCAGAAAAGGCTCAGAAAGACAGTGAGTCTAAAACAAAGGAGAGAAAGGAAAAACAAGTTAAAAAACAAAAACAAAAGAAGGTGAGTGGGGGTTGGAGTTTGTAGCCTTTCTACACATGGCTCTTTACTGTCTGATCTGGGTCTGCATTATATCTACAGATAAGAGGGAGTACTTAATGACATGCTTAAGCTTTTGACTATCAAGATAAATGGTCCCTTATATACCAGAAGCATTGCTGCAAATTTACACGGGTAATAATTTAACCTAACACCATTTTGGCAGACGACAAATGTGATGTCACATACACTAAAAAGTAGGCAAACATTGTAAACATTGTACATGCACAGCATATACATATCATATAGCCTTGCAGTATACCAGCATTCTTTATGAGTAGTATAGCTGTTGCAACGGAAAAAGACGTCTTGTTTGGTATACGCTGAGCACTTTTTGCGATGGAAATATCGGTCGCTATAGGTAGTTAAAAGGTTAATTTGAATATGTTGGAATCTAGAAAAATTGCTCAAAGTGGCATTTTATACTAATATGGATTCATATTAGCTTGCGGGTAAGGTAGTCCATCACTAACGATATTCTCGTGATATTGAAGTTTTCTTTTGAAATTTTCTAGCCAACATTAATATTCGTTATGTATGGGAAATTATTCAGGTGACATCATAAATTCGGCATTGGAACGTTCCACGACAGAATGTTTATGTTGTTGTCCAATTAATTCCTATTCATAGGAATCTCATTAGGGATGGACTACCTTACAGTAAACAGATCGGCATCCATATTGTTCTATCAAAGCTGCTGCAGGTCATCTAGCAGCAATAAGAGAATAACCTGGGTCTTTTGGATTAACCCTTTCCCAAACAAGACCTTGTTTTGGCGTCCCTAATCAAAATGGCTTGGGAAAACATTGAAACAAAAGAAGAAACTGCTGATAACCAGCAGTTTCTCCTTTTGTCTCAATATTTTCTGTGCCATATTTTACACAAATCCTATCTTTAATAACATCCATTTTGTCTTTTGCAGCAGTTTTTGGAGTGTATCACCCTAAAATTTTGTCGTTTGGGAAAGGGTTAAGCCTCATTGCAGACTGAACCCAAATGATGTAAGGGCCCTTTTCCAAGTCCAAGCTGTAATCGGTTTCATTCTAAATTAATCTTTCAAGCTAATTACGAATGCCCTGGACTATAAAACCTTTCTCAAACAATTATATTTCTGACGGACAAAAATTGAAATCTTTTGCAGATGATAAATGTAACTTTCTGTCAATAAGATAAACTTCTCAAAGGTCATCCTTTAACACTTATCAACCCTTAACATGCCGCTGAACATGAAAATCCAACACTGGCATTTCCACCACAAGTTTGAGACATACCCAGCCCAAATTTGGTACTTATACATGTATTCATTTCAACATGGGATTTAAGTTTATGATGAAATATCAAAGTTTGTAATTTTAGAAAAAAAAATAGATACATGTATTTCTTGGGCATTTGTGTTTTTCCCATATCTTGTCAACTTCAAATTTTGATTTACAAGAGCGGAACAGTTTATTTTCATATTTGAAATAATTAAAAAGACAGTAATAGTGATTTCTTCCTCTTATCTGTAGAACTGCCATCCTCTTATTCTCTTTTTATGCTCCCCGAAGGGAGAGCATATAGTCGCCGCTTTGTCTGTCCGTCCGTCCGTCCTGTCCGTCCGTCATTCCGTCCGTCCGTCCGAAGTGATATCTCCATAACCCTTGGGCCAAATCAGTTGAAACTTACCATGTGAACTCCCTATGACAAAATCATTAAATGCCGATGTACTTTTCCCGGTGTTTGGATTTGAGGCCTCGTCATGGGAAAAGGGGACTTAAGGTAAAATATAGTTTTTCTCTAATTTCTCCTAGTCTAATGGTCAGAATTTGATGAAATTTCATATTTGAGTAGTAAATCAGATGCCCTTGACAATAAACTATGTGAAATTTGGTTATAAAAATTATGTCATGCAAAAAGGGGGCTTAACATTTGCTAGCTTTATGTTAGCTCTGCATGGCATACATTTATTGTGACAATGCCTTATTCGGGGAGCATTGTCCGTCTCTGACGGTTGTTGGGTACATTAACCCTTTCCCAAACTACAAAATTTTAGGGGGATCCATTTCAAAAACTGCCAGAAATGACAAAATGGATGTTATTAAAGATAGGATTTGTGTAAAATATGGCTTAGAAAATATTGAGACAAAAGGAGAAACTGCTGGTTATCAGCAGTTTCTTCTTTCGTTTCAATGTTTTTTCAAACCTTTTCTATAAGGAACGTCAAAACCAGGTCTTGTTTGGGAAAGGGTTTAGCAATCTAGTTTTTATCAGTGGAAAAAGGAAACATGTTAGATATGTCATAATTGAGAAAAGCTGCAGATAGTGCACAATAAATAAATAAATTTTGACACTCCAGGGTGACTCAAAGCTTTATTTCTATTTAGTAGTGTATGATGCCTGAATTTGACCTCCTGATAGAAAAGCTATAGGAAACGAAAAGTCAAAGGAAGAAAATGCTTATAGCCAGCACTTCTCTCCTTTTGCCTCAATATTTACTGTACATACTCAATATTCAACTTCTATATTGTTGTCTAAAGCAGCTTTCAGGTGGGATTATACTGAACATTTACCCATAATAAAGGGTTAAGTAGTAGCAATTAATTTTATTTATGCAGCTTCTTTCAATAAAGACTAATGAAAATTTGGGATTCTGGTGAAGGACTGAAGTTTTATTTTTGTTTTTCAATGAAGGTAGAACAATGAAAATCATCTGGATATGGGTTAGGAGTATTTATATTGGTTCGGACTGTTTTACTTTTAAGATATAGTCTGGTCATGATGTGATGGCACTTATTTACAAAATTCACCTGTGGATGTAAACAACACAATATCAAACACCAAACTACTACAATTTTGCATGTGATGACTCAATTCTTGCAAGTGTCTCACACCTGCAAAATTTAAACCAGCACATGCAAAATTTTAAAAGATTTGTTTGAAACTATTTCCTCTTGTTTATTTGGTTAATATTTGTAAACATGTGCCATAATCTTGTGACTTGACTATAATTCCTGTACTTTGGTAGATGTTTGTTGTTTGTAATGATTTGTTTGCTTTAATACCTTCAGTTGTTTCTAAGTTGTTTCTAAAATTGAAATGTTGCTCTGTTTTAACCCATTACCAAACATTGACACCTTTAGACGCCCCTAAGAAAAATGCTTTGGAAAACATTGTGGAAAATGAAGAAATTGCTTGTAACAAGCAATTTCTTCATTTCCCACGATGTTTTCTAAACAAAAACACCTAAAAATGTAAAATTCCGAGCACTTGAAATTGTCGTCTGCAACACCTTTCAAATTGGAACAGTCCAAAATTTTGTCATTTGGTAATGGGTTAAGCTTTCAGGTACACCAATTTTTGAAGGGTTATAGATCTATGTTTTTTTTTTTTTTTTTGAAAGATTGCACTTTCTTGAGAAAATTTACTTCCCTAAAAAAACTAAGTTGAAAGTGAGAAGAAAAATGAAATGAAAATGGAATGAAAGAAATGCTGATTCCTGGCTTTTTCCGATTTTCTTTTAAATTGAAATGATAAAATGGTACAACCATTTTCAAAGTTTAAAAGCATATGTTCTGTAATATTTTGTGTTAGATCATAAATGTTTCTTTTATAGGTAGACAATGGTATAAAAATGTGACCTTGATATTTTGATATGATCGCATAAGCATAGATATAGAAAATCATTTAATTTGAAGATTATAAATGACATACGTCACGGTGTATAATCAGGTGACTTAGAATTTCCAATAATCTTCAATATACTTGACCAATTTGAATTCGGTTTGAAGCAGAGAAGGTCGTAAAATGCCAGAAATTAGTTCAACATGTTGGATTTTTGAAAAATCAACTGAAAAAAGAGTTATTGAAGATAAACCAAAATTTTGGTTTATCTTCAATAACATTTATATCAGGTGATTTTTCAAAAATTAACCACATCCATTTAATGGGTGACGTCTGTCCACATTCTCTGCTTCAAACCGAATTCAAATTGGTCCAGTATTTACAAAATTATTTAAGATTTTCTGAAAATATTGTATCCTGTGATTATCCACCGTGTACATGAAGCTAAGATAACAATCAGACCCAGTCTTTTTGCCCGTGCATAGGCAAAACCTCGTAACTACAGCTTGAATAAGTTTGGTCACAGAAATGATCCCCTGCCACTGCATTCTTTTGGATGAAACATTATAATGTCTCCATATTACCATAGCTGTTTAGTGGAAAGTAAAACTCCATTCAATCTAATCAATAACAAAAATTAAAAGGAAAAAATTAATCCATTTGTTATCAATTTGTAGTATGTGGTATATTAGTTTTGTTTGCCCCATTAATGATCTTGCTCTGACTTTTCTTGGCATAATATATTGATATTGAGATAAAGATAAATTCATTAAATTGTGATTTGTCAATCAATATGAAGTACTTTAAAAGAAATCATGAAATGATGAATATTATGGTAGCTTGCCAAGATTTATACTGCTGTTAAAGTGCAGGGTGATCTTAAATTATGGGGCCTGCAATAGACTTGGTAAGATAAGAGTATTCAAAGAGTTTTGACTTTGAAAATGACATATTATGGTTAAATGAATATTGACAGACACTTCATCAAAGTTTGTACTTTCAACATGGTGTTGTGTAATATTGGAGAAACTTTGTCTTGTCTACCAGAGATATGAAGAACAATTTATGATATGTCAAGAAATTTATGATATTGGTTTCAATGCATGGTCATAAATTGCAGTTTTTGTCTTGCAAACAAAGTTCTACCGTGCTAATAAAAAAGCTTTCAATCCAGCGTTATAAAAGTTTTGTTTGTACATAGTAAGGATTTTATGATTTAGAACTATTCGTTCATACAAATTCATGAAATGTCAAACTTGATTTACAAGACTCGTTATTTTATCACCAGATAGATCTATTTTGTCATTATAGCAGTCAAAATAAAAAATCTGGTCCTGTCCTTATGAATGTATATGTCATTGTTAGTGGATACTGTAAAGGTTAGATACAATTACTCAAAAAATATAATGAATGTAGCCATTGAAGTCTCATTTCAAACAATTTAAGTTCTTTTCCTACTTTACATCAATCATGAATATACATGAGAGCCTTTTTCACAGATCGTAACTCGTATATTTCCCCTAGAAAAGTTTTAAATATTCATGTTGTAAGATAGATAGGTATGGTTGGTCCTCAATTTAATTTAGACCTGAACCCAAGGACCTCACACAAGAAGAAACGTGTCATTGTCAACATTTATTTGCCAATGCTATTTTTGTATATTCCCAAATCAAGACAAGTACTCCATAAATAGAGCTAAACCTTATAACCCATTCCTAAACAGTGATGCCCTACAAAATAAAAGCTTTGGAAATTATTTTGGAAAATCAAGAAATTGCTGGTGACAAACATTTTCTTCATGTCCCACAAGATTTTTTACATAAAGACACCTAAAACTTTAAAATTCCATGCACCTAATATTGTCATCTGCAACAGCTTTGAATTAGGACAAGTCCAAAATTTTGTTGTCATGTAATGGCTTAATCCTAATATGACAAACTCAAGACTTGTCAAAATTGATGGTACTGAAAATAGAAAAATAAGCTCTTGTATAGAATATAGTTATAGAAAAGGAGAAAATGATAATCATTGGTGTTTTCATATTTTCTCTGTTTGTTTACTACAATTCCTCTGTAAGGGATGTCACAATATTCTCATATATTCTGTGTTCATATGAACGAAACTTATTAAGATAGCATGAATTGAAATTTGAATGGATAAGAAAAAAATATTCATACTCTAAATTTAATTTAGGTGTAACTTTTCTTTACTAATCTACTGAAAAGATGCAATCCAATTTGACTAGAATATTCATAAGATGAATCTTTATTTGAGTCCCCAAAGAGATTTGAATCTTTTGACAAACATGGCATTTGTTGGCAGGAATAAATCCTGTATAAAGTGTACTGTGTAGATGAATATATTGTATGTTGAACTCCAGAAAGGCCTTATAAAAGGAATTTTAAATTCAATACACCCACATAAACCTGTTTCCGTATGAAAATGTAACAAGGGGTTTGCAAAAAAAAAATGTTACGTTTTCTAATATAGCCAAGTTTTGAAAGTAGCCAAGATAAATTTCTACAAAGACATCAGATGAGCCTTGGGGTAGCATTCACCAACCAGTCTAAATCCTTATTTACCTTTAAAATTATACAACAATCAATTCGATTTTCTTGTAATGTAATTTTGATTTAGTCCATTAAACCTTTCCCAATCAACAAAATTTTATGGTGGTCCTATTGAACGCTGCTGTAGACAACAGAATGGGTGTAAATGAAAACAGAATTTTAGTACATTGTTGTATAGAAAATATTGATGCAAAAGGAGAAAATGCTGATTATCAGCATTTTCTTCTTTTGTCTCAATGTTTTTCCAAAGCTTTGCCTAATAGACCCATCAAAACCAGGTCTTGTTTGGGAAAGGATTTAGAAATATTGGTGAATACGGACCCTGATGAGGGAAAAGAAAGTCCCTTATTGCAAATTATACCAGCATGGGGCAAGTTCAGCCTGTGTACACAGTTTGAGCAAGTTCTATCCTGACCTTTGAAAGTAAATTATGCTAACTATATTATAGAGGTTGATAAATATGGAATTAGATTAAAAAAAAAAATAGCACAGAAAATACTTAAAAAAAACCATGACAATTCAGGTTATCTGCAATTATCATTTTGAAGGTAGCCGACAATTTTGTTGTCTATAGCAGGTTGAACCAATTCAGAATTTTGTTTTTAGCTCCACTGGCCTTCAGGCCAGCGGGCTATTGAAGTATTGTCATGGCCCTGTGTCTTTCATGTGTGCCTCCGGTCGTCAACTTTTTCTTTAATAATCTTCTCCTCAGAAACTACTATATGGATTTCAATCAAACTTCACAGGAATGATCCTTAGGTGGTCCTCTATCAGATTCCTTCAATTAATTTTGATTGAACCAGAAAGTCTGGAGTCATCTGCCCTTGAATTGAAAAATGGCTGTTTTGATTTTGTTTTCACCCTAGCCACTACAAATATTGATCAATCAAGACAAAACTTGGTCGGAATGTTGGTGCTGATAAGATCTTGCATGAGTGCAATTTTCAGCTAGATCTGAATATTACATCCTGAGTTATATGCCCTTGAAATAGGCAAAATTACCATTTTTTGACCTTATTTTACTCAAAGTAAATAGTGAAGTTAAGATTTTGCTTTAAATAGTGTGATTCTTAGCTAGATAGGATTATAAAATCCTCAATTATATGCTTTTCTATTTGACAAAATTGCTAATTGTGATTTGTTTTCACTCTAACAGCCAAACTCACTCTAATAAAGACAAAACTTGGTAACCAATAAATCTTAAATGAATGTATTTTTTCAGCTTTCTAGTTACTTTGTAATTGATTTAAGGGGGAATGCTCCAGTTTTTCGGAACACTCGGTCTTTTCTGTAGAAAATTAAATGTTTCGCACCAATATGTTTCGCTACCATATTTTCAATAATATAACACATCATTACAATTTACTATTTTCGAAGGTAAAAGTGTATTTATTATGCGAAACTGATTTCCTCAAGTTGGAAATCGATTATTTAGAGCAAGAAAGTCGTATGTGTGTATGCAGTTACCACTGTTTTGCGTCATTTTGTTCATGTGTAGCTGATAAAAATTGCTGTAATTCACTCATAAGTGCGCTGACCTATACATTTTCTTTTTGAATTATTACCAGGACATGTTGCTTATACAATGAGGGAATTTTATCAAATACTATTATGTAGAACTTGAAATATTTCCAAAAATATGCAAATTTTGACATAAAACACTCCAGCTTCGTTGATCTAACCGAACACGTGAGCATGCTGTTTTATACATTTACGCGTTTAAAGTAGCACATATTTTGGGTTTTCTGTTCTTATTAAATGTAAGACGTTACTTCAAATCCGTTTTGGGGACTAAACGATGAATATACAGCATTTTATTAGCATTTTAGTGACATTTGACAGGTGCAAGACATTGCGCATTTTTTCGATGTAGGGGTATGTGATACGAATGCCTATAAAATTCAAACAAGATCGCTGACCTTCCATTTTTATTTTATTTTTCAATTGGTAATAACATGTAATTCCAACATACAAAATACAAATAAATTCTATTATTGGGAAAAAATTTAGGAAACTGGAGCATTCCCCCTTAAGAGCAACAAGTGTTGAAAAAAAATCTAGTCAAAACTTGGACTTAATAGTACAAGAAATTCAGGTTTGATTAGTCATTTGCATTAAATTAATTTTGGAATAGAGTATGCCTCACGAAAAATGACCTGGCAGAGCAGCCCATGCTAATCAAATGGAATGCTCTGCCAGGTCAATTCTCGTCCGCTATATTTCCCCAAATCTATTTTTAGCTCAAAATGTATTTTTAGAAGTATGAAATATTTTGGAGTAATCAATGGGCTGTTAATTTAGATCTGTTTTGGAAGAAGGAAAATTTTAATTGATAGTATCATCCTAAGCTGGAATGTTC
Organism: Fragum sueziense; assembly: GCA_963680895.1. NCBI lineage: Eukaryota > Metazoa > Mollusca > Bivalvia > Cardiida > Cardiidae > Fragum > Fragum sueziense. The sequence goes on along the minus strand of OY804606.1, from coordinate 6,674,087 downwards.
TCCCATTTCCTTATACCCTTTCTCAAATGGCAAACATATAGTTTTACTTTCTTTGCTTCAAAAACCACACATTTTGAACAATCTAGTTTTGTAACTTTATTTTTGCTCTATGAAACACAAGCATTGAACATTCTAATCAAAACTTTGATTAAATATTACATGATGTTCAGGCCTGTGGAGAGACTCAAGACCTTCATGTCTTCTAGTTGTCAGATATTTCCATAAGTATGCATTAATTCAAAATTCTTAACCGTTCAAAATGCTTGTCTTTACATTTGGAATGGAAATGTAACACAGTTCAGGGATTACTGGCACATTTCAAATTTCGCCTCTTGCTCTTTAGTGCTAATAATGGGTTGCATACCTTGAGAAAACTATATTTCTCCTCCATAACCACTAATTGGATTTCATTGTAGTGCATCGTGAATCTTCTTTGAGTAAGACCTCTATTGTATTCCTTGAAGAATTTCATAGTTTAAAAGTCTAAAAGCCAGTGAAGCGATACAGGGCCAACATGGCCCTCTTGTTCAGAAAGCGTTAATTTAGAATTAATTATCAGACCTTTCATAAGTCACAGCAATGTTGTTAATTAATCTTCTGTTAGGAGACATTTATTTAGGATAAAATCAAAATTAATGCCCAACTTTAGAAAATTAGTTTCCTGGAATTGAAAAGATTTAGGACCTGTTTATACAATCTTTTCTCCTAGTATTGTACTGTTGGGTCAAAACAAGGCTTAAATTATTAACAACTTGATGTATAGTAACAGATATTTTTGTTAGGTCAGAAACTAATTCAAGTGAAAAAAATAAAATCTTCTGATCTTTTGGGGAAGAAAACAGTGTGAATGATGAAAGAAATTCCTTGCCATAAGCAACTTCTTCATTTTCTACAATGCTTTCCAAAGCATTTTTCTTGAGCGGCATCAAAGAGCCTCACTAAATGGCAATGGGATGTAAAATTTTGAATCAATCAATCAATCGATCAAGCAAACAAGAAATCAATCAAGCAAACAAGAAATCAATCAATCACTAATGACTTGGAGTGTTTATATGATATATTTTTCTATCTTCAGGGCGGGTACTCGTCTGGCAGTGAACTGAGTGAGGGAGAGTTAGAGAAACAGAGACGATTATTGTTACAGCAACTAGAGGCTCACTCATAGTGACTACACCATGTCATAAACTATCTTATAGGATCATTTGACTCTTCATTAAACACGTGTTAGTGAACTCAGTGAGAGCCAATTAGAGAAACCGAAACAATTATTGTTACAGCAGCTAGAGGCTCACTCATAGTGACTTTACCAAGTCATAAACTATCATAGTTAACTCTTCCTCAAACATATCGTCGGTGTAAATGCAAAACCTCGTATGTCGATTGGAGCGATTTTCAAAGTACAAACTTGTATGCCCCGTGTAGACGGTTCTTGCAGGTTTTGAGATATTTTTACTGATCAGTAATAGTATTATTGACACATTATTTGTAAACAATATGCCCAAATTTCAAGTAAGGCATTTCAGTTTGGGAAAAGTTACTACACTTTTCCCCCTCTCCTTTAAAATTTTCCAAAACCGAGATACGAGGTTTTGCATTTACAACGACGATATGGTATAGTGATGACCTTGTCATAAACTATCTTATAGAATCCTTTGACTCTTTACCAGACATCTGTTAGTGAACTCAGTGAGTTAGAGTTTGAGAAACAGAGACGATTATTGTTACAGCAACTAGAGGCTCACTCATAGTGACTTTACCAAATCTTAAACTATCTTATAGAATCACTTACACTTGCCCAAACATCTGGTAGTGAACTCATGTTGACTACAACGTGTCATAAACTAAATAGTACAGGGCAACTCACTCCTAAGCAAGACTGGGTACTGCCGTCTCTTGTAGCAAAGGCTTTGGAAATAACGAGGCAAAATAATTTTTGTTTCATTGTTTTCTGTGCTATATTGCAAATAAATTGTTTCTCTATCGTCAACCCTTTTGGTTGTCAGGAGCATTTTTATACGCCGCCGGAGGCGGACGTATATTGGCGTCATCTTCTCCGTCTGTCCGTCCATCCGTCCATCCGTCCGTACGTACGTTCTTTTTTCTTGTCAACGCAACTCCTCCTAAGTTTCTGGCTGGATCTTCTTGAAACTTGGTCAATCTTATCACCTCAATTGGTAGATGTGCATGAAGGAAGGATTTTATGGTTCGTCGATTTTTGGCTGAGTTATGCCCCTTAAAAACTTAGTCTCTGGGGCTTATTGAAATTGCAGCCTTGTCAACGCAACTCCTCCTAAGTTTCTGGCTGGATCTTAATGAAACTTGGTCAATGTTATCACCTCAATTGGTAGATGTGCATGAAGGAAGGATTTTATGGTTCGTCGATTTTTGCCTGAGTTATGCCCCTTAAAAACTTAGTCTCTGGGGCTTATTCAAATTGCAGGCTTGTCAACGCAACTCCTCCTAAGTTTCTGGCTGGATCTTAATGTCACTTGGTCAATGTTATCACCTCAATTAGTAGATGTGCATGTAGGAAGGATTTTATGGTTCATTGATTTTTGCCAGAGTTATGCCCCCTTAAAACTTAGTCTCTGGGGCTGATTGAAATTGCAGCCTTGTCAACGTAACTCCTCCTAAGATTCTGACTGGATCCTAATGAAACTTGGTGGATGTTATTACCTTAATTGGTAGATGTGCATGAAGTAAGGATTTTATGGTTCATTGATTTTTGCCTGAATTATGCCCCCTTCAATCTTAGTCTCTGGGGCTTAATGATATTTCAGCCTCGTGAACGCAATTCCTTCCAGGTTTTTCACTGGATATTTATAAAAACCTTTTTGTGAACACAATTTTTTACAGGTTTTTCAGTGAATATATTTAAATCCTTGTCAATGCCATTTTTTTGTCTCAAGTTTTATAAGTGGCGGCGGCGTATATTGTGACCATGGCACTCTTGTTTGAATTGGAGAAGTCTAAACTTGTTTAGAAAAAGGTCAAATTTTTACTATGAAGTGTCATAATTATGTGAAATAGTGCTTATACAACATACTACAAGTGATGTTGAAGAAACGTTAATGTGGCTTATCAATACTACAAATGATATGGGAACTAAATGAAGGACCTTTGTTGCTTTTCCCAATGACACCTTTGGACTCCCTTATAAGAAAAGGCTTGGGAAAACATTGTTGTGACAAGCAATTTCTACATTTTCCACAATGTTTTCTATTTCAAAATGGAGAGATTTTTAAAATTTCATCAACTTGAAATTGTCGTCTTCAGCACTTTTCAAATTTGAACAGTCCAAAATTATGCCATCTGGTAATAGATAATAAGATCATCTTGCGCATACACAGACTGATCAGGATCTATAATGTTTTCAAATAACATTGTTCATATCTCATTGTCATCGTAAATAAGCAGAATGAATCTTGATCAGTCTGTTCATATGCTTATTTGTCTATCAGATCTCTTAATGTAAGTTCTAACCAATAAATGATAATTATGATCTTGGACCTAGAAAGTGTGTCTTTATAGCTTTTGAGAATAGGATATTTCCAGCTTATGTGTTTTGTGATAAGGACCTTTACTGCTGCCTTGTAGTTGTCATAGGTTATGAGGAATCTACAAGAGAACTCTTTCCCAAACAAGACCTGGTTTTGACGTCCCTAATAGATAAGGCTTGGGAAAACATTGAGGCAAAAGAAGAAACTGCTGATAATCAGCAGTTTCTCCTTTTTCCTTAATATTTTTTCTTTTACAAAATCCTTTATTTATCAACACATATATTTCTACCTGCAGTAGCTCTTAATTTGGATCACCTAAAAAATTGCCGTTTTGGAAAGGGTAAATCTTGATCAGACTGCGCATTTGTGCAGACTGGTCTAGATTCATGTTATTAGCGAGCCGGGACTTTATGTCCGGGGAGCTAATGTCAAAGCCCTAGTGTCGGCGTCGCGTCCCGTCGCGTCTTCACTTGAAAAACTTTAACCTGGTCAATATCTAAGGCACTATTAGAGATACAGCCTTGATATTTCACACAGATAGTTCTCGACAAGACCTTTCATTTGGAACCATGACCTTTGACCTGGTGACCTTCACCTTGGAGTTTGACCTACTTTTAAAAAACTTTAACCTGGCATATATCTCATGCACTATTATAGATAGAGCCTTGATATTTCACACATTGATACCTCCTGCCAAGACCTTTCATTTGTGACCATGACCTTGTGACCTTGACCTTGGAGTTTGACCTACTTTTAAAAAATAAGCTGTTTTTGTGACAAGCCCCCCCCCCCCCCCCCCCCCCCATTGAGGCGAGCTACGTTGTCCGCGGACAACTCTTGTTCTCAAATGCTATAAGGGTTTATTTTCATGATCTTGTCTTCTGAATCATCTAACTTTCTTTCACACGAAATTGTTATCAGAATTGATTCCCAATTTGAAACTTGTCTCCATGTTAAAGATACAGTGTATCTCACGTATGTTCGTTTTCAAATACAAAATGTTTCTTTTGGGATTTCTGTATAAAATGATTAAAGATTATATTGTAAAGATCATGAAACTGAATTAAAATTCAAACTATTATTGCTGCTTGATTTAATCGTTGAATAACGAACCAACAACAACAACAAAGCAAGAGCTGTCTGAGGACAACAAAACACGACTCAAGTGCTGGATAGTGAAACAAATTCTAATTCGAAAAAGGGTTAACCCATTCCCAAACAAGACCTGGTTTTGATGTCCCTAATTGAAAATGCTTGGAAAAACATTGAAACAAAAGAAGAAACTGCTGATAACCAGCAGTTTCTCCTTTTGTCTCAATATTTTCTGTGCCATATTTTACACAAATCATATCTCAAATAACATCCATTTTGTCATTTGTGGCAGTTTTTGAAGTGGATCACCCTAAAATTTTGTCGTTTTGGGAAAGGGTTAAAATTCAACTACATACTTTCGCATAAACCTGACAATGATATTTGTCTCTAGATAAAGACTCATTACTCTGACATTAAGTTTTAGTGGAGATTTGCTATTTTTGTGACAGCCCGGGTTAGATACCCGGCCACGGCAAATACCCTTTCTGACAAAAAATTTCACCCACCAGTGGGTTTGAAATTGTTAACCTAAGTGGGCGAGCAGCTGGAGACTCGGTAAGAGTGTTGTTGTAGTACTGGTATGAGAAACAACAGGAATCCATGGATAGGTGCTCCAGACGCCGCGATATGACACTGGCAGTTGAAAACGGCGTAAAACCCCAATAAACTCGAACCTTTTGTGACAGATTTTTTTTGCCCTCGTATCCAAAGATCGGGGGCATATTGTTTTACTCGTGTCCGGATGTCTGTCCGTCCGTCTATCTGTCCGTCTGTTTGTCCGGATGTCTGTCCGAAGACTTAACATTTGCCCTTTCTCCGAAAATATTTGACATACAAAGCTTAAAGTTGGTATGTAACTTTTTCATTATTATTACATATTTCATTTGACCTGAAACTGACCTTTATTCATTGTTTTTCCTTTTCGGATATAGATTTCTTCAAAAAGGCTTATATCATGGTACATAGACAAAACAGGTATACAAGAAAATATTACTGAATTTTTATTTAAAGGCCCAGGCGTGTATTTCATGATAATAAAAGCTAAAGCTGCGCCGTGAGAAATGAAATCTGTAATATCTATCTGTTCCATATGACCTTCCTCAAGGTCACCCCTTAACCCTCATCAATACTTTACACACAACAATTTAGAAAAATGGACATTTCGGGGGCATTCGTGTTTCACAAATACATCTTGTCCACCTTATATATCCATCACTTGATAGACGTACTTTGCTGTCCCTTTACAGCTTTAGTTTTCTCTACAACAACCCGGATGCAACTCAATTATGGAGTGTCTCTAAAGGCTGATCAGGATGATGGCTTGCTGCCTTTACATTAAGCAATTCAAGTGTATTTATTAGCTCACTTGAGCATTTAAACCAAACCTGGCGGGAACTTTCCTTGAGTGAATCTTTTGAAAAAAGTTTTTATTCATCAAAAATGTAGGCGTGGCAGGGTAGGGCATATCAAACTTGTAGAAATCGTATGAAAATTCGTGAAAAATTAACCATTAGGCTAATTTTAAACAAACTTTTCAGGAATGTTCATTGAGTTACTCTTTTCATTATTTGTCCACGGATTTTATTAATTGTCAAAAATGTGGGTGTGGCAGAGCGTGGTCTATTGGACTAGAGAAATCATAAAAATCTTTAAAAGTCAAAGATTGGGCAAATTTGAATTAAACTTGTCAAGAAGTCCTTGAGTGACTCTTTTCAAAATTTGTTCACAAAATTTTCCCCCGTCATAAATGTGGACATAGCAAGGCGTGGCTAACCAGACTTTGAGAAAAAATGATAAAAGTCAAGCATGGGACCAATTTGAACCAGACTTGTCAGGGATGGTCCTTGAGTAACTCTTCAAAATTTATTCATGAATTTTTTTATGCGTCAAATTTTCCTCGATTTCTGATACAAGAAAGAAATATGGACGTGGCAGGTTTAGGGTACTTTCGACTTGGCGAAATCATTAAAGAATTCTGTAACAAAATCAAACGTTTTTAGCTCACCTGAGCACAAGGTGCTCAAGTGAGCTATTGTGATCACCTTTTGTCCGGCGTACGTCCGTCGTCCGTCGTCCGTCAACAATTTCTTTAAATGACATCTCCTAAACTACTGGGCCAATTTCAACCAAACTTGGCAGGAATGTTCCTTAGGTGACCCCCTTTCAGAATTGCTAAAAGAATTGAAATCCATAAAAAACTCTGGTTGCCATGGCAACAGAAAAGGGGAAATTTGACTGAATCTCAATACTATCTTTGAACGTCATCTCCTCCTAAACTACTGGGCCAATTTCAACCAAACTTGACAGGAATGTTCCTTAGGTGACCCCCTTTCAGAATTGCTAAAAGAATTGAAATCCATAAAAAACTCTGGTTGCCATGGCAACAGAAAAGGGGAAAATTGACTGAATCTCAAGACTATCTTTGAACGACATCTCCTCCTAAACTACTGGGCTAATTCCAACCAAACTTGGCAGGAATGTTCCTTAGGTGACCCCCTTTTAAAATTGCTAAAAAGATTGAAATCCATAAAAAACTCTGGTTGCCGTGGCAACAGAAAAGGAGAAATTTGACTTAATCTCAATACTTTCTTTGAACGACATCTCATCCGAAATTACTTGGCCAATTTCAACCAAACTTGGCAGGACTGTTCCTTAGGAGGTCCTCTTTCAGAATTGCTAAAAGAATTGAAATCCATAAAAAACTCTTGTTGCCATGGCAACAGAAAAGGAGAAATTTGACTTAATCTCAATACTTTCTTTGAACGACATCTCATCCGAAATTACTTGGCCAATTCAACCAAACTTGGCAGGACTGTTCCTTTGGAGGTCCTCTTTCAGAATTGCTAAAAGAATTGAAATCCATAAAAAACTCTGGTTGCCATGGCAACAGAAAAGGGGAAATTTGACTGAATCTCAAGACTATCTTTGAACGACATCTCCTCCTTAACTACTGGGCCAATTCCAACCAAACTTGACAGGAATGTTCCTTAGGTGACCCCCTTATAAAATTGTTAAAAGAATTGAAATCCATAAAAAACTCTGGTTGCCATGGCAACAGAAAAGGAGAAATTTGACTTAATCTAAATACTTTCTTTGAACGACATCTCATCCGAAATTACTTGGCCAATTTCAACCAAACTTGGCAGGAATGTTCCTTAGGAGGTCCTCTTTCAGAATTGCTAAAAGAATTGAAATCCTTTAAAAACTCTGGTAGCCATGGCAACAGAAAAGGGGATTTTCCACCAAATCTCAATGACATCGTTGAATGATATCTCCTCCTAAACTAACAGGCTAATTTCCACCAAAGGACCATGACCTTTGATATGTGACCTTGACCTTGGAACTACTTTAAAAAACTAAGCTAGCCAATATTTTAGGCTTTGTTAGAAATGCAACCTTAATATGAACATCTGTTAAAAGTCCTAGTCGAAAAAAGGGTTCAAAAATCCCCTGTAAAGCCTGCATGATGTTTTAAAAAATCAATCGAAAACCGTGATAAATTTGTGAATATCAAACATTTTAAATTCCGTTTTTGTTTATGTTAAAGGGGGGTAATTCATAAAACCGACAGATTACACCTTTATTTTAGAGCTTGCTACTAGTGATAAGAAGGCTTTTTCGTGTTTTTTGGCAACCCGGATACGACCAATTCCGAAAAAATAATGAATCGTTTCCTGTGCATGCGCATATGTGACTTAGATGTAATTACTCATTATGTCTAAACGCATTAAGGGCCGTAACTCTGACATTTAAGGACACAAGGCAATGAAAATTCGACAAACGATTGCTGAAAGCCTGGGAAATAACGTCAAAATATATTTCAGGCTTTTTGTTCGATAGTTTTCCAGAAACAAAAAATCTTAAAGTGTAAAGTTTTCATTTTTGTTCAGTAGCTATTTAGGACCACGATGGTCCTCTTGTACTTAATAATATGATCCAGACTTAATAAAAATAAACTTCTTACAAAATACTACATGAAAACATTTTTGCACTGCGCTCACATTTTCACACCCGTTTTACTGTATTTCAAACATCCACTCATATTTCGGTTAATTTTCTCAATTATTTGACATAATGTAGATTTACATGGTCATTTTATTGGATTTTCTCTGTCAATATTTTAGTTGAAAATCAAATTAGTTAGCATGCGTCAAATTAAGGAAACTTTACTGACAATGGACTGATCAATGTAGTATCGACAGTCTGTAAGATGAAAGAGCTTTCATTTTCTTTAACCAGAAATACCAAAAGGCATAATTTTGGACTGTTCCAATTTAATAAAAAAAAAGGTCGCAGACGACAATTTCACGTAAACAAACTCTTAAAATTGATGGGTCTTATTAGCTCCACTGGCCTTTCAGGCCAGCGGGCTATTGTCATGGCAGTATGTCCGTCGTGCGTGCGTCCGTGCGTCTGTAAACTTTTTCTTTAAAAATCTTCTTCTCTAAAACTACTGGATGTATTTTAAAAAAGTCATTGTGTGGAAGTGGGTTAAAACATAATTTAAGAATGCATTGGACATGAAAGGACATGTGCAGCAGGTTTATTCCTTAGACAGGGTCGTAGCCAAGGTTTCGAAAAAGGTACACAGTGCGAGGGATAGAATGTGGAAAGGGCTTCACTGTGAGGAAAGACGTGTTTTGAAGGACAAACGCCCTCTTCTAAAAGAAATTAAAGGCTGTGACTTTCGAAAATCAAAAGACAAAGTCTAAACGTGAAAGCATGTGTGATTTGTTCTGTTAATAATCGACTGAGCCAAGGTTATGTTGCATTTCGCCATTGATACAAACTTCGATACTGACTTCGAGCCATTGGAAACCATTATTGGGAACCAGCGCTGTTCTGTCTATTGAATTCCTGCCCGTTCTGAGTAAGCCAATCAAAATCTTTGTTTACCTCGACATTGATTGGTTCGCTGTTATCCGAGGCGTTCCGAATGACGTAATGGCTCGGATGGTCGGACCACACTTTTTCCGGTGGTCGGACTATAGCTCGCACCATTGCTGTTTGTTGGAGCTATAGCCACGGAAATGACGACAATAGCTCGCACTATTGGTGTTCGATTAGGGTGATAGCCAACGATGGCGCGAGCCATAGTGCAAATCGAAGTCGGCCTAGAACGTTGACTTGTTTGAATTGAGAAGAATTACTCTGCAGAATTGTGACACCTCCAAGTCGGTAAAGAATGCAATGTCGGTAATGCAAAATGACACTTCAATTCGTCTTAATATCATCTTCTGCAAAAAAAACTAAACTTACTGGAATGAACAGAAATATTTCCATGAAAATGTTAGTGTATATGGTTGTTTTCCCTCTCATGAATTCCTCATTCGGCTGTCAATGTACCGTGCTCTGAACAATTCGCGTCGTTTAAATGTATGTGAACCACGATAGATAAATTTAAGCATCAGAGAAACATGGTGCCGCCAAAGTCGGGATTCGGGGTACACCACATTATCATCGGTGAAAAATAAATCAATATGAAATTATAGCGCAGATACCACGTTTTGACTTTCTATCGAGAACCAAACTCCTTACACCGATTACGCCATTGGCTGGTTACCTAATTATGCGAATTAAGGGGAGATCATTGCGAAGGAGATTGACCAAGATTCTGCTTTAGATGTACGTAACAAGCCGTGAAAAGATCAGATATATTGTTCTTTGAATATGGAGGGCTAAATTTGATGCCTATTTTCGTTTTTATTTGTTTGCATCTTCGACAAACTAGTCTGCATTTTTCACGAGTTTTTTTCTCATCATGTTAAGTTCTTCTCGTGAGTGAAACATTCACGCAACAAATCTGTTAATACTGGTAATTAACTACATAATAAAGTTGAACATGCGTCTTAGATAAACTCTTGATACCTTAAATATGTCGAGAATTCTCAATTATTCTAGACTTTATTCAATTTGCGCGTTTTAAGATGTCAATTTATTTCTAATGAGATTATCTTAGCCATTCAACTGCAGGGCGTGTTTGATATTGTTGAATTTAACCAAATTATATAGTATAACTGAAAATGTGCATTATATGTTCGCTTTCCATTGTTATATACGAGTCTTTGTATTGCGATTCCTGTTCTTTTTCACAACCTTAGATACACGGTTTACAGAAAGGAAACAACAACCATCTTTTTAGCTCACCTGAGCACGAAGTGCTCGAGGTGAGCTATTGTGGTCACTTTTTGTCCGTCGTCCGTCTGTCCGTCTGTCCGTCTGTCCGTCCGTCCGTCCACAATTTCGTGTTAACACTCTAGCATCTACAAATATAATCCAATCTTTACCAAACCTGGTCAAAACATGTTTGACCATAAGATCTCGGATGAGTTCGATTATGGGTCAGATCGAACCAGAAAGTCCGGAGTTATCTGCCCTTGAATGCAAAAAGTAGCTAGTTTGGACATTGTTTACACTCTAGCATCTACAATAATTGATCAATCAAGACAAAACTTGGACATAATGTTGGAGACCATAGTATCTCTGATGAGTTTGATTTTCAGTCTGATCTGACCTGAAGGTGGAGAGTTATGTGCCCTTGAATTTGACAAAATTGCCGTTTTTGGCTGTTTTCGACCTTGTTTACACTGTAGAATCTACAATTACAGATCAATGAGAATAAAACTTGAATACAATGTTGGGAACTATGAGATCTCGGATGAGATTGTTTTTCAGTCTAATTGGAGTGGAAAGTCTAGAGTTATGTGCCTTTGAAATGTACAAAATAGCCGTTTTCGACTGTTTTTGACCTTGTTTACACTCTAGAATGTACAATTATTGATCAATCAAGACAAAACTTGGACAAAATGTTGGAGACCATAAGATTTCGAAGGAGTTTGATTTTTGATCTGATTAAACCAGAAAGACCAGAGTTACGTGCCCTTGAATTTTACAAAATTGCCGTTTTCAGCTTTTTTCAACCTTTTTTATACTCTAGAATCTACAATAATTGATCAATAAGGACAAAACTTGGACACAATGTTGGGGACTATGAGATCTTGTATGAGTTTGATTTTCAGTCTGATCTGAGAAGAAAGTTGAGAGTTATGTGCCCTTGAATTTTACAAAATAGCTGTTTTCGACTGTTTTTGACCTTGTTTACACTCTAGAATCTACAATTATTGATCAATCAAAACAAAACTTGGACAAAATGTTGGAGACCATAAAAACTCATATGAGTTTGATTTTTATTTTGATTGAACCAGAAAGACCAGAGTTATGTGCCCTTGAATTTGACAAAATTGCCGTTTTCAGCTGTTTTTGACCAGTTGTCTACTCTTTAGAATCTACAGTTATCGATCAATCAAGACAAAACTTGGACACAATGTTGGAGACCATAATATCTCAGATGAGGTTGATTTTCAGTCTGATCTGTTCTGAAAGTTGAGAGTTATGTGCCCTTGAATTTGACAAAATTGGTGTTTTTGGCTGTTTTCGACCTTGTTAACACTAGAATCTACTATTATAGATCAACCAAGACCAAAACTTGGACACTATGCTGCTGATTATAAGACCTTACATGAATTTGAATTTTGCTCCAATCAAATGAGAAAGTTTCCAGTCATGTGCCCTTGAATCTGACAAATTGCTGTTTCGACTCTAACAACCACAAATAATGAACAATCAAGACGAAATTTGGATTATGATGTCGATTATAAACAATAAGATCTTGGATTAATGAATCTCAGAATAATCAGAATAGAATTTGCTCAGTTATCTGTCCTTCAAATTTTACTCTAACAACCTCAAATAGTGACCAATCAAGACAAAACTTGACACAATGTTATTGACCATGTTTGTTTTCAGTCTTAAAGTCTTGAATATTAATTGAATTCATCAAGACTGTGGCTCATATCATTTTGGTTCAGGTGAGCGATATAGGACCATCATGGTCCTCTTGTTAATGCTCTATTCCTATGATCACAAGAAACAATATTCGGGCATCGAACTCTGAAAACTCTTATTTACCGGTTTAAGATTACTTCTACATTTAATTTAGACTAAATCATCCTGCCAGTATTCACTATTAGTTGGAGACCAACGACCTGACAGGAAAATAGAACAGCACAATTATACTCGGGGCGCCTGAAAGGTGTAAATCTTTAAATTGGTAATCTATTACAAATTGTAACGAAAACCAATTTTTACTATTGTTCGTGGTGCACAATTCTTAAACAAAACCGATACTTTAACCGATACCCACATAACCGTGGGTTCCTGGTATTTCTCTAACAAGTACCACCACAATATTCAAACCGAGCCTCCAGCTGCTCTCTCAAATAGTAGATACATACTCATTGGTGAGAGACAAATGACGTTTTGTCAAATGTCAGAATTTACGAGGGGCGTTCATTAAAGATTTCCCCTAACCTACTTCCAATAAGCAGAGAGAATTGAAACTTTGCACAAATGTTAAACTTTCTCTACATGGCCTCTAGCCAGAGAGACACAGTTCTGTCATCGTTAAATGCAGTTTTGGAGACCTCTTATACAGTACACCGTAGATTGTGCCCGAAACCTTGCATTGACATGATGGTGGCATCATCAATCACAGACTGTGGGCGCCCAGGATTCCGGCTGTTTTCACAGACTTACGTCAACACTTGAACTGAGTACATCAGTGCTTGACAACGTCATATGATGGGACATCATCCCCATAAACTTCTTTCATCTCATCAAATACCTCCTTGGGAGTGTGACCTTCCAAATACAGGAATCTGATGCATGATTTCCCCATCACACTAGTACCTTACTTAACTTCAGCACACGGAAATGAGAAATAAATTACATTTCAGAGCTGCAAATTTTCATATGACCTATAGATGTGTGCAGTAATGTATGTGTACAATTTCAACTTCCTATCTCAACTGAAAGTAGGTCAAGGGAAATCTTTAATGAACGCCCCTCGTATACTGGCCGATCCGGGGTTCGAACTCGCGACCCCTTGATTGAGAGATTAAGGTATCCGGGCTCGGCAATTTAAGACTTTCTAGGACTACCCATGTTTTTCCAATAGGCCTATTTAGAAATCATGTTATATCGGATCTTGGTAAATGTCCGTTTTATTAGCTCCAGTGGTCGAATGCCAGCGAGCTATTGTCATGGCGTTATGTCCGTCGTGCGTGCGTGCGTCCGTCCGTGCGTCCGTCCGTGCGTGCGTAAACTTTTCTTTAAAAATCTTCTTCTCTTAAACCAGTTGGTCAATTTCGATCAAACTTGACAGAAATGTTCCTTTGATGGTGCTTAAATTAAATTGCGAAAAGAATTTTGATTTGTCCATAAATGTGGGCGTGGCAGGGTGGGGCTTATCAGACTTGGAGAAATCACGAAATAATTCTTTAAAAATCAACCATTTGGCCAAACTTGGCGGAAATGTACCTTTGGTAGACGTTTATCTAAATTGAATGTGAAATTTTGATTGGTCAATAAATGTGGGCGTAGCAGGCCAGGGCTTATCAGACTTGGGAGAAATCACAAAATAATTCTTCAAAAATCTTCTCCTCTCAAACCATAGGGCCAATTTTGATCAAACCTGGCAGGGATGTTTTTTGGTGGTGCTCTACTTAAATTGCGAACAAAATTTGATTGGTCCCTAAATGTGGGCGTGGCAGGGCAGGGCTTATCAGACATAGATAAATCACAAAATAATTCTTTAAAAATCAACCATTTGGCCAAACTTGGCGGAAATGTACCTTGGGTGGACCTTTATCTGAATTGACTGTAAAATTTTGATTGGTAGATAAATGTGGGCGTGGCAGGGTGGGGCCTATCAGACTTTGGGAAAATCACAAAACGATTCTTTAAAACTTTTCTTCTCTGAAACCACAGGGCCAATTTTGATTAAACTTGGCAAAGATGTTCTTTTGGTGGTGTACTACTTTTAAAAATTGAAAACAAAATTTTGATTGGTCAATAAATGGTGGTTTGACAAGGCGAGGCTTATCAGACTTGAAAAAATCACGAAATAATTCATTAAAAATCTACCAATGGGTCAATTTAGTCCAAACTTGACAAATATATTGCTTTGGTTGGCTTTATTGAAATTGCACAAGAATTTTGAAAGTGTTCCAGGGTGTAGCTTATCAGACTTTGAGAAATCACAAAATAATTCTGTAAAAAATCAGCCATTGGGCTAGTTAAGACCAAAATTGGTAGAAATGTTCCTTATATGGCCGTAACTGAAATTGTTCATGATATTTTGATTGCTCTATAAGTATGGGCGTGGCAGGGTGGGGCTTATCAGACTTACAGAAAGAACTAATTCTTTAAAATTCAACAATTGGGTCAATTCAGAATAAAACTTTGTCAGAAAACAGGTGTATGGCAGTAGGAGGCTAACAAGAAATCAATAGATAATTATTTTAATTAAATAGCCAGTGGAGCGATTCAGGCCCTCTTGGGCCTCTTGTTTCTTGACTCTGTAAGTTATCGTACGTCTTATCCAAAAGGCCAATTTATACTGATATCCATTATCTTATCCTTTCCTAAACAACACCTGGCTTTGACGTGCAATTTGGAAAAGGCTTGGGAAAACATTTAGACAAAAGAAGAAACTACTGATAAGCAACAGTTTCTCATTTTGTCTCAATATTGTCTCGGCAATGATACGCACAAATTCTTCATTTATAACGTTCTGTTTTGTTGTCTGCGACAGCTTTCAAATTGGATCACCCAATATTTTTGTCGTTCGGGAAAGGGTTAATACACACTTGTTTCAGACGCAAATGTTATGTAGGCTACAATCCGTTTCCAAATATAATGTTCAATGGAAGACATCAATTATGAAATGATATTCGTTGTACTTAGCCGGTCGGCTCCATGCAGTTGAGTATTACATATGAGCCAGGATCTGGAAAAACGTCCCTTAAGGCTTTTGAGCCCAACATAGATCCAGATCAGCCTGTGCATACGCACAGTCTGATCAGGATCCATGTTGTTCTCTAATAGCTTCTTTGTGACCTGTAGTAATCTAAAGAGAGCAATATTGATGCATTTTGAACTCCATTTGACAACGGGCTGATCTTGAAACTCAATTTTGAAAAATGCTATAAGGGACGTTTTTCCAGATCCCGGCTCATATCGTTTTGCTTCGCCATGTAACCCTTAAACAATCTCATCTATAATTCTTACAAGAGCTGTCCGAAGACAGCGCGCTCGACTTTCTAAGTGCTTAGTATAGAGGGGCATAACTCCAAATAGAGTGGTCCCAGGGTCATGGGCCCTGATAGTAAGGTAGAGGGTGTGATGGTGAATAAGTATTCCAAGTTTGGGTTGAATCCCTTTTATAGTATGGAAGTTATTGATGTTTGAAAAAATTTTAACCTTTGTTGCAACGCCGGCGCCCGGGTGTCAGTATAAGCACTCATTTTCTTCGAAAAGTCGAGCTAAAAACGTCTCCTATGGGAGCGCTATAACTAACAGTATTTAAACACATCTAAGTGGATTTTGTGTTCGCCTAACTTGATATACACGTTCTCAGTAACGATATGTTGTTTATTTGTGACCTACAGTAATGCCACACCTGGGGTCCGGGATGTCATGATCAATTAAGATAGAAATACAAATCAACCATCAGTTCTCACGACCTTCTACTGCCTTCATTATTCTTTCAATGTTAAAGCTCCTGAATGTAGATCTACGGAAAGGGTCTAAAAGGATATACCGACGAATACTAACATCAGCACCTGATGAGTTACATGTAATGACTGGCTATGTGGTCAGATGAGCTCATCTTCTTCCTCCTTCTTTGACACCCGAAATGGTGATATCTGGCTTCTAGCTCAAAATAAGGTAAGATGCTTTTCCAAAGCACAAAAATATAACACTCGTTCTCAGAATAGGACGTCAATTCCAATTTGCGAATTGAGCAAAAATGAACTTCTTCAAAACCGTTGTTTTTCTTTTTGATTTCGTAGAACAAACATTTATGAATAATAATGCGAAATATCAGAACTCAAATACAATGATTTTTTATTTTTTTGCAATACTTTTCTTAACTCTGGTAAAAATGACGTGTAATCTGCGTTATGAGTAAATAATTGACACTATTTTACGGATTATTTTACATTTTACTGTAAGAAATGATTTTATCACATTTCTTGATATTCTAAATGAAAGGGTTTGTTATTTTTTATTCTGAATTCCCATTCTCAGTCTTTAAATAATCATTTTGATATATCTGTCGACGGTGAAAAACACGTTTTTTCAAAACTAAAAATAAAAGTAGATTAAATATATTATAAAGTTGTCGATCTACTACCGTTATCCTGTAAAAAATGTAATTTACTATTTAAACAGATATGAAAGTATCTATTCTTTGTGCTTATTTGCGACATTTTACTTTCAAAATAGCATGTCCTCTTCATAACGTAGATTAAATCAGAGTAAATTACACCAAATTATAAATGACTTATTTGAGCTTAACAAACCGTAGGGTGCCAAGGAAAAGACTATAAATATGCTAAAATATCTGGGAAGAAGTTTTCAGACATTTATGAATGAAACATTGTCTAAGGGAAACTATATTTACTGTAGACTGTAACAAGGACATTAACAACTTTGAAATTATAGACTGAAATTCTCAACGCTATTGTTTTTACTTTCACATTTTTTTCTGAATATCAAAACCTTTTATTGAATAGGTATAAGGATTTTTTAAAAAAGTTCTTTATAAATTTTCGAAACAATCTTAGATGTGCACAAGCGAAAAGAAAGAGGGTATCATACAAAAAGAATAAAACCCCTTTCCTCCAAAGTCCTGGTTCTGATCACCCTCTAGAATGGAAAGCAAGAAAAAGATAACGGAAAAGAAAATGCCAATAGTCAGCATGTTCTCCTTTCCCTGAAAAATTTCTATGTTATGAATAACACACTGTTTGTTTTGAGTAACATTTGTTTCACCTTCAAATTTGTGTTTAAATTAAGACCAGTCTAAAAATTCCCATTATTATCCATATTCAGAATGCGTATGTTAAATTTGATATTATATGAATATAATAGTTACAAAGGCTCTGTGATGCAAAAGTCAAATTTGCACAGATCTTTATTTATGTTTTGAATATTGTTTTCAAAATATAAAAAAAATGAAAGAAAGAAACGAACGCACCCATATCAATGTACACATTAAGGCAGATTTAAGTGTCTAAATTTATTTTTCTTTTAATGCACTCTTCAAGAATAGTGTATCTGCGACAACTTCGACACATGGCACATGGTGGAATGATTCTGCGTACCATGTCATCAAGCTTAACCAACAGCTGGACAACAGGGACAATTTTTCAAACAGCAAACACTCTGCCTTGCAATTCAAACGATTCTGTAACGCGCCCCAATTTCACACCCGTTTTACTGTATTGCAAACGTCCACTCATATTTTGGTTAATTTTATCAATTGTTTGACATAATGTGGATTTACATGGTCATTTTATTGGATTTTCTCTGTCAATATTTTGGTTGAAAATCAAATTAGGTAGCATGCGTCAAATTAAGGAAACTTTACCCACAGTGGAGTGATTAATATGGTATCGACTGGACTTTAAGATGAATTTGCTTGTATTTTCTAAAAATGCTCCATTTTTGAAATCTTTCTTAAACGACACGAATATAGATTCCATTCCAAACAAAACGATTTGATAGTTATATGGGATTATTACCATGGCGCAGTTAATAATGGGATATAAGGGTGGGGGGCTACTGGTTGTCACTATTATTTGCTCGATGTTTTCAAAACCATGGTTTCTTTTGGAAATGGCGAAAAACCAGGGATATCCTTAAAAGAACGTGTGCAACAGGTATGTTCCTTAGACAGGAGTGTAGCCAGGGTTTCGAAAAAGGTATGCAGTTCGAGGGATAGAATGCAGAAAGGGCTTCATAGCGAGGAAAGCCGTGAAGGACGAATTTGCACTCTGTTAACCCATTACCACACAGTGACGCCTTTCGACTCCCCACAAGATAAAGGCTTTAGAAAACATTGTGGAAAATGAAGAAATTGCTTGTGACAAGCAATTTCTTCATTTCCCACAATGTTTTCTATACAAAATGACCAAAAATGTAATATTTTATTCAGTTGAATTTGTCGTCTGCAACATCTTTGAATTTGGACAAGTCTAAAATTTTGTGGTTTGGTAATGGGTTAAAAGGCCCGAAAGGCTTTGACTCTCGAGAATCATGAGACAAAGTCTAAACATGAAAGCATGTCCGATTTGCTCTGTGTATAATCGACTAAACCATGCAGCATTTCGTCATTGATACAAACTTCCCTAGAACGTTGACTCGTTTGAATTAAGAATAATTACTCTGCAGAATTGTGACACCTCCAAGTCGGTAAAGAATGCAATGTCGGTAATGCAAAATGACACTTCAATTCGTCTCAATATCATCTTCTGCAAAAGATTCTGGATTGAACCGCATTATTTGCTGATGAAAAAAATGTTATATCGCTGCTTTTCAACGAAAGCCTTGTAACTGCAGCTTTTTAAGCTGTAGTTACTAGCTGTTGTTTTTTATGAAAAGCGGAGATATGTGATTGTTCATCTCTGTCAATATTTGTTTGAACCATTACTTCTACGTTCCTTGTATTGGTTGATTTGACAATGTTCAAAATTGAGCACTTGAACTGTTTATTTTAAAAGTAAACGCAAGTCACGTCTAAAGGTCAGACCTATGTTTGGAACATAATAAAATAATTCCTCATTCGGCTGTCAATGTACCGTGCTCTGAACAATACCCGTCGTTTAAATTTACATCTAACCACGATAGCCAAGTTTGAGCATCATAGAAACATAGAGCCGACCAAGCATGTAGTTACACGCAGTACTTAGCGGGATGCACCGCATTATCGCGATCAAAAATGATTCTAAATAAAATCATAGCGCGGATACCATATTTTGACTTTCTTTCGAGATCCAAACACCGATTACGCCAGGGGCAGGTAACCCATTGCTGATTAAGGGGAGATGACTGCTTTCCATGTACGTAACAAACAATGAAAAGGATAGATAATATTGTTTCTTTGAATATGGATGGCTAAATAAATTTGATGCATAATTATTTTCGCATTTTTTGTTTGCATCTTCGACAAACTAGTCTGCATTTTTCACAAGTATTTTTCCCATCGTGTTCAATTCTTCTCGTGGGTGAAACATTCATGGAATAAATCTCAATTCTGGTAATTAACTACATAATAAAGTTGGACATGCGTTTTAGATAAACTCTTGATACCTTAATTATGTCGAGAATTCTCAATTATTCCAGACTTTATTCAATTTGCGCGTTTTAAGATGTCAATTTATTTCTAATGAGATTTTCTTAGCCATTCAACTGTAAGACGTGTTTGATATTGTTGAATTTAACCAAATTATATAATATAAAGAGAAATATAACTAAAATGTGCATTATATGTTCGCTTTCCATTGTTATATACGAGTATTTGTATTGCGATTCCTGTTCTTTTTCACAACCTTAGATACACGGTTTACAGAAAGGAAACAACAACCATCTTTTTAACGCTTTATCTCTATTCTTATGATCACAAGAAACAATATTCGGACTTTGAATCTGAAAACTCTTATTTACCGATTGAGAATTACTTCTACACTTAATGTGGACTACAACGCCCGGTCGCCGCCCGGTCGGTGTTCCCCATTAGTTGTAGACTAACAAACTGTATCGAAGCTAGCTTAGGGAAAATACACGGTGGGGATTGTGCATGATGGGATGGATAACGAATATGGAGTATACGGACAAATTTGCCTCGCTTCAGGTAAGAAATTTTGCAATAATTTTCTTATTTCTGCTCCAATTTTCAAGCGGTTTGTTGCATGTACCCCGCATTAGTGAGCTCTTTCCTCGGATATATGACTTGTTTGTAGAATTTTTGTACTTTGTCCAAAAATTGATCCCAACCGACCAGAAAAACGACAAAAAATTCATGCCCTTTTTCTAGTCGGTTGGGATCGGTTTTTGAGAAAAGTACAGGGAAGTTCCAGATAAATAATACATCTGAAAAAAGGGCTCAGTAAGATGGAGTACATGCAACAAACCACATGAAAATTGACGCAGAAATAAGAAAGTTATTGCACAAATTCTTACCTGAAGCGTGGTTAATTTGGCCGTAGTCGTTACCATTTCGCTTTCTGGTCGGTTGGGACAATATTTCGGAAAAAGTATCATGAGTTATCTAATATGTCATACATACGATGAAAGAGCTCGATAATGCGGGGTACATGCAGCAAACCGCTTGAAAATTGATACGGAAATAACAGAGTTATTGCAAAATGTCTTACCTGAAGCGAGGCGAGTTGGCATTAAATTTTGTGCAAAACATAGACTGAGTTTACCGTTATGTTTTGATAAACCGTCGGTGTTGTTATATCATCTCGTAACTACGGTTTGATTCAAGCCGTAGTTACGAGATTTTATAACAACACCAACGAAATACTATTTATTTGTCCGAAATTACGTCACGGTTTACTTGATAAAATCGTTCCCTATTGTCGGTAGTCGTTATCCATCCTATCATGCACAATCCCCACCGTGAAATAGCACATTTATACTCAAGGCGTCTGAAAGGTGTAATGGCTTAATTCATGAACATTTCCTTGACTCAAACTTCAGTCAAATTCAACAAAGGACGCCTGAAGTTACTGATTATGCCGTTAGCACGAGATCCCCGGACCAGAGAGACTCAGTAACAAAGTAGCATTCACAGTCAAAATCTTTCTTTTCTTTATAGAGGAAATGCTTCTTAACCCTTTTCTTAATTTGCTATAATCTTTTACAACCCTTTATACCCGTTTCGTCGAAACATCGCTTGAATGTGATTTTCATAGTTAAACTTTTTCATAGGAAAGGTCATTCATGTCTTCATAGATAAATCCGTTCGACAAAATACAAAATTTCTATCCTCTGAAAAACAACAATGCTTCTGAAAACTTCGATGGAAAAGAATTATTATGCGGATTTAAAATACTTAGTACACGTTTTTTCTTTTAATGTATGCACAAAATAACCAAACATCACAGCTCCACTGATAACGTTAGAATCTGTCGATTGAATTTTGATAGTTGTTACAAACGACAAAATAATTGATGCAACAAATAGAAAATGATACGGTTATAGATCTAGCATAGAAAATATCGAGGGAAAGGTGAAACTGCTGATCATCAACAATTTCTTCTTTTCTCTAAAAGTTTTCCGATACCATATTTGTCTTATTCATAATTTTAGTTGCCGCACATTTTAAACAGGACTTGTCTAAAATTAAACAATAAAATTGAAAATTAAAATGGTGTCAAAAGGAGAAGCGTTTATGCATTTTCAGAAACTAAAAAAATATCACAAAAACTTGACTTCATGGAAGAATATGTTTCAGAAGAATTAATTCCAGCAAATTTTCTTTCAAAATCTGTTAAATGTAGGAGTAAATAAGCATGAGTTTAGCTCAAGGTCCGACCTTCTTGCCTCGAGAAATCCTAACTTAGTTTAGTCGCCTCGAACCCTCCTTATGTCTCTGAATACCAACCTGTCCTCAAGAGCGATATCTTACGAGTAAAAACATCGTGCTGGCTGCACGGTAAAATGTAAGAAACTCGTGCAATTCTAGTTGAGGTAACTTCAAATAAGTAAGAGTAACGTTCATGAATTAAGCCATAAATCTTTAAATTGGTAATCTATTACAAATTTTAACGAAAACCAATCATTACTGCAATTCTTGGAACCGATTAATGCTTTATTCAGAACAACAATTTCTCGACACATATTAAAAAAAACTATTGCTTGTCATAGCTTTCCGTATATTTCCACGAATTATTTCAATGCCACCGAAAAATCAAAGTTATCACACAATACTAATTAATCGAGGTTGTATAGTACATTCTATAAACTATTAAATCTTAAATCTTCTATGCGAAATAAACATTCTAATGCGCGCAGCGCCTTGAATGTTTATATCGCGTAGAATCTCTTGTACAGACTCTTATCTGACTTAGTGTTCGCTAGCGGGTCATTGGAGACGGGGCGTGGCTATGTATAGACGTCACATAAACTAGCCAGTAGACTCATGCGAAAATATAGCGGAGAAATTGGTCTTACAGTAAAGAATAAAATGTTCCTCCACCTAGTGCTGATAAACTTGACACATCCAAGAAAAGCGAAACGGTGCTATTGTTTTTTTATCATCACGATAATCATTTTATGCTTAATTTGGACCTTTTTCTAAAGATATATCGGGTCTTGACCTATAAGCGGACAATGTCCGTTTTATTTCTTAAAAATGTTACTTCTCGTCTATCTTTCCCTCAGTCCAGTTGGGAATGATATCAGTTATTTAATATTTTCTTATTGCAAAAAGGTGAGACTAAAATGTTACATTCCTTTTTCCATATAAGATACAATAAGGCAAAGAATATATCATGAGATAATATTCCTTCAATCTAGCCGGTCGACTTGATGCGGCATTACATATCGGTTTGCTCCACCATGATGCTCTAAAATTTCTCATCTATAATTCAAAAAAGGTCTCCCGAGGGAGCGCTATAACTAACAGTATTTTAACACATCTAAGTGGATTTTGTGTTCGCCTAACTTGATATACACGTTCTCGGTAACGAGCTGTTGTTTATTTGTGACCTACAGTAATGCCACACCTGGGGTCCGGGATGTCATGATCAATTAAGATAGAAATACATATCAACCGTCAGCTTACACGACCTTCGATTGTCATTTTATTTTTCACAGTTAAAGCGCCTCAATGTGGAATGTAGAGGCAGAGGATGTTAACCCATTACCAAACGACAAATTTTGGACTGGTCCCAATTCAAAGATGTTGCAGATGGCAATTTAAATTAAAGAAAAATAAAAATCTGTTGGTCTTGTTTTAGGTGAAGACATTGTGGAAAATGAAGAAATTGCTTGTGACAAGCAATTTCTTCATTTACCACAATGGTTTCCATGGTCATTTTGTTGAGAGGAGTCAAAAAGGGTAACTGTGTGGTAATGGGTTAAAGTTAACGACATCCAGACCTATGCAGGATTATTGGCTTCGTGACTTGAGGAACTCAGGGTCGCTTTGTCCAAATGCTGTCTCCTGATTCCCTGACCTACTTCTCAAACCATTATTCATGCATTTTGAAACACAATATAATAAACACATGTATACGTCATTGTACACAAACACCCGCGCTTTGTCTACAGTTATAGCCGATGAATTATACATGTAGAATTATATATTAAGCCGCGTTCCCATTGCCGACCAAATCAACTCGATCAACTCGACCGCCTAAATTTCCCGATCAAACCCGATTAAACTCGATCAAATGTATTTACACGACTTCTTCTTTATTTCTTGTCGATCAAAATCTCGATCACTTTTGCCGAACACGCTCGATCGTCCCGATCACTCTTGCCGACCAAGCTCGATCGGTACTCGATCGCTTAATCGAGATTGATCGAGTTGATTTGGTCGGCAATGGGAACGCGCCTTTAAGTTACGTTTCGTTATCTGTTTTACACGTGTGTGTGGATCATATTTATTTTGTTTTAAATTGTCTTTGTTGTAGATCTATCGCAACAATATTATGTTACATTATGCAAACACGATATTGAATTGAACTGTTAACAGGTAAAGTGTCTCTTTCACGTTCGTCCTATTAGGTAGGCTACTTTAAAATATATTCTCGATCTTTTTCCAACACCATCAAATTTCCGGATTGATATATTAAAGACATCTATTGCTTGTTCTGTCCATTTATTTGCTCGCCTGTTTCTCAGCTTCTCTGTCCACAAAAACTTTATTAGCCACGACCCTGAGTGAGAAGGTACATACATACTTGTATATGTTTCGACAAGTTAGTTTCTAGGATATCGTGTTCGAGAACACGGGTTTTTCAGTGGACATCTTTCTGTCACCTATTATTTGTTTATCATGCATAGTAACAGCTGATCCCATTGCTGGTCATGGTCTGTAGAAATAATCATAATTAAGCTGGAATCTGGGGAATCAGCTTAACCATTTACCAAACTCTGGTTTTGACGACCCTAACACAATACGTTTGGCAAAAGAAGAACATGCTTACAAGTAACCAGCATTTTCTGCATTTGCCTCTATATTTTCTATATTATATTATACCCCAATCATTTTTGATACTAATTTTGCCGTTTACAGTAGGGTTGAAATGGGAGTACTCTGAAATAGTGTCGTTTAGGAAAAGACCATGCTGCACAGAGTTCTACAAAACAAGTTGTTGAATCTGACATTTATAAACCCAGCCTGTAAGACTAGTATGAACAACTTGTGAACATACAACTGGGAATAGTTTGGCTGAACTTGTCGCCAAAATTCTGGTCATTTTATCTCATTTCTGTAAAGGTCGAAATGTCATCATATTAAACCATATTTTTAATTTGAAAACGCATTATCTGGAATATTCATATGTCATTCTTAAAATGTATACCGGTAACTTCAACAAGAAATGTGAGTTTGAGTTTGAGTTTAATGGGGTTTTACGCCGTTTTCAACTACCAGGGTCATATCGCGGCGGCTGGAGCACCTACCCATGGATTCCTGTTGTTTCTCAAACCAGTACTACCACAACACCCTTACCGAGCCTCCAGCTGCTCTCGCCCACTTAGGTTAACGATTTCAAACCCAAACAAGAAATGTGAAAGGTGGCTCTTGGTAATTTCATGACAGCTGATACTGTTCAAGGGCGGATCCAGGATTTTTTTCCAGGGGGGGGGGGGGGGGGGGGTTAAAGCCCAAATGATGGCATTTAATAAGAAGTTATATAGTCAAAATTCAATTTTCGGCCAATTCCAGGGGGTCATGACCTCCTGACCCCACCCCTAGATCCGCCCTTGCTGTTCAAGTCCTTTGCATGACGCTTCAAATGTTCCTCGTCTACTGTACCCAATACCAAACGAGAACAGATTTAGTCCAAATTCAAAGTAGTTGCAGACAACATTCCATTGTGAATGGATTTTTTCTTTTCTGAGTAAGAAATGTTGTGAAAAATGAAAAAAAATGCTTGTCACAAGCAATTTCTTCATTTTCCACAACATTTTCCTGAGCAATTGGTCTGGTAGGGAGAAAAAAATCATTGTGTGGTAATGGGTTTTAAGTAGAATCTATACTGCATTTCCGTCCTTTTCCACAATTTTCCATTGGGCGTTTATATCCTGGAAGTAATAATAGCAATCATGGATTTGTGCTAAATAGACTGGGTTTACCGTTATACATTGATAAACCGTCGGTGTTATGACGATTTTATAAGAACACATAATTATGAAATATAAGTGTTTGTCCGAAATTACGTCACGGTTAACTCGATAAAATCGTTCCCTATTATTGGTGTGTGATCATGGATTAATAGCTTATTCTCAAGCAAAATCTGTTTCAACTCGAGCCAAATTTTACTGTATTCGAATTCAAAAAACTACATACATGATATAGAAATTCCATGGACATGAAAATGTTGATATTCCCCATTTTCTTATTTTCACTCAAACATTTTTTAACTAACATTTTAGGGTCATCGAAGCCATGTAGATTATTGGGGGAAAGGGTTGACTTTGAACATAAATTGTAAATTATAAGATAAACATTGTTCGGCAAAAGTACTCGAAATACATCTTTTAAAATGATGATTTAAAAATGTAAACGTTGTTTAATCGTCAAACAAACGAGTAAACCACCAGTTACGTAAAAAATGTCGTAATTTAATCTTTGTTTAAGCTTTAGTTACGTTATTTTCGAACTAAACCAACTAATGTGACAAAAAAAAAAAAAAAAAAGACAATCGCCAGCTTAGTAAGTGTGGGATTTGTTTTTTTAACTAATGACAGATGGGTGTTTACGGAAATTTGCTCGTGCGTTTGATATTCTTCGGTCCTGCGATTTTGCATGGTGTAGGGACGTTCTCTGGAAACTGGATAGAAGACGTGAACTGTAGAACAACAGACAATAAATTATCGTGCTGTGATCATGATTCTGTAGATGATCGGTGTCATGGAGCCATCGGTGTATTTGGTAAGACATTTCATTCTTTTACTATGTTTCTAAGGCGACAAAAGTAAAAGATTGGAGAGAGAGTGTATTGTATTTGGGCCATATCAAATACTATTATTAATTGGCCACTTTCTCAGAACTTACATATTATGTAAGTTCTGGGCAAATGGTCAATTGATTTAAACAACAAATGCTGCTTCCCTTTGTGGTCTTATACATTAACTTTAAGATGCGTTTGTCGACAACTTTTCTGTCAAAATTTCTTCAAAGTCTGTTTGGTACCGGTATTCAACCGTTTTCTAAACACGACCAGGTTTTGACGTCCCTAACAAAAACACACTGGGAAAACATACATGCTGATAACCAACTGTTCTCAGTTTGCCTTAATATTTTCCTTGTTTTATTGCACACAGATCACATCTTCATCATGCTACATACTGTCATCTGCATATCATTTGAATTGGGAATTACCCATGAATGAATTGTGTTGCTTGGTAAAGGGTTTTTAACCGAAGATAACTACAATATCCCATTCTCAAATAATATCACTTTCTGACGACCCTAGTAGAAGAACTCGGGAAAAAATAAAGAAACTTCTGACAACCAGCACTTTCTTCTATTGACGTAATATGTTATGTTTCTATGGTTGATACCATTAATTTTGTCATCTGCAAATCCTTCTAATCAGGCTGGTCCAAAATTATGCCGTCTGGTAATGGGTTAACCCATTCCCACACAGAGACGCCTTTTGACGCTCTACAAGATAAAGAATTTTGGAAACTAAGTGGAAAATGAAGAAGTTGCTTGTGACAAGAAATTATTTTATTTCCCATATTGGTTTCTACTCAGAAGGTTCAAAATATATAACATTGTATTCTCTTGAAATCGTCGTCTGCAACAATAATGGGTTATACAGTCGATACTCGTTATCTCGACATCGGATAAGTCGGATGTCCGCGTAAGTCGAAGTGAAAGTTCTCACCAGTGAACATCTAGCTGTTTAAAAGAAATAATTTTGAAATAGATATATAGTCATGATCTCATTGAAATATAGAAAGAAAAGGATAGAAATTGCTCGTTTCGAGCAATTTCTTTCCCTTCCCTGCTTTTTTTCAATTATGAACGCATTTGGTGACCAACAAAAATGGTCAAATGGGATTCAAATCGAAGTTGAAAAAAATCTGATGAGTCGAACTCCGGATAGGTCGAGTTTTTTTTATTGTCCCACTGCCTTCGACACAACAATAATTGGTTAAACTTGTTTCAGATATCCGTGCATCGATCGCGGCCATTCAGGTGGTTGTATTTATCTTGCTCACATTGACCGCTCTTGGTTTATTTCTGTACGCCTGGCTAGTACAGGGAGAAGTGTCGGAGGAATGTTTCAATTGTTGTTTTGTCGTGATGCCGATTGAAGGTAAGGACCCCACCACGGCAATTATTTCTCTAAAGATCAAAAACCATGTGAAGCAAAAAAGAGAAGAGTTATTGGCTATAGATTTCTTGTCGATTCAGAATGTTTTGAACTTTTTCTTCCTTTGAGATCTGGTATAAGACTAAAAATGAATACAATCATCAAGATGCATACAACATTTTTTGCAAAATTAATCAGAGATTATAATGTTATGTATTTTATGAACATAATCTTTGTTTACACTAAACGTTTAACTAGAGGTTTTGTCAATTACAAAGCAAATATTTGAGATGTCATCCAATCTTTAATTTAGGAGTAGGATGTTAGTTACATAGATGTATGCCATATCAAGAGTTTTTTCTTTCTTTTTCTAAATGACAAGTTTCCGAATTCTTTGGCGTTTTTCTCTCTTGCCATAACTATGTGATTACGGATAATTACTTTGTACCTATACTACTACTACTATGCTGACGGTCGCAATGCGACAAAGTCTGTTCCTCTGTTCTATCCAACCGCTGATCTCCATATGCTTCTGTCATTACACAATTATGGCCAGGAATTCAAGTTGATGTTCCTCCGTTTCAAATTTCTTTTGACTGTATCTTTAAACCGTAGTCGGGGTCTGCCTCTCTTCCTACTACCAACTGGAAGCTGTGAGAACAGGATCTGTTTTGGAAGTCGGTCTTGCGGCATCCTCATGATGTGCCCTGTCCATCGAAGGTTCTTTCTGATCAGCATGTCTTCCATGGGTGTTAATCCAGTTCTTTCAAGTATTTCCTTGTTGGTAACTTTGTCTTTCCAGGTTACTTTAATGATGGTTCTAAGGTGCCGCATCATAAAAGCATGAAGCTTCTTCACATGGCTTCTGTATACCGTCCACGACTCGGCTCCATACAAGAGAGTGGATATGACAATGGCCCTGTATATCTTTCCTTTCACCTTCAATGAAACATGATGGTTGTTCCAGAGTCTCTGATGTAATCTGCCAAAAGATGAGCTGGCCTTGGCAATTCTTCTCTGTATTTCGGCATCAATACGCCCATCTTTCGCTGCTGTGCTACCAAGATAGGTGAACTCTGGGACAGAATTTAGTTTGATACCATCGACCAGTATATCCACCTCCTGGGACTTTGAAGAGTCTGGTTGGTATAGCACTTCAGTTTTCTTGATGTTTATCTTCAGTCCAAATTTCTTTGATGCTTCCGAGAAGGCATTTACTATGCGTTGAATTTCCTGTGGTGAGTGGGCAAGTAGGGCACTGTCATCTGCGAAGAGTAGCTCCCTTATCAGTACCTGGATGCTCTTGGTTCTTGCCTTGAAGTGTGTGATCTTAAAGAGGTCTGCATCTTGCCTTGACTGGATGTAGACACCATCTGTCAAGTTTCTAAAAGCTTCATCCAGCATCGCTGATAGGAATATGGAGAAGAGAGTAGGTGCTAGTACACAGCCTTGTTTGACTCCATTTGTAACTTCAAATGCACCAGATGTTTCCACTCCATCGCTGACTTTGGCCTTCATCCCTGTGTGCAGCGACTCAATCATGGATGTGAACTTATCAGGGCATCCATACTTTCTCAGCAGCTGCCACAGACCTGTTCTTCCAACTGTATCAAAGGCTTTAGTGAAGTCTACAAATACAACGTACAGTGGCTGGTCCTGCTCGATACACTTTTCTCGTAATTGTCGGAGACTGAAGATCATGTCGATGGTGCTCCTATTAGGCCTGAAACCACACTGTGACTCGGGAACTATTTCTGGAGTGACATGTTTGGAGAGTCTGTTCAGAAGGATCCTAGCGAAGATTTTGCCAGCAATGGACAGCAGAGAGATTCCTCGATAGTTTCCACAATCTGTCCTGTCTCCTTTCTTGTAGATGGTAACAATACTTGCATCCTTCCAGGCTTGTGGAACTGTACCTTCATCCCATGCACTGCATATCAGCTGGTGCAGCCTGTCCACTAATTTGGTACCTCCATGTTTCCATACTTCCGCGGGTATTCCATCTTCACCGGGGGCTCTGCCATCTTTCAATCCAGCAATAGCTTTTGTCACCTCGTTCATGGATGGAGTCTCATCAAGGTAGTGTTTGGTGGTCCGCTGCTGTATGTTGTCAAGGGCTTCAGTCTGAATCTCTCCGGGAACATTTAAGAGCTTCCCGAAGTGTTCACTCCATCTAGCCAGAACTTCTTTGTTGTCTGAGATTGTTTGCAGCCCGTCCGCTGACTTCAGTTGTACAGGTCCTTTTTTCTGAGGTCCCCAAACTTTCTTGAGCCCATTGTAGAAAGCCTTCATGTCATTCCTGTCTGCAGCTGTCTGAAGCTCTTGTGCTTTACTGTCCCACCAGGCTGTCTTCAGAGATCTAGTATGTTGTTGGAGTTGCCTGCAGGCATCTTTGTAACCCCCCGGTCCCACTGAGCCCGATTTGATCCCGATTTCGAAAATTTAGAAATCGGCCGGAAATCGGGTTACTTCGGGAGACTCGTAGTTCATCCTGATAAAAGTCGGCACCAAATCGGGATCAAAAATAAATCGGGACAAAAGTTTCAACATGCGCAAATTTTTCTCCCGATTTCAAAAATCGTGGTAAAATCGGTGTACCTCGTACTAAGTCGTTGTTGTTCTGGTTAGTATATCGGGGTTATTCGGCAACACATTTTGCCTATTTGGCTATGTTTAATTCGGCGTTGAACACCGAATAACGGCGATGCACTACGAATACTCCATATTCTCAGCGATGAGCTGCGGTGACGGAACAAAATGGTCTATATGCCCCATCTTTGGATGGACGGAAAAAGTCGCCTCAAAGTCGTAGTAAATCGGTGACAATGCATTCTCCCGAGGCACTACGAATATTTCGGAAATCGGGCTCAGTGGAACCGGAGGGTAAGCTGCAACTGTTGACCGTGTGCTCCTGGACTGTAGCACCTTCTGGTTGGCTTGGTCTCTCTTTCTTATAAGCTGCTGTAGCTTTTGGTCACCGGAATCAAACCAGTCCTGGTGTTTTCTGCCGGGCTTGCCTAGGGATTCCTTTGCTGTGTTGTAGACCACTTGTTGTAGAGCTGTCCATCCTTGATCTATGGAATGTCCTTCCTCTATCTCATATCTGTCTAAAGCATCGTTCATATCTTTTGCTAGAATCTCTCTTTCCTTTATAGATCTCAGTTTTGCGGTGTTGAGTTTGGATGGCTTCTTTGCTCCTTGTTTGATGTGTTTCTGACGTAGGCGAAATTTCACTTTTGATCTTGTCATCTGATGATCAGTCCAGCAGTTGGCTCCACGCATTACTCTAGTACTACAGAAGTCTGTCTTATCTCTCTGTCTTGTTATGATGAAGTCAATCAGGTGCCAGTGTTTAGAGCGAGGATGCATCCAAGTAGTCTTTCGTTCATCTTTCTGCTTGAACATGGTATTGGTTACTGTCAAATCAAATTCTGAACACATAGCAAGAAGGAGTTCTCCATTCGAGTTGCATTTACCAATTCCATACTTTCCTAATACCGATGGCCACTTGTTGTAGTCGCTCCCTATTCTAGCATTGAAATCTCCCATCAGTATGAGTTTGTCGGTACGGGGAACACGCCGAAGAGTTTCTGCCAGTAAGTTGTAGAATTCCTCTTTCTTGTCATCAGGATTGGTCAAAGTTGGTGCGTACACACTGATTAATGTCGCCGAGTTGTTCTTCGCCATAGGGAGTCGCATCGACATTATCCTGTCACTGATTGGTAGTGGTGTCTCAATCATCATTGATGCAATGTTTCTCCTCACCGCAAAACCAACTCCGGCTTCTCTTTTCTCTCCATTTGGTCTACCACTCCAGAAGAATGTATAGTCCATGTCATTTAGACTGCCAGACTCTGAGATTCTTGTTTCACATAAGGCTGCAATGTCTATGTCATACTTTGCGAGTTCCATCGCCACGAGTGCGGTGCGTCTCTCTGGTCTGTTTGCTTCTTCACGGTCAAGAAGTGTCCTGACATTCCACTGAGCTAGAGTCAAATTCCTGTGTCTTCCCTGTCTACTTTTCACTGTCGATGGAAGTTGTCGACGGCCGATCCGGTATGTGGTTTCTTGCGGTTGTACATTTCATGAGAAACTGCTTGCAAAGGATGTTGAAGTGTCGATAGTTTTTGCAAGTTACTAGCGACACTCTTTCAGGATTTAATAGTATTCCTACACCGGCAAGAACATGTCGAGACAGGCGCAGACTATTAGTCCTTGTAGCGGATGGCCGGTAGATGATGGGTGTTCCATTCAGCAACCGCCCTCAATGCCTCCACATTTGCATGGTTTCTGTCAGGGTTGTCTCCCTTAGCTTTTGGTTCTGACGAGAACCTATCCCACAAGGCAGCGGAAGACTGTGCAAGGCAGGGGTGTCTATGTCCCTGAGATATAACACGTATATCCGCATACCTAAGAAGTGTATTTATTAAGTATGATGCACAATAACTTAACTTAAACGATGTAATCTTCGAACTTTAGAGAAATAATTGCCTTGGTGGGGTCACTTCATTGTGTAAGATTCCCAGGATAGTGTTGGTGCACTGTACCAGTTTTTTGCTAGGTTAAGGTTGTTAGATATTTTGTTCACAAATCTCGCGCTTGTCTATCTGTACGGCACCAATAACTATCCGTGGTGAATCTCTGGGTGCATCCTTCTACAAATGTCTGAGATCTACCTCTATTTGGTTTATTGTATCGCTGCTTTTCATTAATCTCGTAAACCTCATAACTGCAGCTTTATTTACACTTTTAGTCTTCAACTAGATCTCAAAATGGTAAAAAAGTAAAAATCTGCGTCAGCTTTCTATGGATAGTCACTCTTCTTTTTCTTTATTACACAGGTTTGTTGGTCCTCGGTAATTGTCTAGCTGTACCGATAACCATCCGCGGTGAGACTCTGGGTGGGTCGTTCTACAAGTGTCTTGGAGCCGGTATCTGGATTATATGTTACAGCGCCCTCCTGTGCCTGTGTGAATGTTTTTGCAAAAAGAAACCCGAGGAGACTGAAGCAAGACCAGTGTACATTGGTAATGTGGACGCATAGTCCGAGCATGGGATACGTTGAAAGCTGCTGCTTAAAAGGGCCCATTCTATATTTTTATGCTTCCGAACTGTTCGGGAACTCATATTTGTGCATGGAAAAACAATTGGCAATGCATAAAAACCCCAATCACGGCGAATAACCATATTTCCTTTGCTATAGATCAATCCTTTACAAGCGTGTTTACACATTCTATTTTTACTTCAAAACGAGACAGGGTCAAGGTCAACGAGACACACCTCCGCGGTATTAACGCACCGTACAACCGACTGTGTCGATGACTGTGACCTTATTTGCGAGGGAGACGTGGAAAGATTTATTTTGTACAAGCACTGAACATTTATACGCGTATTTATCAACTATAGAATACCAAAGATCCTTTCGTTTATTTATAAAAAGTAAATTCATTAAAACCTACCATGCACATGTCATCAGATGCCGAATCTGTCTTCGCTGACTTTCGACGCAGCCGGTTGTACGGTGTGTTAAATCTCGCTGAACACAGATGACGTATCTCTGACGTAATTGATTTTTGAAGGTTGGGCATATGTAGCCGTTACAAAACAAAAACAAGGACGCCCGCGCGTTATTAATTGACTTGGATTTTAATACTTAATAGTAGTAACAATGGACATAAATGGTCTACCCCTTCAGGTTGGCAATTTCATGCGTTATTTCTGGTTTGTAATTATTGTGCCATTTG
This sequence comes from Fragum sueziense, assembly GCA_963680895.1. Taxonomy (NCBI): domain Eukaryota; kingdom Metazoa; phylum Mollusca; class Bivalvia; order Cardiida; family Cardiidae; genus Fragum; species Fragum sueziense. The sequence goes on along the minus strand of OY804606.1, from coordinate 6,640,334 downwards.
CATTTTCGACAGCCTAGCTAGCCCCCCTTTAAGGCAAGATGGATATTGATAAAGGGTGGAATTTCTGAACAAAATACAATGTATAAACAATACTGAGGGCTGGTTATTAGCGTGTTTCCTTTTTATGGCCCGTATCGAGAAATCGGGGGCATATTGTTTTACTCGTGACGATCCGTCCATCTGTCCGTCCGTCCGTCCGTCCGTCTGTCTGCCTGTCTGTCCGAAAACTTAACGTTGGCAATTTCTCCAAAAGTATTCAACATACAAAGCTAAAATTTGGTACGTAACATTCTTTCAATGATATCTATCTGTTCCATGCAATATGACTGTCCTCAAGGTCATTCCTTAATCCTTTTCAACCCTTAACCTGAAAACTTAACATTGCCATTTCGAGGGCATTCATGTTTCACAAACACATCTTGTTCCTGTGATACTTTCAACACCCATTTCTGCTATTGGTATCAAAACCAGATCTTGTTTGTGGAAAGGTTTATTTACCAGTAGTCCTGTAGACCTGCATATAGAGAAACAGATGAAAGAGGACAAAGGCATCATATACTCGTTATTTAATTTCCAAAGCAAATGGATATGAAAAGTAACGATAGGGATAAAAAGAGGTTTGAAAAATAGTCCAATTTTAATTACATGTAGATCAATACTGAAATTTGAGAGCACTTCTGATTCAAACAGAATATTGTTTTCTTTCTCTAATGTATGACGCATTTTTTCTCCATTACTCAAAATTCTATCTCTGAGTCTGAACAACATGTTATTTGACGACTGCAATTCATGCCAATTTTGACCAGCCCTATTATTCGTTGTCCGAATTTTAATCCATCTATTTATAGTCTGTTCAGAACCCCGGATGTATTTCATGATATCTTAACGGGACGCGGCGTGGCCGAACATAGATACTTATCTCTATACAATGCATGATCTGAATATAAACGTGCACCATTTATTCTTATCTGGACATGCTAAGATACTCATTTAAATGAATGAGCATTATTTAACATTTTGTCATGCTTATCGATTGTCACAAGCATTATCGTCATATTATTGCCTAAAATGTGTGTTTTCAGTCTGTTATTGGCATTGGGTAACGAGTAAAATCAGTCCGATATTGTCAAAAACGGTCGTTATTCAGTAAATTCACGTGCATTATCGGACTGGTTTTGCATTCACATATCCTCGATCGGGGATTTGTTGTGAGTGCTTCAGAAAATTGAAAATAAAGCCGAAATTTTGTCATTTCCCTTTTCCGCGGTGTAAATTCTTGTAAGACCCTATTTCCAGTTAACACCCCATTAAACTAGGTCTCCCAGTGTAACCATATCTGATGACGTATATAGTGACATAGGTTTAATTCTTGGAATCAAAAAGTAAACAAACGGGCAGCTGACAGATTTTAAACTAAAAGTGGATTTCGTGGACATGGAAGGATAGAAATTAGAATTGAGTGGCTGTGGTCTGGTCAAATGTGTTGGTAAGCCTATGTGTTTCTTGTTCTTCTTTTAGTTACTGCAATTTTCCTTTACAACTTCGTTTTTAGGTCACCTGACCGAAGGTCATGGTGACCTATTGCGACCGTGTTTTGTCTGTCGTCGTGCGTCGTGCGTCGTGCGTCGTCCGTCGTGCGTTAACTTTTAACATTTTCGACTTCTTCTTGAGAACCACTGGACGGATTACAACCAAATTTGGTAGGGAGCATCCCCATGGGAAGCCGCTTCAGATTTGTATGAATCATGGAGTTATCTCCCTTTGGGGCCCCATAAGGGGCCTAAAAGGGGTTAAATAGGGTACATCTTAAAAAATCTTCTTCTCATGAACCGGCTGTTGGATTGGATTCACATTTGGAATTTAGAGTCTTTAGGGCAAGGACAACAAAGTTTGTACAAGAGAAAAAAATCCGTCCAGAAATGGCCGTACTGGGGATGGGGGATGTGAGGGGGGGTCGCGTTATTAGTTAACTTAACATTTTTGACTTCTTCTTGAGAACCATTGGACGGATTACAACCAAACTTGGCAGGGAGCATCCCCATGGGAAGCCGCTTCAGATTTGTACAAATCGTGGAGTTATCTCCCTTTGGGGCCCCATGAGGGGCCTAAAAGAGGTTAAATAGGGTACATCTTAAAAAATCTTCTTCTCATGAACCGGCTGTTGGATTGGATTCACATTTGGTATTTAGAGTCTTTAGGGTAAGGACAACAAAGTTTGTACAAGAGAAAAAAATCCGTCCAGAAATGGCCGTGCTGGGGATGGGGGATGTGAGGGGGGTCGCGTTATTAGTTAACTTAACATTTTCGACTTATTAAGAACCATTGGACGGATTTCAACCAAACTTGGCAGGAAGCATCCTAAAATAGAAAGCCGCTTCAGATTTTGTACAAATCATGGAGTTATCTCCCTTTGAGGTCCCATAAAGGGCCAAAAAGGGGGTTAATAGGGTACATCTTAAAAAATCTTCTTCTCATGAACCGGCTGTTGCATTGAATACACATTTGGAAGTTAAAGTCTTTAGGGCAAGGACTACAAAGTTTGTACAAGAGAAAAAATCTGTCAATAAATGGTCGTGCTGGGGATCGGGGATGGGAGGGGTTCGCATTATTACTAAACTTTGAACATTTTCTACATTTTTTTGAGACAGATTTCTACCAAACTTGGCAGGAAGCATCCCATTGGGAAGCCGCTTCAGATTTATACAAATCATGGAGTTATCTCCCTTTGAGACCCCAAAAGGGGCCAAAAGGGGGTAAATAGGGTACATATTAAGAAATGTTCTATTGTTGGATTGAATTCACATTTGGTATTTGAGTCTTTAAATAAGTTTGTACAAGAGAAAAAAAACTGTCAAGAAATGGTGGTGCTGGGGGTGCGCTATTAGTTAACTTTTAACATTTTCCTTAACTGTGTCTGCTCATTTGATTCAGGTGACCGATAAGGCCCTCTGGGCCTCTTGTTTATTGAAATGAACGAATGTCTGAAACGAACCAGAGATCTACCTTGGAAGTTCCGACCTTTTGTTTTATTACTCGCACTGAAATGAACGTTAGAATATCCAGAGTATGTTTCCAAAAGAAAACTTAGTCGAATATTGTTACGATTTCGCCAACCCAAATGAAGATTATGTCAGTAAAAATGCGATGAAACTTGATTACATAGCTACACGATGAAAATCTAACGGCCCGTCTAGTGGATATCGTACTTACTCGATATATGTCGAGTCGAATGCCGGAAAACTCTGGAGTCTATCGGTGTAAATGTGGCTAAATTTTCACAAAGTTTTTTAGTTATTCGTCTTAGTTTATAACATTTCTTTGCAAATTCTTCATATTTTATGCAATAATAGCGTCAATTCACATTTTTTCGGTCGTTAACACACCCTATTACCGGCTATCACTACAGCAGTTGCTAACCTTGGGCAGTATGATCTATAAATAGCGGGTGTACTGGGTAGGTCATACTTTTTCCATCTTTGCTTTTGTGTTAAAGCCTTTCTCAGCTATATTTGTAGTGCACTTGACTGGCCATACATTTGAGCACCTACATGATAAATATTAGCCCAAAGAATCCCTAAACAACAAAATTATTCATCGACAAAGTCGTAACTTCACAATTTTTTACGTAAAATCCAACTTTCAGTCCATATAATGAGAAAATGATAAGACGATCATTAGAATTAATATAACTATTAAAATAGACAATCAATTTTCTTACACTGTGTAAATTTAGAGAACTGTCTGGATTGAATTAACTTCAGACTGACCGATTAAAACTAAACACCGATGCAGATTTGGCTATCACGAACAGCATATTGAAAATTTGAATGGCAAACCCGGACATAAGTTGATGGCAACACAGAACAATATGTCTTGTTGGAAAAGCGGCATCTCTTTCAACAAGAAATTGCATGAAAGGAGCATAAATAATGAATTAACACCATTTCTTGATAGACTAGCCAATTTCTGAATTATAGACATAGAAATCATCTAGATATGGTTGAAGCTGAGTAACACAAAATTGAAGGACGTATGCAACCATTAGTTGTAGATGATAGTTTGTCGGTTAAGGTATACATCCCATCATTAAAAACACCACTTTTTAGCCGTACGAAATGCATCAAATTACACACATTTGTACATACACTTCTGATAAGTTGATTCAACGTGCCGGATTTCAAGATTATGCTTCATAAGGAAAATAATTTACAAATATTACTTTACTCTATATTCATATGCAGCGGAGGTAATTTTGAACATTTCTGTCAAATATTTCTGTAAGTATGCATTGATTCAAAATTCTAAACCGTTCAAAATGGTTATGTTTAGAATGGAATTGTAACACAGTTTAGGAATTACTGACACTTATCAAATTCACCTCTGGCTCTTTAGTGCTAATGATGGGTTGCAAACCTTAAAAAAACTACACATACTTTACAGTGAAAATTGTGGATTTTACATCATGTCGTCGCTGTTTCAGGCACACAATATGACTGTAATATTTTTAATGGGGTTAAATTTCATTTAGTCAGACTTAACTTAAATAGATGGAACCCACGCAAATATATGTATATGAATCCTGCTATTTCAAAGTCGGTCAATGAATCTTCAAACATTTCGATCGAATGTTTTGCGCGGTGCAAATTTGTATTTTTCATTGCGAAACGATTTGGTTTATTGGGGGTTTACGCCGTTTTCAACTGCCATGGTTATATCGCGGCACCTTGAGCGCCTAACCATGGATTCCTGTTGTTTCTCATACAAGTACTAACACAATAGACTAACCGAGCCTCCAGCTGCTCGCCCACATAGCTTAACAATATCAAACCATTGGTGGGTAACATTAGTTAGAAAAGATATTTGCCACGGCCGGGGATCGAACCCGGGTTCTCTCGAATGAGAGTCAGATGCGCTATCAATGTTCAGCTTTTTGGCCTCATTGCGAAACGAAGAAGAGATATCGGTGATAACGGATTATCAAGCAAGAATCTGTTGATATCGACAAAACATCATGATTGTCTTCATAAAGCACATGATTGCAACTAGCCTAGGTAAGTGAATACAGAAACTAGTGAAGGATCAAAGATCAGTCAGCTAGGTAAGGATCTCTATGGATATGGCGAAAAATCTCCCTAAACGTCTGAAATGGAAAACTCAATTTTCAAAACATGCAAATTGATAAATATCTCGAGCTGTATTGTTAGATCTATACCTAACTCATATGAAAATTGATTTTGTACAATCAAAACGATCCGACATGTACAGATAACTCTGTAAAAAGAGGCATTCTTTTGGAAATGGTTAAAAATGTTTATTTTTTTATTCTGTGTTATGTTTCACCTTGCATGGTGAAGTAAAGCCGAGTGGTCATTGGACAAATAGACCTCTCAATAAAAGTACCCAACCTTCAGCTGCGCTCTCACATAGATGATTCACACCCATTGGTGAGAGACAAATGACTTTTGTCAAATGTAAGAATGGATACTGGTCGGCCTGGGGTTCGAACTCGCAACCCCTGGATTGACAGACTCCGACGTTAACTGGACTCTGCTTAAACAGATATATGTTGAAGCAAATACTCTTTATAAAGCAAATCGCACGGAATCTCGGACAAACAAAAGAGCTTTGTCCGTATGATTCTAAAACCACACAACTGCAGTTTGAATGAAGCCGTGGTTACGAGATTTTTGATAGCTAAAACCGCTTGGACCATTCTATTTATAGCGTAAGATTTAACCATATTAACATAAGATTCCATTTCCTATATTATCAATAGCAATGAACTCTGTGCTAAAAGTACACTAGATTTACCGTTATAAGTATTGACAAACCGTTTATGTAGGCCTAGTTATAAAGTCTCGCAACTATGGCCACATACGAGATTTTATAACAACACATACGATGCACTATTGTTTCACCAAAATTGCGCCACGGTTAACTGGATAAAAACATTCTCCATTTATCTGATTTTAATATCAAATAAATAACAACGACATCGCTGTATTGTCCACCCAAATTAACCCGGGACAACTTAATTTTCGTGTGCAAAGTCCGTTAGTTGAGTGCCTTAACCTTAACAAGTGGGGTCATTACATATGCAGATGTCTCGGGTTAATCTTACTAGACAATATAAATGACCATTCTGATATTTGGCTAGTATAATTACCCGGTCAAGGTCAATAATTATCCTCCAAATAGTGTTCATAATTAAAACTCTTATTAAATTCCCCTGCAAATAATCGAGTTCATAAGCAATAATTAGATAAAGCGGAAACTCACAATTTTAAAACTTAAATTTATATTGCTATAATAGACGAATAACGCAATGGTATTTTTGAGCATATGATCTAATGTTGAAGGTATTTTTTTAAAGTTAGTCTGTGCCCGATTTTATAAACGCCGGCTAGAGTTAACCAAATGGCCAAGTATCTGTTTCGGTTATTTTTCGATTATTCACATCGGAAAATTTGAACAAATCAGTAAAATATTTTGTTTGTGCTAAACAGCGTTGATACAATCGGGCCTGTGATTTGATTTCATGATATGTAACGCCGTTTTAAACCGGTATGGCCATATTGCAGTGGCTGGAGCACATAACCGTGGATTCCTGGGAAGTTCTTGCTTCATATATAGCTTATTCTTATCTGATGCTCTTTTATCAAACAAAAGTACCAGCATTCATGTACTGTTATAATTATCATCAGCAAATTTTAAATATTTCACACCATGATCACTTGGATAATGAAAAAGAATTGTACATAGACAAGCAAAATAGTATCATTTATGCTGTCTGTGATTGCCTGTTTCAAGTACGAATCTCCTGTCGGTGATCCCCCTACGTGCTGTTCGTGATTGCATAAATTTGTAGCTCACCAAACTTTGTTTGACTATATAACGACATAACGGAATAGTTGATTGTCTTCACAAGCAATCAGTTGGTAGATAATATACTAGATATCCATTCTGTAATAAAATTTCTAACATTTGCTTCAGTGTTTTTCTGCTATTTGCATGGAAAGATGAATTTTATATGCAAATATGTGAAGTTTCGACTTTGTTAGTGAATCATTTTTTGTTTGAGGACTCTCTGTGCTAATATTTGACATGTAGGTGCTCAAATGTATGGCAAGCCAAGGGCACTACAAATTATAGCTGAGAAACGCTTTTACACAAAACAAATATGGAAAAAGTATGACCTACCCAGTTCACGCGCTATTTATAGATGAAACTGCCCAAAGGTTAGCAACTGCTGTAGTGATAGCCGGTAATAGGGTGTGGTTAACATTCTCAGAGGCCCACAAAATGGGTTATCGCCATCGACCTTCGGTCTCAGGCGATAACGCATTTTTTTGGGCCTCTGAGAATGTTAACGACCTCAAAAACGTGAATTAACCCTATATTATACCTTGTTTTCCTCAGCCCTTACCATGTAGGGCGTATATTCTTTTTTTATTTGAGAGACAAGGCGGAGCCTAGTAAACGGTTCATTACATTTAAGCTTGGGGAGAAACAGCCTTCTCGATTAGCGGTAAATCGCCGGTATTATTGCAAAACATTATAACTACAGCGTGAATCAAGCTGTAGTTACGAGGTTTTATAACAACATATTTTACAATCACACATTCTTTCAATTTCGAAATTCATGCTCGTGTCGGATATTAACCAAGATATCGAGAAGTAAACTCTTCGAATACTCTCTTTGCTTAGCCACACCCTGAAAGGTGAATAATTTAATGGAATACAAAAATGTGTCGTTATGTGGGAAAAGGTTAAAGGCATACAGAAGCCCCGAGAGATAGGTGAAAAAAAATATGGATTTGCTAAAAAGACGTTTGAATAAAGTATCAGCAAATAATACAGAAAGATTGCATTTTAAGTAATCATGTACTTTTTATCTGGACGCGCAAAAAATGGATGTTTATTTACGAAATTGACCAAACGCCAATCGACAGATCGCTCCGCCCAACATAGAATTTAATACAAACAATGGACATGTGTTCGTTTATAAGGAACGATTTTATCCAGTTAATCGTGAAGTAAATTCGGACAAACAGAATAGTATAGGTGTTGTTATAAAATTTCATAACTATAGATAGACAACGACCTGTGAATGATCAAAGATTAGCGAGTCTATATAAACGGGGGAAGAGGGATTTCGAATTATAGAAATATGTGACTCGAACCCGTCTCCCTGTGATAAATCGACGAAGTACTATCTGGATACAGATACTAAACTCACACGGCATCGTGGACAGCACGCAATACCTGTCATTGTTCGCTTTTATTCAGTGGAAAATAGGCACTCCTCCCTATTTCCATGTATTGGAATGTACCGTTACCTTTCGTCGAGGCTCACGACTCGATGTACATTTATACGGCTTAATTTTATAACAACACCTACGGTTTGTCAAAACATACGGTAAACCTAGTATATTGATAGCACAAAATTCTATGCAATTGGCATGTCGATTGTTTTTATTGTCAGCCAATAAATCGATACAATAACACGTGCAACGAAGAACAATTGGGGCATGACATTTTTCTGATCGCCCATTGGCTAATCGATGTTTTTGATTGACAGTCGGCGTTTGGTCAATTATAAATAGAATGAACTCGGTCCATGGGTATAGTCTGTCAGTTATAACTGTAGACTTGTATACAAACACTAAAAACAAATACATAGTGTAACGTGCAGCGGCTGAAACGCAGGAAACACACAAAACCTGCATCCCACCGCTGCCACCAAATTTTGTAACGTGCAGCGGCTGAAACGCAGGAAACACACGAAACCTGCCACCCACCGCTGCAGAAACATAACATGCAAAGGGTCAGCGGGCAGAAACAAACACTAACGGATGCGAGGCTCAAGCTCACACCATCACCGAGAGGCGTTTGCTTCCCCCTAGTATTACCCGACCATCTACCAACATTAGATGGTCAAACCCCTTTGCATACGATAACTAACAACAACGTTCCACTGAACGTTACATGAACATGCTACTGCTAAACCTCTTTAAACGTGCACCGAGCGGATTATGCACAACCTAACCAACATAGGGTATGGTATGGACGTAGTATCAAACGGTCTTCTTAAATATACCTATGGTATGAAACCTTTATGAAACCAAGAGGTATAAAACTTGTATCAAACTAGTATGAAGCGGCATAACCTAAAACGGACCTAGCATGAGACTAGTGTGAAACTAGTTTGAAACGGACTACTTAAAATCGTATGGGGGCTTTATTAACCTAAACGGAGTATAATGAATAATCAAGTTTGGGGACCCTTGTGCAGAACGAAGTTGGTCTAAAACACTAAATTTGGGGGGATAAAAAGGTATGAGCTAAAATACTATTGTGTTAAACCAGAAGAACTCTCGTTGTCTTAAAAATGCTTAAAAATGTCAATCCACCACCATCATCAGCTTGGTGCCCGCTGTCATCAATGTTTCGGCCCTTATCCAAGAACACCTCGTAACGGGTGGGCCCACCAAATAAATGGTGTGGGGTGGATTGCTTAAAGTTCTAACCCTATCTTAAAAATGAGTTTGAGCATAGAACGGTCTGAACTAAAGTCTAGAAACACGTATGGGACGGTATAAGAAAAAGTATGGGACAGTCTGAGAAAACGTATAATATCACCCCGCATAGTTTCGTACAATGATTGTGCCGTACCGGTAACACACGGTGGTACAACCCTGGACGAGACCATGCCGAGTTAGTATAAGGCCATCTGTCTATACAAAGACAGTATGAGCCTAAAACCTAACTGTTTAGTTTGGGAACCATGTATAATATCACCAAGCACTGCATCGCACAATGATTGTACCGTACCGGTTACATACGGTGGTACAAACCTGTACGATGCCATGCCCGGTCAGTATAAGACCAACAGTCTATACTAACACAGTTTGAGCCTCAAGCCCAACCTGCAACCGGCCAGAGCCTATACCTTGTATGAGACTATGTCCTGCCCAACACACAGGACGAAACCAGTCTCAAACTGACATCACACAAGTCAGTATGAAACAAGGCAGTCTGGACCATCTTGTCAAACGTGGTCCAACACCTTGTACCAACCAAACCCCATGCCCAAACGACCGTGCAAACCGGGAATAATGTCTATAGTGGAGCAAGTATGGTATACCAACTTAGAGGTTCGAGACCACTGTAGTTGGTGCCGCAAGTATGACCACCTATAGACTAACGTGCATCCCAAATAAGCACACCCGTTAGTTAGGGAGAGAGTTCCAACCGCTATCAACCACTGACAGCGCGAACTAAAGCCTAAAAGAGAAAATCAGCCTCTTTTATACTGGTACACCACGTGACTTTAAACGCATGAATGCACATCATATAGACTAGATGACAACCCTTCCTCTTTAATCCTTATACATGGGTTCCAGCCTAAATCAGTAAGCGTCTACAAAACCAAGACATTTCGGAGCAACTTTTGACACTTTGACGTTAAAATACAGGGATAAAACGAAATGTCATGATGCTTATATGGCTTGAATCGATACATAATAGAATTCTAAATGTTTTAAAGTCACTTACATTGTGAGATCAACGTTTTGACGGGAGAATCAATGCTTTCTTTGACTAGCAGATGTAAATTTTCTTCGAGACGCTTGAGAATATTGAATGGACGAAAAGGAATCAAATTTACCGGAACGGACAAAACATGTCAAAGCCGTTTCCGTTACATTACCCACGCCTCCGACTTCAATCGTCCCGATTGACAAACCAAATGTTGTACAGGTTGAAAACAAAACGAAGAAAATTGAACGGTTCATACTTTACTACCTGTAAAACTTAATAAGTAAAATCAGACAAAACAAAATCATCATCACAAGATAGGTCTCAAACCAGTGTTAATTACGGAACCCTTAATTGTATTTCACATTAAACTCGAACTTATCCTTGTTAAAATGAACCTTTACATCTTTGGCAGTTATGACTGTGTCCGGACCTATGAAGTCCCCGAGTGATAACTCAATGGTCGGAATACGCGACCCCACCCACATGACGTCCTCATTGTCCACCTTGATAGCTAAGGCCCGACCTGATCCCTCTTGAAACTTAACGCTGACGTCCAACTGATGACCACTTGCCGTTGACGTACCGGCCACCTCGTCCTTCTGCACCATCACCTTTGCTTCTTCTCTCTTTCTCTTAACAGGTGCTGACACAGGGGCTGGCACCGTCCTCTTCCTGATCACCGGGTCATTCTCTCCTTTGTCCTTCGCCCGATCACTAACTGCTTTCGCCGCAGTAACCTTATCGTCTTCACTACCACTACCGCTGCTACTGCCTTCTTCATCCGTTAAATGTACTTCCGGCTCCTGTTCCCAGTCACTAAGTCCGGCGTCCTTTTCTGGCTCAGGAACTGCTGGCTTCCTTGGCGTAATCTTCAGGTTTGGTCCAGTCAACACATTATGCTTGAGCTTCAGATGTCTGGCCAGGTATTCTTTCTTTTTGAACGTTGCCGAACAATACTGGCAGGACGTTCTCGTATTGGCGCACTCTAGTACGTGGTCTGAGAATCCACTCTTGTCCACCTCCTCTTTGCATATCGGACAGATTGTCTGTATGCTCTTGCTTTGACTCGACCTGAAAATATACTTAATTCATAATCAGGTATGATACAGAGAAAAGCCTAAATCAAATTTTACGTCCATACATCCCTCATGTCATCAACAATGCTTGTTTCAGACGTGGTTTACCACAAGGCGGTGTGTGTAAGCAGTAGCTGTTCAACTAAAATACTATCATCCCCTCTCCGAAGAGTTTCGTACTGAAACTTGGCCTGGGATATCCTGGATAAGGCAACTCCATTCAGGCAGTTGACATTATCCCACCTCTGCCACCAAATTTTGTAACGTGCAGCGGCTGAAACGCAGGAAACACACGAAACCTGCCACCCACCGCTGCAGAAACATAACATGCAAAGGGTCAGCGGGCAGAAACAAACACTAACGGATGCGAGGCTCAAGCTCACACCATCACCGAGAGGCGTTTGCTTCCCCCTAGTATTACCCGACCATCTACCAACATTAGATGGTCAAACCCCTTTGCATACGATAACTAACAACAACGTTCCACTGAACGTTACATGAACATGCTACTGCTAAACCTCTTTAAACGTGCACCGAGCGGATTATGCACAACCTAACCAACATAGGGTATGGTATGGACGTAGTATCAAACGGTCTTCTTAAATATACCTATGGTATGAAACCTTTATGAAACCAAGAGGTATAAAACTTGTATCAAACTAGTATGAAGCGGCATAACCTAAAACGGACCTAGCATGAGACTAGTGTGAAACTAGTTTGAAACGGACTACTTAAAATCGTATGGGGGCTTTATTAACCTAAACGGAGTATAATGAATAATCAAGTTTGGGGACCCTTGTGCAGAACGAAGTTGGTCTAAAACACTAAATTTGGGGGGATAAAAAGGTATGAGCTAAAATACTATTGTGTTAAACCAGAAGAACTCTCGTTGTCTTAAAAATGCTTAAAAATGTCAATCCACCACCATCATCAGCTTGGTGCCCGCTGTCATCAATGTTTCGGCCCTTATCCAAGAACACCTCGTAACGGGTGGGCCCACCAAATAAATGGTGTGGGGTGGATTGCTTAAAGTTCTAACCCTATCTTAAAAATGAGTTTGAGCATAGAACGGTCTGAACTAAAGTCTAGAAACACGTATGGGACGGTATAAGAAAAAGTATGGGACAGTCTGAGAAAACGTATAATATCACCCCGCATAGTTTCGTACAATGATTGTGCCGTACCGGTAACACACGGTGGTACAACCCTGGACGAGACCATGCCGAGTTAGTATAAGGCCATCTGTCTATACAAAGACAGTATGAGCCTAAAACCTAACTGTTTAGTTTGGGAACCATGTATAATATCACCAAGCACTGCATCGCACAATGATTGTACCGTACCGGTTACATACGGTGGTACAAACCTGTACGATGCCATGCCCGGTCAGTATAAGACCAACAGTCTATACTAACACAGTTTGAGCCTCAAGCCCAACCTGCAACCGGCCAGAGCCTATACCTTGTATGAGACTATGTCCTGCCCAACACACAGGACGAAACCAGTCTCAAACTGACATCACACAAGTCAGTATGAAACAAGGCAGTCTGGACCATCTTGTCAAACGTGGTCCAACACCTTGTACCAACCAAACCCCATGCCCAAACGACCGTGCAAACCGGGAATAATGTCTATAGTGGAGCAAGTATGGTATACCAACTTAGAGGTTCGAGACCACTGTAGTTGGTGCCGCAAGTATGACCACCTATAGACTAACGTGCATCCCAAATAAGCACACCCGTTAGTTAGGGAGAGAGTTCCAACCGCTATCAACCACTGACAGCGCGAACTAAAGCCTAAAAGAGAAAATCAGCCTCTTTTATACTGGTACACCACGTGACTTTAAACGCATGAATGCACATCATATAGACTAGATGACAACCCTTCCTCTTTAATCCTTATACATGGGTTCCAGCCTAAATCAGTAAGCGTCTACAAAACCAAGACATTTCGGAGCAACTTTTGACACTTTGACGTTAAAATACAGGGATAAAACGAAATGTCATGATGCTTATATGGCTTGAATCGATACATAATAGAATTCTAAATGTTTTAAAGTCACTTACATTGTGAGATCAACGTTTTGACGGGAGAATCAATGCTTTCTTTGACTAGCAGATGTAAATTTTCTTCGAGACGCTTGAGAATATTGAATGGACGAAAAGGAATCAAATTTACCGGAACGGACAAAACATGTCAAAGCCGTTTCCGTTACAATAGTTTTAACATTTACCAAACCATTTATCGTGAGCTATACGAGCGAATTAATGTCCTAATTCTTTTATTCCCAAAAGAGGAAGTGTTTGTGTTGGACCATTTATCAACAACAAGAAGTAAAGTGTTTGTATACAAGTCTACTGTTATAGCCGATGAGTTATATAATAGATTCACAATTAAATGAGAATAGATGCCGTTGTCTTGCTTTAATTTTACGTAGGTATATTGCGTTTTTATTCACCTGAAAGGGTGTGGCTAAGCCAAAAGGTTATTCGACGAGTTTACTTCTCGATACCTTGGTTAACATAAGGGAAAAACGTGCGGCACGAGCATGAAAACATTTCGAAATTGAAAGACTGTTCGATTGTAAAACGTGTTATTAAAAAACCTCGTAAATACAGCTTGATTCAAGCTGCAGTTACAATAATTTGCAATAACACCGACGATTTACCGCTAATTGAAAACGCTGTTTCTCCTCAATCTTCAATGTAATAACCGTTTAATAGGCTCCGCCCTTTCTCCCGAAAAAAATCAGAATATATAAGTAATATAGTCCTACCTATTCAAGCAAACCAAAACAACTGTAAACAATTCTTATTTAATTTATTTCAAGAAAGGATTGTTGTTCAGTGGTAGCGAGATAAAAGATGTTTTATACAAATTTTAAACCTATAGAAATATAAATCTACATGTACTTGTTTTGATCCATCTAACCGATCATTATCTACATTTAGTGCAGGAATCGGTAGATTGAGCAATCACTGTACCTGTCACATCCGGTTTAGAAGGAAAGGTCACATTTTATATGTTGCTGTTAAATCTCTGACGTCATTCCAATGCGTACATACGATTCCGTCGATTTTCGCTTTTTATCGATCTGGAAACGGATAATTTCGACTCTTCGAGTTTTAAATATGACCTGCGGAAAATATGCAATCATACAATTATTTTACGAGTTTTATTGGTTGCTTTCTGCCTCGTTTATATTGCTAGATAATGAGAATAGATAAGATATTTGGGTTGATGTATGTTTCACTCACCGACATCTGCATGCCTTAAACTCCTCATAAACAAACTAATAATGAGAAATTTTAAGTTCAAAAAAGTTTTGTTTTGAATTAACTTCTGTTGTTGATATTAATGTTGTGGTTGTTGGTGGTTTTTGACACCATCTTGTTATGCGAGTACATGTAACACCAGCCTGACCAAGAATTAGTAGGTCGTCGAGGTCAAAATGTTGAGAATACGTCATTAGTATTGACAGCAGTAATTAGAATTACACAATGTTGAATAAGGGCAGTACATAAGACTCGCTGACGTCAGGTCAGAACAGCTAACAGTTTTACGACCTTTTTTCGAAGTTTCTGCAGACGACAAAACGAATGATCATAGGATTTGTGTTATATATAGCTATAAAAAATATTAGGACAAAAGGAGAAATGCAGGGAATCTGCATTTTCGTATTTTGCCATTGTGTTTAATATGATAAAAGTATCTCTGCTACTAGCCTATACATCAAGTAGTTAATAATTGAAGCCTTGTTTTGACCCAACAGTACAATACTAGGAGAAAAGATTGTATAAACAGGTCCTAAATCTTTTCAATTCCAGGAAACTAATTTTCTAAAGTTGGGCATTAATTTTGATTTTATCCTAAATAAATGTCTCCTAACAGAAGATTAATTAACTACATTGCTGTGACTTATGATAGGTCTGCTGCTTAATTCTGAATTAAGATTATCTGAAATTAATTTATGCTGAAATCTACAAAAAGGACAATTGTAACATTTCGTCGCCTTTCAACAAAAACTTCGTAACTGCAGCTTGTTTTAAGCTGCAATTACGAGGTTTATATTGAAATGCAGCGATTTGGGATCGACATGTTTCTAACCTATTCCTTGGGGCATGAAATCGGTTTATTATCTACTCGAATACTATTCTCGGAGAATTGTTACAAATAATAAAGAAACTATGTTAGAGCAGCATGGATCTAGATCAGACTGGACGTATGCACAGGCTGATCTGGATCCATGGTGGTCTCAAATGCAATAAGAGACAATTTCCGATTCGGGCAAATTTGATGTTTTGTAGAATAAGTTTGTGTATTGAATTTGTAATTAGTTCTATAATAAAATTTTTCTGGAGTTCAACATACAATATCTTTATCTATACAGTATATTATATACTGGATTTATTCCCGCCAACAATTGTCATGATTGTCAAAAGATTCAAATCTCTTTGGGTATTCGAATGAAGCTTCACCTTATGAATATTCTAGCCAAATTGAATTAATTCTATTCAGTTGGTCCAAAAAAGAATTTTTCAAACTTATATCTAAATTAATTTTTAGAGTATTCCGGTATATTTCGTTCATTTCAAAATATCAAAACAGCATATCTTAAGGTATGTTTGGAGAGCGGTCACGTGATTTACAGATTTTGTGTTTATTCTGCTGCACCAAATACCCATGCTAAATTTTTTATCAAATCTTTAAAGCGAAACATTCCCTTTTTGTGATGGTGTATGTCAAATGAAGTATAATCCATTTCTATTCACCTCACAGGGTGTGGCTAAGCGAAGAGGTTATTCGACGAGTTTACTTCTCGATATCTTGTTTGATATAAGCGAAAAACGTGCGGCACGAGCATGAACACATTTTGAAATTGAAAGAACGTTCTATTGTAAAATGAGTTGTTATAAAACCTCGCAATTACAGCCTGATTCACGCTGTAGTAATAATGTTTTGCAATAATACCGACGATGTACCGCTAAGCGAGAAGGCTGTTTCTCCTTAAGCTTAAATGTAATGAACCGTTTACTAGGCTCCGCCCTGTCTCCCGAAAAAATCAGAATATATTTCGTTGGTCCAAATGTAAACATCTGCCGGAAAGTTTTAGATTATTTTGAAAATATAGATATTTTGTCGTACTTAGACTAAAACAGGGTGGGTGGGGTAAGATAAAGTCAAATATCTTTTTAATTTTCATGGAAAGGTGTGCTGACTTTTTTGTGCAAAAATAGCTCTTGGTAATATCTTCAAAATATACAAAAAAGAAAAAGAAATATTCATTGGATATTTTTTTGGCGAATTGAATTTTTTCTTTATCTTTTTTAACTTTTCCCATATTTTTTTTTTTACAGAAAACGGTATTATAATGTCTCTTTCAATCATATCACCACTTTCGTGCATATGTTAGTCTCCAAATTGATATAACATTTGAAATTATCCAAATTAATATAACATTTGAAATCATCCATTCAGAATAACTTACTATATGATTTTAAAACATAAGTATAATTTTGCGAAAATGGTCATTACTAGTCAAGGGCAGATACTTTTTACACGAAAACGAGTCAGGAAACTTACCATGACTTTTTTTATATTTTGTTCAGGAAATGTTACTTTACAACATACCGTAATGTACAAATAATGTAATAAATATCATTGGGTGGATGGAAAGTTACCCCGAGTCCGAACTTCATTTAATCACGTAAACACAGAATCTGGTATAATCTTGACATTGCCTTACACAGCAGATTTGGAAAGGAGAAAAAAATGAAAAAGTAGATAATTCAAATTCTCTCATTTTCCGCAAATACTTTCTATGCAATACTTTTCTTTTGTCAGTATCATGATATCAGCTGTTTTCAATTTGGACAAGTCTTGAATTTGTCGTACTTGTAACGATTACTTCATTACCAGACGACAAAATATCAGGCTAGTCCAAATTTTAAGCTACCGAAGACGATATCAGATGCATGGAATTTTACAATTTTTGATGTTTTGTGCAGAAAACATTTTGGGAAAAGAAGAAAATGCTTATCACACACAATGTCCATATTTTTACTTGTTATTTCCACAATGTTTTCCATCACCTGTATTCTGTTGGGCGTCACTGTTTGGTAATGGGTTTTCTATATATGGGATACTTGTCTTGATTTGGGTATCTACGAAATAGCATTGGCAAATAAATGTTGACAAAGACATGTTTCTTCTTGTGTGAGGTCCTTGGGTTCAGGTCTAAATTAAATTGAGGACCAACCATAGCAATCTATCTTACAACATGAATATTTAAAACTTTTCTCTGATAAATATACGAGTTACGATCTGTGAAAAAGAGGTATATTCATGATTGATGTATAGTAGAAAAGAAGTAGAATTATTTGAAATGAGACAATGACTTTAATCATTATGTTTATATTTCTTCAAAGTAATTTATCATACATTTATGGTATCCATTCATGACGATAGGACCAGATTTTCATTTCGACTGATATTATGACAAAATATCTGGTGTTAAAATAACGAGTCTTGTAAATATAGCTTTACCTTTCACAAAAATTGACCTTCAATGATAGAGTCTCAACATATTATTGTACATCATAAAAT
This sequence comes from Fragum sueziense, assembly GCA_963680895.1. Lineage (NCBI taxonomy): Eukaryota > Metazoa > Mollusca > Bivalvia > Cardiida > Cardiidae > Fragum > Fragum sueziense. The sequence goes on along the minus strand of OY804606.1, from coordinate 6,622,110 downwards.
CTTTACTATAACTTAACAACACAAACAAGCCTTTCAAAACGCTAGCTGATAAGTTTTTTTGGCACAATAGATCTTTATTTGCAAGACAAAAATGACTGACACAATGTCCATGCATTAAAACAAGTATCATAAATTTCCAGACATATCATAAATTGTTCTTCATATCTCTGCTAGACAAGACAAAGTTTCTCGAATATTACACAACACCATGTTGAAAGTACAAACTTTGATGAAGTGTCTGTCAATATTCATTTAACCCCAATATGTCATTTTCAAGCTCTAAACTCTTCGTTTAACCACAAATATTCTCACTGTGTTAAGACTTGGACATGTACTTTTTTATTTACTATTAGACTAGTCTTGTCGTTGATTCAGTATGATTCTGGTTTTAAGACAGAATACCCGTAATGTGGCCATTTTGAGATTTACAAACCATCGGATTTTTTCGAGCGTCGTCGTTACGTATCCGAATCTATTCGGGCGCGGTCTTAAACATTCGGCGGTGGAAAGTGCCACCGCCGAATGTTTTCTACCACGCCCGAATAATTCCGATGTCGCGCGAATCTCTTTAGGGGTAGACTACCTTATGGACTTGTTTCTTTGAAAGGACGCACGTTGACGAGTTGTCTGTCAATATTCATTTGAATCCAATATGCCATTTTCAAGGTTTTTACTCTTCATTTAGCAACATAAACTCTCACTCTGGTAAGGCTTTATTAATTTTGAAACCTGTACGGAACCTAAAGTTTTGTATTGTTTGATTTGATAATCATGTCCGTGTGTTCGTTTCAGCATACGACGTCGAGTAACTTGAGTAAACACTAAATTGTAAAATACTAGTTTTTTTTCTTATATTCAACCCCTTTCCCAAACAAGACCTAGTTTTGACTTCCCTAATAGAATAGGCTTGGGAAAATATTGAGGCAAAAGAAGAAACTGATGATAACCAGTAGTTTCTCCTTTTGCTTCAATGTTTTCTATGCTATATTTTACACAAATCCAATTGTTTTCAATCTTAATTTTGTCATCTGCAGCAGCTTTCAATTTTGAGCACCCTTAAATTATGTCGTTTGGGAAAGGGTTAAACTTCGCATTTCGCATGTCTCTGTGTATTTCTAGGAGCCCTCTGACATTGAAACAACAAGTGTCAACCGAGTCCTGTGTGATACGAATATCTTCTTTTCCAGAAATTCTGTCCCTCGTGCCAGAGTACAGCGTCATTGGGTCATCCAACATTTGACGTCTGTAATTCCTACCAATTTTAACCAGCCCTATTATTCGTTGTCCGAATTTTAATCCATCTGTTTATAGTCTGTTCAGAACCCCGGATGTAATTCACGATATCTTAACGGGGCACGATGTGACCTAACGTAGATACATATCTCTATACAATACATGATTCGCTTAGAAATAGGCTTCATTTACTTCTGCATCCAGGAATAAGATCTAATTTGCAAAAAGGGAAGGAGAAGAAAGAACATTATTCCAAGTTTTGTCACATTTTTGAAGAAAATTTTAAACATGTACGACACAATCATGTTTTTATTTCAAAGATTTTCTACTTATAAGTAACAAGCTACCACGGAGCGTTTGAAAGGACTCCTGCTAAGATAAATAGTGCTTTGTGTATGCGCAGACTGATCTGGATACATGTTCTGTGCCAGATTCCAAGTCATACGTAGGACTTTAAACTCGGTTAACCCTTTACCAATTCAAACTTGTTTTGGCTTTCCTAATAGAAAAGCTAATGGAAAATTTGGAGGAGAGGAGAAGAAATGCAGATAAGCAGCCTTTTCAACGTTTGTCATATTACGAGTATTTTCTAGAATACATACATTCCGTTTTTTCTACACAACAGTTAAACATTCTCGTTGTTTGGAAAAGGGTAAGTCCCTTCCAAAATGGCGAGAATTTGGATTATTCTAATCCGAACGCTGGTGCAGACGACAAATTGGATGTTAATTGTGATAAGAGTTGTGCACGAAATAGCATAGAAAATTTTAAGACAAAAGGAGAAAATGCTGATTAGCAGCATTTTCTTCTTTTGCCTCAATGTTTTCCCAAGCCTTTTATTTCAGGGACGTCAAAACCAGGTATTGTTTGGGTAAGGGTTAACGATGGTATTCATCCTTCAATCAGCATACAAAGTAGATAGGTATTCACGCATGTCGACAAGTCTTCCGCTTGATTAACCCAAGATTGGCACCACAGACAAGGAAAGTTTAACTTGGAAAACTCGCGGACAATGGAGCCTAGTCCCACAGGATCGGGGTGAAAATAGATAGGTAAATAATCTCATACAAAGGGCTAATCGCAAAGATATCGTAAACGTATGTTACTCTTAATAGGCGGGGGGCCAGTGGGGCCTACCATGCACCCCCCCTAGACTTTTTGCCACTAGTGCCAAATTGTTCCTTAGGTCCTACTTGTTGAAAATCAGAGGTGCCCCCAAGAAAAAACTCATTCCCGCTATATGAAACAGCGCCGTTTCCATGGCAACCCTTATGCGCTTTTGAGAAAATGACAGTAGTTGAAAAAACATCAATATCTCTGCTTACAGATATAGTAGATCAGTACTTTTGGTATCAAAATGAAGCTTAGATATTGCTCTTGAATTTGGTATGTGCATATGCAAATTAGCTAATTTGCATATGCATGATTTTTAAGATTTAATTAAAAAAATTGATGAAATTTTCGTCGTTTTTTTAAAATATGATACAAAAATAGCTATTACTCACTTAGTTTGTTGGTTATAGTAACAATTTTGGTATCAAATTGAAGCCCAGACATCCCTCTTTAATATACATTAGTCAAATAAGATATTTTTTGCATGCATGATTTTTAGTGATTTTTTGAAATTTTGCCGAAAAATTCGCATATTCATGAATATTTGACATATGTAGTTCTTTCAAGCCTTATAGAAGGACTTACTTACTTTGTATATATAAAACTTCATTTACAAAGTAGAATTAGGCATTTAAATGTCATTTTACTGAATCAGAGTGTATTAAATCATATTCTAGGGTGCGGGAGCTTTTGTTCACTAAGTCCTGGATGTAGACTGACAATTAATGTTTTAGATTGATGTTTAGACATCCATGTTTACTTTTTAGAATAGTTATACAAATTAGCTAATTTGCATATGTATTATAACGAAGAATTAATTAGAATAATCAATTTGATTAACATCATTTTTCGCAAGTACACCTGGAGAATCAAATGTAGCTCTCATAGTTCTGAATATATATTAACACTTTTGGTATCAAAATAAAGCCTGGACATTTCTCTTTATTTTCCAACGCAGTAATGCAAATTAGCTAATTTGCATATGTATGATTTTAAAGATTTAATTAGTATTTTTCATGTTTTTTTTTGCAATTTCTATTAAGAATAAAACAGAAAAATAAACTTTAGCTAATTAAGTTGGTGGCGTAGAGTTACAATTTGGATATCAAAATGAAGCTTAGACATTCATCATGGTTTTCAGTGATGCAAATTAGCTTATTTGCATATGCATAATTTTTTGATATCTTTTAAAATATAATTTTAGTAAAGAAATATCTCAAATTTGGGAATATATGTATTTGATACATACAGTGATTTCAAGCTGTATGGATGGACTAAAACATATTTTTATGTAACACTTCATGTTCACCACATAATTTTTCATTTTAAGGCTGTTTTACAAAATCAGTTTGAATTACAGTATGCAAGAAGGTCCATAGAAACACAATATTATCTTCCTTAAAACAGTCAAGATGGCAGGAGAAAAAGCTTATGCTCTCCAAGTCCTGGGTGCAGATTCTGTATATGGGTATCAAAATAAGGCTTAGACACCCATCTTTATTGTTTTGATCACTTATGCAGATTAGCTTACTTGCATTAGCTATCTTGCAAATGAGTTTGAATAATGATATACAATAAAATTATCTTCTATTTGTTAAAACTTATGAGATATATAGCAAATTCGACTTTGTTGAAGGACTTCATCATGCTATATTTTGATATCAAATATTCTGGAATTAATAGTTTGTAACCCTTTTATGTTTGCGTGCCTTTCGGTCTGGCTGTATGATTTCTTGTGAAAAAGAAAGTGTTTGAAAAAAGATGAATTCTGATTAATGTGTGTTTTGCTTTGATATACCCTTAGTAAACAAAAATGGGAAAAGAGACTATTTTCTTGTCACAAGGAAGTAATCTCAATATATACTCTCCATACAAACATGATCCATAAGTAACATAATAGACCTGAACCGAAATTCTAATAGACCTGAACCGAAATTCCATGTACATCTTATCACATTGTTTTTCTTTCAATAACAAGTTACCAGTCCTTGCGACCCTCAAAGGTTCAATAAGATAAGATTGAACAGATACAGGTAGGCTAAAAAAAGCATGTATTGAGTACAAAAGCATTGGTAAGAGCATTCTGGTCTTTACGGAGAAGGGCTTTTGAGAAAATAATAACAATCTTTGCCTCTCCTACCAAACAGGAGACAAAATATACTCAAACTACATCAGAAGTGACATGATTAACGCAAGCAAAACCTTTCCAAGCCTAACCTAAAACGCCTGAAGCGAAATGGCACCAAAATAATTATTCAGATCAGCAACATACAACCACAGGATATCTCCAATACCAGCTCAAGCGACCTACGCAAACAGCATGGTCTCGAAGACTTAGAAACCCCTCTTGAGGGAAAGGAGGATAATATGGTATAGACATGCTAAGAGATCCAATTGGGCAATAAAACAGAGTATATTATGCAGGTCACAAATACGCGCAGATGAGGGAGGACTTAGATGAAATGGAAGCAACTGTCAGAGAGGGGTCTTATAGAAAGGAATATACCACCCATATGAAAAGAACAATTGGATTGATTTATTGATTGATTGCGGTTTAAAACCACTTGAACTGCTATGGTCATATAGCAGCTGGAGCACCTTTGCATGGATTTCAGGTATTTCTTTCCACCAGTACTACCACAATATCGAATCGGAGCCTCAAACTGCTTTCTCACAAAGATGATTAGCACCCATTGGTGAGAGACAAATGTCAGAATGTGAATTGGCCAAGCAGGGATTCTAACTCAATACCCCTGAATTTATAGACTCGGTCGTTAGCGACTGAGCTATCTCGGCTACGCAAAGTAAATGGAAGAAGGGATTGAGAACAGCCATACATGTGCATCAAGACAGCAAGCTGAAAGGCAGCACATTGGAGTGGTCAGTGCTTCTACACCTGCCAGTCAAATACGAAACTTGGAAATGAGTGAGTGAAATTATGTGCAAAGACAAGACTGGTGCTTTTAGGAATTTTATAACATGTCAAGAGTATGACTTTTTTCAAGGAACAATGGATTACGTATACAGAAGTCATTCTGTGTGAAAGGAGAAGACAATCGGCTGTATGAGGCAGGAGAATTGGCACCTTTAACTTATTTTTCCGTCTCGACCATCAAAATAATTCGTATAAAAGATATTGGAGATCATAGAGTAATCATAGAGTTTCATATTTTTAGAGAGAAGGGGATTGATCGGCCAAGTAATGGTCTGTGTAGGACTATGATGGGACTCAGATGAATGGAGATTCCTTATCTTAAATGAAAGAAGGGGTGAGGATAAAAGGTCCTAGAGAGATGACAGTGTCTGACAATGTAAAAAAACAGATTTTTCTGAGACTATTGTTAAGTTAGTAGACGATGAAGACTATGAGTTTGACAATTGCTTCGTCAAAAAGTAGAATCACAGTAAAAGAATTGAATCACAGTACCTAATAAAAGATTACTACTGATCTGAAAGGACTCAATCAAAGTCCCACTTGTAGGGGTTGTATTCCAAACCTGGACAAGAAATCATGAATATTTCAAATATTGTAGCAATAATGAAAGAGAATACAGCATTATGAGTGTTGTAACTGAGACTGAATATGCTTTTAGTCTAAGACAGAGGATAAATTTCATAAGAGACATACAAATTCAGATTAAGAGAGACAAGAAGTTGAAGTCTGACCAACATTTGAGAGGAAGCCTAAGGATTACGAGGTTCATGATATTGTAATGTATCACTTTGACATCTGCACTTCATGGATTTGTGACATAAGCGATTGTAGGCATCATACGGGAAAGCAATATTGGGTAATCATGTTGGAGATTTGCATAAGAAGAACACATTCAATATTCTTCTTACGAGAAACCCTATCAAACACAGAAAAAAAGACTGAAATGTTTTATTAAGTAAATTAAAGATATTCTTTTATTGTCCCATTAATCTTTCCTTCAATAAAGAAAAAAATGCACAATTTCCATTTCACAGGATGCAACACTGTTGTATCAATGCAGGACCTTAGGGCAAATGTTCGGACCTGGGTTTATGACCTTGACATTCATACCATTTATTTTGGTGCCAAATGGTGATTGTTTGTGGGATGTACCTACTAAATTTAAGCAAAATGATATAAAAAGATTAATATACGAACTATTAATACTTGACTTTAGGGCTGCATGATATATTCAATATAATCAAGTCATTCAATAATTTGAATCTTAAATTCATTGTTTATCTCAGAAGTATTCACAAATTCACAAGTCAATTTCATTAAAAAGGGTCAAAATTAATTGTTTAAATTCATTTCAAATATAGCTAATGCAAGTTAGCTTATATGCATACATGCTAAAAAGAAGATGGACAGACTTTATTTTGATACCCAAATTGTAAGTCTACACCAAGAACTTGGTGAGTTATAGCTTTTTTCTTTTGCTACACCTAACTGCGTTTAAATTATAAGAAAACATGTTTCCGTAGAAACGACACCTTGCATATCCAGGCCTAATGCAAAACTATTGTAAATGCATTTTTGAGAATTTTCCTTTTTCTAATTTTCTGAAGCCTAAGAAAGAATACAATTAGTGTGTTCTAATATTGGGTTTCAAATCTGTATAATAAAAAAGTTATTTAGAATTCAAAAAATGTTTTAAATGTTTAATTTTAAGAAACTTGTTATTTTCCCCTCTCTAGCAAATTTTTACAAAGCATAGTTACAATAGTTTTGCACTAAGCCTTCGGTATCGTAATTCAAACTAATTCTGTAAAAAAGCCTCAAAATGCTTAATCATTTTGTTGTCATGTAGTGTTACATAAAAATATGATAAAGTCTTTCCATACAGTTTGAAAACGCTGTGTGTATTAGATATTCCGTAATTGGTGAAATATTTATAAGTATTTTTTTTAAAAATGTGCATATGCAAATAAGCTAATTTGCATCACTGAAAACCATGATGAACGTTTAGGCTTCATTTTGATATCCAAATTGTAACTCTATGTCACCAACTTAATTAGCTAAAGTTTATTTTTCTGTTTTATTCTTAATAGAAATTGCAAAAAAATCATGAAAAATACTAATTAAATCTTTAAAATCATACATATGGAAATTAGCTAATTTGCATTACTGTGTTTGAAAATAAAGAGAAATGTCCAGGCTTTATTTTGATACCAAAAATGTTAATATATATTCAGAACTATGAGAGCTACAACTGATTTTCCAGCTGCACTTGCGAAAAATGATGTTAATTAAATTGATTATTCTAATTAATTCTTCGTTATAATGCATATGCAAATTAGCTAATTTGCATAACTATTCTAAAAAATAAAGATGGATGTCTAGACATCAATCTAAAACATTAATGGTCAGTCTACATCCAGGACTTAGTGAACAAAAGCTCTTTCTCCTAAAATACCATTTAAACGCCTTTTTCAAGATATGTTGCCATGGAAACCGCACCCTAGAATATGATTTAATACACTCTGATTCAGTAAAATGGCATTTAAATGCCTAATTCTACTTTGTAAATGAAGTTTTATATATACAAAGTAAGTAAGTCCTTCTATAAGGCTTGAAAGAACTACATATATCAAATATTCATGAATATGCGAATTTTTCGGCAAAATTTCAAAAAATCACTAAAAATCATGCATGCAAAAAATATCTTATTTGACTAATGTATATTAAAGAGGGATGTCTGGGCTTCAATTTGATACCAAAATTGTTACTATAACCAACAAACTAAGTGAGTAATAGCTTATTTTTGTATCATATTTTAAAAAAACGACGAAAATTTCATATTTTTTTTAATTAAATATTAAAAATCATGCATATGCAAATTAGCTAATTTGCATATGCACATACCAAATTCAAGAGCAATATCTAAGCTTCATTTTGATACCAAAAGTACTGATCTACTATATCTGTAAGCAGAGATATTGATGTTTTTTCAACTACTGTCATTTTCTCAAAAGCGCATAAGGGTTGCCATGGAAACGGCGCTGTTTTATATAGCGGGAATGAGTTTTTTCTTGGGGGCACCTCTGATTTTCAACAAGTAGGACCTAAGGAACAATTTGGCACTAGTGGCAAAAAGTCTAGGGGGGTGCATGGTAGGCCCCACTGGCCCCCCGCCTATAATGCACTTACAATAGTTTTGAACCGATATCTCATATAAATGATATATAAAAGACGATTTTCTGCGAAGCATTGTAAGATGAAACATTTAGTAGCAAGAGGTTTGGTAAAAATTCTGTCACAAAAATACGTTTTCACGTCCCTAATTGAAACGGATTGTGGAAAGATTGAGACAAAAGCAGAAAATACTTATACCCGTTTTTTCATGGCTATTACCTATGCTCAATATTTTGTATTTCAATAAAAATGTTCTTTTTCCTTTTATGTTTTATTCGAAGGATTCGGTATAGTATAACAAATAACATATGGCCTTTTGGGCGAAATGCAAGTTTATGGACTGGTCGCAATAAAATTCTGTTTGAAAAAGGTATATTTTAGTAACGCCTCCATGGGTTGTCATAGTTTCAGGGCTAATATACATGTTGCAAGGTTGGATCATTTGAAGGACTATACCATGAAACCATTTATATGCAGAGCATACCCGATTCATGAAGGAAACCACAATTATCAAGACTATTACCATAAACCATTCCGTAATTGTTTCGTGTGGTCATCGTGACATTTGATCTACGGGGAACCACGAATCACAACAATATTCTTCAATATTTCTGTTAATATGAGAGCGACTTGATTTACGAGAAATAGAACTTGAAACTGATTTTCGGTTTCATGAACGGAACCGAATTTGAAGCAAATCATTATCCCCCCTTTATATTACATTTCAAAAAATGTCGACTCAAGAGGCGTTTCCAAATAATATCCTGTTCTGACCTCCCCAATAGACAAAACACAATAAATGCTGATACATGTAACGTACTTTTCCTCCCTTAAACTCAACATTTGGTCAGTTATTAATACCACAAATGACAGTTTTTAACCCTTTAACATCGTGTGCTTTGTCATGTGCAATTGCCTTTAAAGTGGAACAGTCATATACAGAGATATCGGTGGAATTGATCCAAGGCCAAACGACGTCACCGACACTTTTTGCACTATTTTTAGAAGATTTAGAGTCTTTCTTACAGGAAGATAATCTGCTTGGAATTACAATTTATGAGATATGTTTCATAATTCTAATGTTTGCAGACGATATGGTATAAATAGGTAACTCTGTCGAAGATCTTCAACAAAGTCTCGATCTTTTACACTCATATTGCACAAAATGGGGACTTGAAGTAAATACAGATAAAACCAAAATAGTCGTCTTTAGGAAACGTGGTAAACTTAAAGCAAATGAAAAATGGTTCTATAACAATAGCGAAATAGAAGTTGTAGACAATATCAATTATTTGGGTGTTGTTTTTAATTATACTGAAATCTTTATCCTTCATAATCAATATGCAGCAGGAAAGAGCTTAAAGGCCATGCACCTGTTAGTACATACATACATTTATTAGCAATCGGCAATAAATTTTGCCTTTGGCCATTTACAAAAGAAAAAAGGTATGGCAAAGACACGTATATATACAACATATAAACATGCAAACAAAAGAACATGGGAAAACAAAACAATTAAGACGAAGGAAATCAAAATCTAAGAAGATAGAAAGGATCGGAAAAAGGAATATGTATAGGATAAGTAAAGATTACATGAGCTAAGAGAGCTGTTTCGTGATACTTTCTCTGATTAAAAGTGCATTGTTGATGAATTTAGCTACTTTGAATTGAGTATTTTTGTTTTTAGAAGCCATTATATTGTAAAACTTTTGGAGAGAGGGCCAATTAATGTTTCCTATAAATTTCTTGCGTATTTCGTCATATCTAGGACAGCATAAAAGGAAATGATATTCGGATTCTACAACTTTCAAATTACAAATTTTACATAAACGATCTTTTCTTTCTAATCCAAAACGTCTGCCTGATTCTATTTTTAAAGAATGAGAACTGAGTCTGAAGCGTGTTAAGTTTATTCTTAAATTATCATTGTGGATTGTTTGCAAATAGTTTTCAAAGGCGAAATCAGTTTTGAATTTACAAAAATATTCTAGTTTAGGAGTCTGATTGATATAGGCAAACCAGTCCTGAATAAATTGGTCTCTAATTCGATTTTTTAAGATGCTTACAGGGGGTATGTCAGTAGCAGAAATAACGAAATTGGCATTGTTTAAGAAATTGTTTAGATAATTGAAGCCTAGGTGATCAATTGTTTTCTTCATTTTGTATGCCCAACCATGTCTAACATTATTTAACAAGTGTTCACGGAAGGAGTTAAAGATTAGCGAGTTTGGGTTTTTAAGTATCTTGATATAAAAGCAAATTGACCTTTCTTTTGCCAGAACATACAGAGGAAATCGCCCCAATTCGCCATAAATTGCATAATTTGGTGTCTGCTGTTTGACACCAAGTATTTTCCTACAGAATCGCAAATGCAGCTTTTCGATGGTTTTTAAATTGTAGATTCCCCAAACTTCAGAGCCATATAAGAGTATGGGAACTATCATAGAATCAAATAGGGATAACTTGCATTTCATATCAAGGTTTGTTCTATCAAATAGTGTTAATAAATTATGGTATGCTCTAAGGGCTTGATCATGCAGTACATTTACTGCATTATTCATTTTACCATTGTAATGAAAATTAATCCCGAGATAAGTAAAGTTTTCAACTTGTTCAATTATATTCCCGTTTATATTAATATTAGAATCTATAATTTCATTTCCTGAACGAAAAATGCAAAGTTTTGTTTTTGCTATGTTTATTTTCAAACCCCATTCCGACGAGTACCTACATATATTATCTATTTGGACTTGAAGTGTATCGGGATTCGTCGTGAATAAAACAATGTCATCAGCAAAGAGAAGCAAGTACACCGATAGAAGAGTCAAATCGTTTTCATCAAGATTTTCTACATCAATAATATTCACAATATCGTTTATAAAAAGAATGAATAAAAGGGGAGATAACGGCTCTCCTTGTTTCAAACCTAGTGAAACGTCGAAGAAATCCGATAATTGCATAGAGTTACCAAATTTAACACTTGATTTTACAATCTGATACATGGATTTTAACATTGTGATCAATTTACAGCTGACGCCACATTCGATTAGTTTATACCACAGGGCATTTCTACTAACGGTATCGAACGCACGCTCAAAGTCGATAAAAACACACCATAGTTTTTGCTTTTTATGAATTACTTTTTGTATTAATGAATGTAAAATAAATATGGCGTCTACGGTAGATCGGCCATCACGAAAACCAAACTGTACTTCATTCAAACACGATTCACTCTCAACCCAGCTGTTCAGTCTATTTCTGAGAATGAGAGAGAAAATTTTGGATAAAGTATTAACAATAGTGATACCCCTATAATTAGACGGGTTAGATGGGTCACCCTTTTTGTATATAGGCACTATCATTCCTTTGGACCACGCTTCCGGATACACACCAGATTCATAAATTCGATTAAATAAAATTGTTAAATGGGGAGAAATAAAGTTACATGAGTCAATGAAAAAATCAGCTACGACATTCTCAATATCTGAACTTTTGTTCCTTCTTAAACTGAAAATAGTTTTCTTAACTTCCTCTTCGGTGAAGGGTTTGTCTAGTTGGTCAACATTTAACGGTGTGTCACGTGCAGAAGGAAATTGGTCTGAGTTAAGGTTAAAATCGTTATTATTTGCCGCCGTAGAAAAATGTTCAATTAAATCGTTCATCATTGCATCATCATACATGTTGGATTTTTTACGTTTATGCTTATTTATATAAGACCAAAATTTTCTGGGATTATTTTTACTCATATTAGAAACTTTAATTTTTTCAGCAGTGTAATATTTGAATTTAGCCTTTCTTTTCACTTTGTTATATGATGACCGTGCTTTTAAAAATGATATCTTATTTTCTGATGTTTTATTCTTAGAAAACGTTCTCTTTGTCAACAAAAATACCCGTTTTGCTTCTTTGCAATCATTATCGAACCATTCAGTTTTCGAATGAGAACTTTTATTACAATTTTGAGAAGATTTAAATGTTTTACCAAAGCATTTGAGTGATATATTACGAATCAGCTCCGTAAAATTAGAAATATAGTCTTCGATGTTAATATCATTTGAAATCAAATTCTGTGACAATGAGTTTAAAACTTCTTCATTTTCATTCAACAAAGAATGAAATTTTGTCAAATTACAAGAATCCCAGATAATCTTATCAAATTCAACTTCCTGTGCATTCCTGTGTTAGTAAGTAATGTTTGTAAATACCAAGTAAACGCAAAATATCATTAGAACTGTTTGATTCTTTTGTTAGCCCAATTTTGAACTATGGAAGCCAAATTTGGGGATTAACAAAGTCAAAGGACCTCGAAGGAATACACTTAAAATTTTGCAAAATGATCCTAGGAGTTAAACAATCTATTAGTAACGCAGCCGTTTATGGTGAGCTGGGTCGGTATCCATTACACATAAACAGGTGCATTTTTATTCTAAAACAATTCTCTAAGGTCTCCAAAACAAATAACATCCTTTCAAAAACAATTCACAGTAAAATGCTTAATGATATTTCACTTGGAACATCAAAATGGTTATCAAAAGTCAAGACTTTGCATGCAGAAAACGGATTTCTTTATGTCTAGGAACACCTGGAAAAAGTTAACGAGAATCAAGTTATATTATTATATCTTTATTTTCTCAAAGACTGAAAGATAACTTTATACACAAATGGCATTCAGATATTGCCAATAATAAATTTCTTGAACCTTTCTATAGCCATTTCAAACCTGAATTCAAAATTGAACAATACCTTGTGGACATCACTCCGAAACGACTTAGAAATGGTTTGTCTAAAATCCGTACATCTTCTCATACACTTAGAATAGAAACTGGGCGACATGGACGACACGTTTACCAAAAAAAAAAAAAAATAAAAGAATTTGTGAACATTGTAACTTAAATAGCATTGAAGACGAGTTTCATTTATAATCGAATGTCCGTTCTATTACCAATTAAGAATAAAATATATTAGCAAATACTATTATGTCAAGCCAAGTATGTACAAATTTATAGCACTTTTACAATCAAACGAGTATAAACAATCTTAAACCTGAGTAAATTTGTCAAATCTGCATTTTCAATGCGAAACAGTAATTAGTTTTTGTCAATTCTATAACTATTTAACTCTTTAAGGTTTACGAACTGAGAATGAAATGTAGAGCCAGAGGCGAAATTTGAAAAGTGCCAATAATTCCTAAACTGTGTTACATTTCCATTCAAAATACAAACATAAGCAGTTTGTATGGTTTAGAATTTTGAATTAATGCATACTTATGGAAATATTTGACCAAAATGTTCAAAATTACCTCCCTTGCATATGAATATAGAGTAAAATAATATTTGTAAATCATTTTCTTCTTGAAGCATGATCTTGTAATCTGGCATGGTGAATCAACTTATGTGAAGTGTATTTACAAGTGTGTGTAATTTGATGCATTTCGTATGGCTAGAAAGTGGTGTTTTCATTCTCAGTTCGTAAACCTTAACTACGAAGTTCTATTTTCAGCCTTTGCAGACGACACAATAGTTAGTAAATTGAAAGCATGATTTGTAAAGGAGATATTCAAAAGTTCTACATTCCTCATTAACCAATATGCGATATTTGATTCACATTTAGTCGTCAATTTCGAATGTATTATAAAGAGTTGATACAATACTATTTCATCATCTTCCGCCTAAATTGTTACTAACCTTAATTCATTCAGCATTGTAACTTTATTTTTCATTAGATATCTACGCCTCTATGTTCACGTCACTGTTTGATAATGTTTATATTGTCTTTGTAATTGTATTTTTGTATTGTACAGCAAGGTTAACCCGGGACAACTTAATTTTCGTGCGCAAAGTCCCTTAGTTGAGCGTCTTAACAAAACATCGCCGAAGTGGGGTCATTACATATGCAGATGTCCTGGGTTAATCTTGCTGGACAATAACACAATGTACTTTTGTTGTACACGTGAAATAAACTATCTATCTATCCATATTATATGTGCCATAATGGGAAAGGTTTATACCAGCAACAGAAGAAAAGCTACGAATACTAATAAGTGTAAAACATTAGTTTGTTACCAAAGATCTATAAACAAGTTAGATTCTTTTACAATAAACATATCCTACATGTACCTAAACATATACCAAAATAAATGGAACGATTCTCGGATAATTATGAAAGCATTATAGTCAATTCTTATTTACGAGTATTTCTGAATGAAATATAAATGTAGCCGGCCTTGAAGTAAAATCCAGTGTTAATCGAAAGAACAACAAAGGTCAAGTTGAAAATTCGTTCATCTCCCACGCTTTAGTCGTTAATGGATATTTATAGATGATAAATGAAACTTAAGGTTTCATATGCTTGATATTCGACGTGCTTCCATTTAAAAGCTCTTCGAAAATTGATATCAGAAATCCCAGCGGTGACTGCATAACATGCTACCTTTTCTATATTACATTCAGGCGGGACATCGAAAAATGATCTCGTGGCATAGACCTGCGCATTTGCTTTGCCCGGTCAATGTTCATGCTGTGCTCTTTACTTCATTAAATTCAGATGTCGTTATGTAATTGCATGTGTGCACATTCCGGTCTACTTTATTGGCCCCTGAAATGTTACAATGGAAATTTGGTTTTTATCGCAGAATCACTCTTTATGTCCTTTGTTGGTCACATCCATACCTCGTAACACAACTGTTCCCTTCTTACAACTCGTAGTTCCGGGTTTTTGTTGCTTTTCGACAAAACATCGCTTTTCCCCAAGCGAAATTTTCTACACAGATTCAAACTTTCAAGATGCCACACACGACCAAAATGGATGTTAATCAATGAGCATGGTTTTCGTGTCCTGTCATTTTTGGTTACAACATAAACCTCTTGGTATTTAGCGAATGATGCTTTTTTAGACGTTGCGTCGGCCACAGAATTTTTATTCATTTTCAAATTTTCAATTAATGAAAATTCTGTGGTCTACAAATGAATACAATGTGTAATTTAATGGATATCATATTTTAAAAAAAAAATGTAAAAGAGTAATTAAAAAATAAAATTCGCACGACAATTTCTCTACATTTTTATAGGTTCAAGATCGTTACAATTGTTTTGACAGACCAAAAACTACTTAAAAAACGTACAATTACTTTTCGGACATTTTCATATTTATAAACTGGAAGAGAATTAGTTGTTGTATATTTACTTGTGCCAGTAAAATTGTTGATCGAATTTGTAAAAGTTTGATTTAAAGTCTAAATTAGGTGCAAACGATGATTGAAGATATCAATTAACATTCTACACATAATAGCATCAAATTTTAATCAGCTTCTTCAACTGAAATTCTAGGCATCCGTCTTTTTAATTTAAACGTGCACCGGAATTTGATTAATCCGAGGTATGAAACTGCTTGACAAGTTGCACTCTTAAGGCAGTCCACCCCTAATGAGATTCGCGCGACGTCGGAATTATTCGGGCAACGTCGAAAACATTCGGCGGTGGACCTTTCCACCGCCGAATGTTTACGACCGCCCCGAATAGGTTCGGATACGTAACGACGCCACTCGAAAAAAGGCCGATGTTTTATGAATCTCAAAATGTCCACATTACGGGTATTCTACCTTAATACAATTGTAAATTATTTCGACGACGTCGCTCTATTTTTTTTTATTAATTGTTGAAAGCGGAATTATGTTGTCATTTTATTAATAGAATAATATACATTAGGATCGTTACAATGAATTATATATTATAGAGAAAATTCCATCGTTTAATGATATAATACAAGCGGACAAAGAAGGGAAGTGCACATTCATAACATGAAATCACGTGACACTACATTCTCAATATTTATGAATAGTAATATCAATTTATGACCGATTTGGAAAAGGTTTGACGTAGAGAAGGTGAGAAAACGCATTGAAATTGCTGAATATAAACGATATATAATCAGCTGGTAAAAAATTATGATGGTCAACCAAAATAGTGCCAAGAGAAAATAATATTTACGGAGGCGAAAGTGTTTATGTGTACGTACTGGTGCGTACGTCTTATGACCGGTCTTCAGATGAACAGCTTACGATGGGTGCAACTATGCTGCATCAGATCACACATATAGTGCACTCAGGGGAACAAATGATACTTGTTTTAACCCTTTCCCAAATAAGACCTGGTTTTGACGTCCCTAATAGAAAATGCTTTGGAAAATATTGAAACAAAAGAGGAAACTGCTTATAAGCAGCAGTTTCCCCTTTCGTCTCAATATTTTCTGTGTCATATTATACACAAATCATATCTCTACATCCATTTCGTCTTTTGTGGCAGTTTTTCCCTAAAATTTTATCGTTTATGAAAGGGTTAACACATGGTGTATGTATGTTTCCAAAGCCCTACTTTTCAAAGGTTGCATAATTATAGACGATTCCAGAAACAGTAAATAGACCGCCGCCATTTTGTAAGTCATGTGATCTGTCCGCCATTAAGGTACTGAAGTTATATAGCGAGCTAGATAGCATTTGTTTTGTTACATTGTATTTGTTATAGTCAACTCTGATGCCTATAATGGGTCAGGAGTAATAAAATCTTGAATCTTGAAATCTTGAATCCTGATAAAGTTACATAGATCTACGCCATAACATTGAAATTCACTGTAACAATGTGAAAAATTAAAGAATTAGATTCTAGATATTTTATTTTATTTAATATAGATGACGGTGCAGATCTAGCATCATTAAACCTTTCCCAAACAAACGAAAACTAGAATATAAAAAGGATTTTTTTCAAACATTTAGAAAAAAAAAAAAAAAAAAAAAAAGAAAGAAAAGAAAAAAAAAACAACTAGGCCTACATATTAGATCTAAGTTAAATCTAGCCTATTTACCCATGTTTTCTAAATGATCTATTCCAACAGCATTCATTTTTGGTCTATATCGGCTTTCGAAGATCTCTATTAAATGGTGATGGAAAGAGTTATAAGAAAAATAAATAACTAACCCTTTCCCTAAAACACGATTTTTGAATTTTCAAAAAATATTTAGGTTATCATATTGCAGGCATAGCCTGCAACTATTCCTCGGACTCCTCCGCCAGAAGTTAAGCTTCCTAACAGAATTAAAATGAAGGTCCCAATATAAACAGCCTCGGAAAACATTATGACAAAAGCAGATAAATTGCTGATGCTCTCTTTTTACCCTTTGTCTAATATTTTTGTTGTACACTACTTCTATCAAAATCCCTTTGGTCGCCTCCAATAGCTTTAAAGGGACATTTCATTCAAATTTCAATTTTTTAAAGTATGTCTTGATGCCAAGATTTATTATTCTAATGAGTATTAATAATATTTAATTAAATATTATTAATACTCATTAGAATAACAAATCTTGGCATCAAGACATACTTTAAAAAATTGAAATTTGAATGAAATGTCCCTTTAAAGCTATTGGAGGCGACCAAAGGGATTTTGATAGAAGTAGTGTACAACAAAAATATTAGACAAAGGGTAAAAAGAGAGCATCAGCAATTTATCTGCTTTTGTCATAATGTTTTCCGAGGCTGTTTATATTGGGACCTTCATTTTAATTCTGTTAGGAAGCTTAACTTCTGGCGGAGGAGTCCGAGGAATAGTTGCAGGCTAATTTAGTTTTTTGAAGTTGTTGCCAATAAGCGAGAAACACGCATTTAAAGTTGAGACATAACCGATAAATTGCATATAAATCCGAACTGTTGTCCACAACAATTTGTCCAATTTTAACACAAAAATATAGATTTCTCGTAAACGGCGCAATATTTTGGCTTGAAATTTTCAGAATGTTCATAAGGAAATATACTCTTTCAGATAAAAAATAAAGGTAAAATCTATGACAAAAAATTCTGAAATGTCACTTTAAAATATGAAGAGTGTGTTTTTATTGTTTGGGAAATTGGGAGAAGGTTACGCAACAAAACAAGTAGGGCATAGATCTAAAATTGCCGCTAGATTGCAAGACAGCCTCTTTTAGTAACGAACTTTCTAACATTCTATCAGTCGTTGAGACTGTTATAATCAATCAATTCAAGAATTACACATGGTCTTCACGTCCCTATCAGAAAGATTTTTTGAAAACATCGAGAGGAAAAATCTCTCATAACCCCGTGAAAGGTTAGGCTGTTGAAAATATTTTCCCCGTGGTGTGCCTCAAATAAGGCAAGTGCCAATATGTGACGTCATGATTTTGCATTACACAATGTAGTTTTATGACGTCATAATATCAATAAGAGAGTCAACCTAAGAGAAATTGACAAATATACATGTACCCCGTGAGCGATTTTTTTTTTCTCAATTCGAACATTTTATTATTTGAAATCCATGATTTCTATTGGGTTTCCACGGTTGGATTAATATGCATTTTGGCTTAATTCTGCCACAAATAACCAAGAAAACCCCGGAATTAATGTAAATTTATCAACAGCTTTGCATTCGAGTACAGAGAAATTGATATATCTTCAGTACTTTAATGGCGGCGGCAAGGGAGGTAATTATGTAAATACTAATTTCTGGATTCGTCTATATCAAGGAAAATCGACCAATGGATTGTTGGGGGAAATGCTAGCCTGGCTCCTAGGCCGTTTAGAATGAATAGGCCAATATATAAATTTACAAAGGTACTTCACTCCTGCTGGAAAGAATCATTTACTCAAATGACTGCCCTTCTTGTTATACTGATCCAAATTTGCAGAGAGTTTGTTGAAATTAGTTGAAACATTACTTACATTAGGCCTATAAACTCAGCAAAAGTTCTAATCGGTCACATTATACTTTGCGTCATATAATCAATAAACAAACAATTCCAAACATTTTCTTCTGGTACACTATTGAAAAAATCAATTTCCAACATGACTGTTGCAATTCGATTATTTGAAGACTTTTCAGTAAGATCTAACAACAGATCTTGAACAGGTACCCTAGATTGCAAAATTCACAAAACAAGAAGAGCAGCGTTAGTAACGTGTGTGGCCACCGTTAGCTTCAATAACAGCTACACACTAGCTTGTCGTGGAAACGCTAATGTTATGAAAGTCAATCACAATCAAATTCTGTCACTCTGAAACTCGCTACGACAGCGATAAATAAGCACACGTCCGTCGACAAACTGATGTAAAGTTGTGGTCTAATTTGTTAATAAGACGTTGGCCAAGGCAGCCCTGGTTAAGAGAAGGCAACGTCGCGCCCAAGCTAGACGGATATTTCGATGACGTCTACATATAACAACACATGAGTGACTGTTTTCAACGAATTCCAACACTTTACAGCATATTGTGCGCAGTCTGGTGTGTAATGTTGCGTTCATATCGACCCCACAGTCACCCTGAAGTGATTGAAGACGGGATGAATGTGTTCCTATGATAAAGGAAAATAATAGTCCTGACGGTTTATGGTAACTCGTCGTGTCCGTCTCCGATAGCTAACTGCAGTACTTCCGGTGGCCTGAAATTCCATGTGTAAGGCCTTGATGGTTAAAATAGGCCTAAGTAAACGTTCTGGCCACTTGAAAATGGGTGGAAACAAATTATCAAAACTGCATAACAGAAAAAAAGCATCAATTGCCACCTACTTCCGGTTTTCTCTGCAACTAAATTTTACCAGTCGTAAACAAAGGCCCCGTTGCAGCATTCCGATGGCCCTGCCTCGCACTTCGTGTGTCAGAGAGACTTCACGTGTGTAAACTGGGCCATGGCTTTAGTTTCCAAAACTTTTCAAGTGCAAATCGGGAAAACGAAGTACATGTGCATGGACATCTTTACCACCCCTCAATGTTTCAGTGCTCTCAAAAATTCGCATAGTCAATGCTATGAGCAAAACATAAAACATGTAAAATTTTACACTGATTGGTTGATTAATAATTGAGGTATTGCAATTTTAAAAGTGACCGATTTCAACTTTTGTAAAGTACATTTATCAAAATCAGATCTGCCAGACTCCAGTCAGGGGAAATGCGTAAAATGGTTAAAAGTTCGTTTACTATGAGGCTAGAATATGTCAGTCCGTAATAACCGTTATTTACAGACGACCAGCTCTCGCAGGCTATATTTATGTCTTGTCAAATTATGTAGAAATGTGCACTGGTATGGACAACTGTCCCTCGCTACTATAGTCCGACTACGATACCAGCCATACCATAGTACATGTTATAACTTATACGTACCTACGTAAACAAGGAAAATACGAGATCAAAATTTTCAAAATAAATTTGAGTGCGTTGATTCGAATTTCGCAGGTGTGAGGCACCTACAACATTCACACTGATGCAAACGGAATTTGCAGTTAGAGATAATGTTTTACATTTAAATATATTTATTGATTACTGTATGTGTACTTTGGAAAAGCATGTGTCATAGAATTTAGACAGAACTATATAATTTTTATGTATAAGATATGTAAAATGGTTAAAACATTGATCAAAATTAAGAAAATTCGTGGATTTCTTTTCATTAGAAGTCGATAGTACGGAAAAATGTACTATTAATTTCGCGAGCACAAAGATAATTACTCGCTAAGTATAGGGCGAGGATGCTCCTCTTTTCTGTGATGACCATTATTTTACGGAAAGGACACTTCTCAGAGATGTATTTATGTCTCATCAAATCACGCGTAAATCTGCATTCACATGAGAAATCGTATCGTAAAATGGACGAAAGTTACTATTTGACATACACGGTGGACAATCACGTGATACAATATTTTCAGAAAATCTTCAATAATTTTGTAATTACTGGATCGATTTGAATTCGGTTTCAAGCAGAGAAATGTAGATAGAAGCCAGGCATTAGATGTACATAGTTGATTTTTGAAAAATCAACTGATAAAAAAGTTATTGAAGATAAACCACAATTTTGGTTTATCTTCAATAACTTTTTTATCAATTGATTTTTCAAAAATCCAACACGTCCAGCTTATTCCTGGTACTTTCCCACCTTCTCTGCTTGAAACCGAATTCAAATTGGTCTAGTATTAAAAAAGATATTGAAGATTATCAGAAATTCTAAGTCACGTGATTATACACCGTGATATACATTTGTAGGCTATTACTATATTGGCGTCCCAAGAGTGAACCCAACTAAACGTGCACTCCCGTTTTGTCTGTGGTTTCATCATTTGAGTGTTAATGCGGTATATCGTCGCTTTTCACCAAACACCTCGTTTTCGTTAAAAAGCAGCGATATGTTAACAGCAATTTAAATCCGACCTCACCTATATTCAATAAAAGTACATAGATTACACACTATTATGAGCTAAAAGGTTTCCTGAAAACATGAAGTTAATAAAATGTTTGATTACAAATAGGGTTAACTCACGTTTTTGGGGTCGTTAACATTCGGAGAGGCACAAACAATACGTTAACGCCCGACTGCGAAGCAGGAGGGTCGTTTCAGTACTTTGCAGACCTCTGCGACTCTTAACGACCGAAAAGTACATGAATTGACGCTATTATTGCATCAGATGTGCACATTCGGGACAATAAGGTACAGAATTATGATAAAAATGACGAAATACGTCGACAAATATGAACCGTCACAACCATAAAAGGTACCGTATTTTCCCGGTTGTCGGTCAGGAATTCAAAATGAATTCAGTTGTGCTTTGGACAGGGCGTCTCCGTCACTTCAATTGAAGTTTCTTTATTTTTACCAAAGATTATACATGTACCTTTTAACTTTGAAGCATTGAGCGTAGATGCCAATTTTTAGATTTAAAGTCTTAGTAGTGCGTTTGCAAGTCCATTTCAGTGCGAAAAAAGAAAAAAAAAGACCAGAAATTCCGAAGCGATTCGTTTCTGGTTTTCGTCCGTTTCAATGTTCAAAAAGAAAAGTTAACTTTGAATTCAAAGCTTTAAAAGGAAAGATCGGAGTAACTTGAACAACAAATCCCCGACCGAGAACAATTGAGTGCAAAGCCGATCCAATATCGCACGTGAATCTCCCGATTACCACACGTTTTCTTCGATATCAACCCGGTTTCTTCTCGTAAGTCAATGCTGATAACGGACCGAACACACACATTTTATGCAATAACATGACTTATTTCTATACTGGTATTTTAGTTGGAATGTCCGTGGCAAATCAACTACATTGTACACATTTATGTTCCTTCTCTCGCATTTTCCTCTCTAAAAAGGCTACACTTTCCGTAGTTTCGCGTTGACCAAACAAATTTTGTTTCGACGTCCCTTATTTGAAACAGCTTGGAGAACGCTGAGTCAGAATTTTACTAAGTGTAAAGTCATCATTTGACTTAACTAGATATTTCTGTACTGTTTTACTCTTAATCATTAAATATATTTTGTGGGCTGTATAATTGTTCAGTTTTAAGCGGACATTTCCAATTCATTTCCCCTTGTGGTGCAAGAAAGGTAAATCACATTTCCCATTAAACCCCGTGATAAAAGTTATTTAAGTTTGAACATCTATTCAGAGAAAGTCATTAACACTAAAATGATCTACAACTTCAATTTTCAATTCCGCCCTCGTATGAAGAAATTAATCCAGAGACAAAATTAGAACTTGGCGTTCAATGCTCTACACATGGGCTTGATCATCGACGAATGATCTTTAACCCATTACCAAACGGCTAAATTCTAGACTGTCCGAGTTTTGGTATATTGGGGTAGAAAATATTGTGGGAAATGAAAAAAAAGATTGTCTTTTAACATTAGTTGTCTGGAAAAAATACTTGGGGAAACATCGAGACATAAATAAAATGCTGATTGTCCGCCTTTTCTAGTTTTGTCTCAATATTTTCTGTTCAACGTTGTGGAAAATCTTTCATTATAAGCATTGATATTGTTGTCTAAAGAAGCTTTCAAATTGAAAAAGTATTATATTTTTCTCGTTTGAAAGGGTTAAATTAAATCGATATATTTACAAAAAACAATTTGATGCACATGCACTGCTGCAAGTGATTTCTGAATACAATATTAATGAAAAGAGAAAGAAGGAATTTCATATCATAGTACGAAGTTAGCATTGAATAAATATGTAAGTATGCGACTCGTATTTATATACTAGTCCCGGTTTCGATCCCCGGCCGTTGCAAAATTTATGTCGATTGTCTCTCACCAACGGGAGAATAATCGTAAGTCAATTTGTAAGACGAACTGGAGGCTCGGAAATTATATTGTTCTGAAACGACATGAATCATTGATTCTGTGCTTCAGTCGCCGATATTTTACTAAAATACAATAAACCCTTTCCCAAACGGCAACAATTGATGGTGATCCACTTCAAAAACTGCAGCAAATGACAAAATGGATGTCATTAAAGATAGGATTTGAGTAAAATATGGCAAAGAAAATATTGAGACAAAAGGAGAAACTGCTGGTTATCAGCAGTTTCTTCTTTTGTCTCAATGTTTTCCCAAGACATTTCTACTGGGAACGTCAAAACCAGGTCTTGTTTGGGAGAGGGTTAAAAGGCATTAAACACCATTCAAGCAATTTTGCAAGCTAGGTACGATTCAACATGTTCAGCTCTATCCTCTCCTGTATGATTCATATGAATGGTAAACGGGGCGCCACGGTCTGACGGGAAGACATGGATATATACATGTAACAAAAATAAACAAGCTAAATAGTAAATCTATTTAAAGACAAACGAATTAAGATAATCTTAATATGGGTACGGCGTAAGAAGAATAAGGGACCAGCCTGAAAGGAGAAATACACCAAGACTGAACCGGAAGTCGCGTAAAAAGTAAGTCAGAAATAATAAAGAAGATCATCACAACAACATAAAAATAACTGGAAGAAGAGGCAAAACGACACCAAAAGGGCCATATAGAAGTGAACTACACTTATACAGCTTACAGCCAGCTGTATTCAGGCCTCGAGAACTATGCGAACTATGTGAACTATATAGACGGAACGGTACAGGTCTTAAACCTCACCGCTGCCATGGGATCTAGCCAAAAAGGTACCACACATTACTCCGCACTCAGAATTAGCACACGTGACAGTTTATAGCCAATAAAACATGGCTTGCAAAGTACAAACTGTAGGCCTGGAAGTCAATGATCGGGAGTCGGTAAAATATGATTCAATTTATAGATAATGTATTTAAGCCAAAACACCAATTTTACTTTTCTGAGAAGTCTACAACAATTGATAAAACGCTTTACTGTTCACATGAATAAATCACACTGTCGAGGATAAATCTCTGCTTTTAATACACTTGCTATATATGTTTACATCCATGGATATTGTCTTCAACGGCATCTCTCGACTTTTGCTACAAAATGTATTCGCAGGTCATGTATGTGAAACTGGGTTAATAATTGTATGGGCACGGTAATGTTACTTTCTCTGAACCGATCTGAAGGGGCGTGTCGACTACTAATGACAGACATTTATGTCAAATGGCTAAGGGCAATATTGAAACAGAAGAAGGTGCTGATTACCAACATTTTCTATTCGTTTTTAATTGGACGTCCGAAAGGACGTACAATTCTTATAATCACTTTTGGACAGGCGAAATGAGTTTTCATTACCAAAAAACCCTTTCTCAGACTCAATTGCCAGTTGACCAAAATTCAAAATAGATTTTGCGACACTACAGGAAAACTGTCGTATCTTTTCCTACTTTCTATGTGTTCTCTAACAAATACTATAAGATTCATTGGCCGATTCAATTCATGCCACGTCTTAACCAACTTTACGATCTTTTTTCGATTTAATCATTTTCTTGTAGTTTTTTGACTTTCGTAATATTTATTGTGTAAAGGGTAAGATCTTTAGAAAGCGATACATGCATACACTATGGTTGTAATGTAAACAGACACCCTATATCATCAGCAGCAGCGAAAGCTCAAACGGGAAAGGATTAACCTCGCAACCTTTTTTCAGTTTGAAATTTGGAACGCCGTTGGTTCAAAACCAGTTCGGATTATTTCTTCTGTAAAACGTTTGTTTTTCTTGATGTGTTTACTGAAAACACACATTTTAGAATGATTACCCAATTTAATGCACGTATTGTGTATGATAGGTTCCTTTTCTTTGATCATTGTTGTTTAAGTCATATTTAAAGGAACGGGGTTTCCACGAGACGTACTTTGGAATCAGGGTTTTGAAATTGATTATCGGGGAGTGAGTTCATTTCGCAACTCGGGTTCGACTCGATGACAAATTGGGGTTCCATCTGAACAGCCTCAGATGAGACACTAGTGAAATCCACCTATTCAGAAAAATAGTTGCTCTTACGAGTTTTTTTTTTCTCCAGCATCTGTATCACTGATATTCGACAGTATCATGACCTATTTACATACTGATCGATGATCATGACAACAATGATTATTACTAGTATAAGACTAAGTGACAGCGATCTGTATTTATTTCGTTTAAGAGACCCGTTTACGTGTATTGAGCTAAGAAGATGAAGCAATGGGTCTGCAACAGATGGTACCTGGATGATCGTATGAATATGTTTACAGATAGGGACATTGCTATTCTCAAATTTTCGTTGATAATGATATGAAGATTTAAATTGCTTATTGTACTCCACTGCCATTTTCCCGACGGCACGTTCCCAATTTCTTCTTTTTATGCACATCTGTAGATGTAAGGATGCTGCGGTAGTACTTGTATGAGGAATCCATGGTTAGGTGCTCCAATTCATCTGGTATTTTTTTTTCAGGAAAAGTATGTATTGAATTTGTTTTGTAACCACAACCAGGGAAAACTGCTACCGTGTTTTTTCTTTTTTTACTCTAAACAGGAATAAAAATCAAAGTGCTTGGAGCACTATATTTAGACGCCTTTCATTGATTGAGCGGAATTGTATGTAAATGATCGGCGTTTCATTACTTTATTTCGTTGAATTTGTGTTAAGATCTATTCTAAATCACTGCGGTCGTTTTTTCGCCAACGATGGTGGAGATAGAAGTCGAACAAGAGTGCCATGGTCACAATATACGCCGCCACTTATAAAACTTGAGACAAAAAAAATGACATTGACAAGGATATATAAATATTCACACAAAAACCTGTAAAAAGTTGTGTTCACAAAAAGGTTTTTATAAATATCCAGTCAAAAACCTGGAAGGAATTGCGTTCACGAGACTGAAATATAATTAAGCCCTAGAGACTAAGATTGAAGGGGGCATAACTCAGGCAAATATCAATGAACCATAAAATCCTTACTTCATGCACATCTACCAATTAAGGTAATAACATCCACCAAGTTTCATAAGGATCCAGTCAGAATCTTAGAAGAAGTTGTGTTGACAAGGCTGCAATTTCAATCAGCCACAGAGACTAAGTTTTAAGGGGGCATAACTCTAGAAAAAATCAATGAACCATAAAATCCTTCCTTCATACAAATCTACCAATTGAGGTGATTGACCAAGTGTCATTAATATCTAGCCAGAAACTTAGGAGAAGTTGTGTTGACAAGGCTGCAATTTCAATAAGCTCCAGAGACTAAGTTTTTAAGGGGCATAACTCAGGCAAAAATCAACGAACCATAAAATCCTTCCTTCATGCACATCTACCAATTGAGGTGATAACATTGACCAAGTTTCATTAAGATCCAGCTAGAAACTTAGGAGGAGTTGCGTTGACAAGGCTGCAATTTCAATAAGCCCCAAAGACTAAGTTTTTAAGGGGCATAACTCTGGCAAAAATCAACGAACCATACAATCCTTCCTTCATGCAGATCTACCAATTGAGGTGATAACATTGACCAAGTTTCAAGAAGATCCAGCCAGAAACTTAGGAGGAGTTGCGTTGACAAGAAAAGTGGACGGACGTACGGATGGACGGACGGATGGACGGACGGACAGACGGAGAAGATGACGCCAATATACGTCCGCCTCCGGCGGCGTATAAAAAAAGATGATTAAAAAGAACAATGTCTGAGTAGAATTCGAACCCAGGGCCTTCCGGATATGACATGTGTAAAGAGTACAAGGTGAGTGCTCTGCTAAGTGAGCTATCGCGGCTTTCATTTATGTAGCGCGTTGGCTTACATTTTGAATTGCTTTGTAGCGTACTTTATAAAATCAATGAAAAGTATAACTGACGACAATACTCATAGTAAACCGAAACAAGAAGACAAAAGTGCTAATCGCATGGCCTTAATTGAATTTGGTAATCAAATTAATAGTGATTATTCATAGCGACAAATCAGTTGTCTTGAAACGGCAATCAAATCAATTTGAAGCCTGAGAAGGGTTATCTGGTATTAAAGCCGATTTCGAAACCGATCTTATAGAATTAAACACAGAAGAATGAATAAAATATCTTTCGTTCATGTACAATCCCGCTCAATCAATCAGAGACGTCCAATTACAGTGCTCTCAGCACTTTGATTCTTAATGTTTCTGTGACTTATTGTACTCAAATTATTTCTTTATCAATATACATTTTATCGTCTGTATCAAAATTCAATTTGGACCACCCATTTCTTTTGAATTTGTCGTTCGGGAAAGGATTGAAAAACAGCATTTGTTCAAGCGTTATTAATTGTCATCAATGAACAACCAATGGATAGTTTCGTACGAGCGATACCTTACTATTATCATCATAGAAAGAAAACTCTATGCATGCACACAAGAAGACGTGCATGTACTCTTATGGACAATATACTTTGTTGTACAACGAAGAGGGTATTTCAAATGTTAACTAGCCAGCTCAAGCGCAGATTTGGATCCAAAATTCGGGAAAAAACGAGCGTAATATATCATTTCCAATTTCATATAACTAATTATATGTTAACTAATTATAACTATATGCCGGAAATTGAAGAGCAAACCCATTTATTTCAAAAGAAGAGCAAACGCTATAAAACGATGTGGGTTTCAAATGGCCTTTTTCTTAAAATTCTACTCACATTTACGATGAGAGTTTAGTCTGAGAGATCGTAATTGCATTGTGCACCGGGAAAAATTAAATGAACGGATTCGGGAACCACGTTATTATTCCTTTCTTTCCCAAAACTACGTCCGCTCTGACTTCTTTCATGATTAATTTATCTATCATCTATATTGCCATCTTGAAAGAAATGGTTACCGTTGTTTCTACCTGACATGTTTAATGAGTAGCATAGCTCGTCAAAAGCCGATAATGTTTTCAAAAAAGAGTTGTACTACTATTGGTTTGGGTTGCACATGGGCAAATCGATGTCAGTATAAAGACAAAACAGACATTTTCTGACTATCTATCATGGCGCACTCAGACCACTTAATATTATGTGTACTGAAGCGCGTAAAACAAACAATAAATAATTCATTTGGAGCAGTTTTCTGGAAAAAATACGAGTTTTATTTTGCAAATAGAATTAAGCCCTGTCGCAATAGAAAGGACCGTTTAAAGCTCGAACTAAACAGATGAAATAGTAAAACTAAATCGTAATACAACTCGACCGACTAAGCCTCTGTAGTTAGGACATGAAAAGTTAAATGATATCTTCATGTCATCAGAATTTTCTTCTTTGCGCCCCATTTTTTTTTAAATTCTTACTAATAATTAGGGACGTCTGGTCTTGATTGAGAAGGTATAACCGCCCTCATGCGCTGTGTACTTTCAAATTTTCTGACATTTTTGTAAGAAACTAATTGAAGCTAGAGTATATTGCGAAGACGATTGTCTATAAAATTACTTTCCATTGATAAATGTCTTAACATCGAAAAGTGGTGGATTTTATTCAAGTTCTCCACAACCATATTTCGTGGCGTTTCGTCTTGAGCAACATAAGCTGGATTATTGATTAAATGTGGTCTAACGCCTCTTTCAACTACTATGGTCTTTTTGCGTCGATGTACTGTCGCAACATTCTTACCGAGTCCTCAGCTGCTCGCCCAAATAGGTTAACGACTAACAAACCATTGGTTAGAGACGATTTTCCCAGAAAGGATATTTGACGCGACCAGGGATCGAGCCCGGAACCTCATGAGTCGGAGTCCGATATGCTACCAGCTGGGATAAGGCCGCGGTCATGCAGACTGATATCAGGCTCGAAAAGACATTTTTTCCTTTCATGAATAGAATTTGGAGTATATTGTCTATCTAGGAATATCCAGGATTCAGGAGTGACGTACTAGGCACAGTTGAAAGTCATTGTTACAAGTCGTAAAGAACGCATCTGAACTTCTAGATATCCGGGGCGCTCGACTAATCCGATTTTTTTCTGTTTCTGTTTAAGTCAAAGTTAACCGTGTTTGTAAGGTTTAATCCCACTTGGTCTACTCCCAATTCGTCTACTCCCAGTTTGTCTACTTTTTTGGACATAATTCCCATTTCGTCTACTTTTCTATACTTTGTATATCAATATGATAATATATAATTTTTATTAAAATGTTTGCCTTTTTACTTTAATTTGTGTATATATTGACTTAAATTCTATTATTTGAACAAAAATAATGTTGTTTATTGATGATTTGACATGAAAGTAGACGAGTTGGGACAGTAGACGAATTGGGAATCAATGCACTAAAATAACAGTAGACGAAATGGGAGTAGGCCAATTGGGATGTTACCGTTTGTAACCGTGTTCGTTAGTAATTAAGATATACATGTAGTAAGAAATAGAAAGAACGAGCAATACCTCCACTTCACCTATTTTTTTCAATGATTGTATCTATTCCAAAACAAGATGACGGTACTAAATTTTCACTTCGACTCAAGCAGATACCCGGTAGTCGATTTATGAGATGTCGAATGACGGGTGTAAACTGTTTAGTTCGTTTGGATATACATCTGATATTACTGTCACATTCTAATTGGAGCATTGAACTGTAGGTTTAGTCTAATGGCGCTTAACGCCCGTTTTCTTATATCGGGTCCAGGGGGATTTTTGTCGCTTCTCTCACAAGTACGACCACAACAGCATTTCCAAGCCCCTAGTTGCCATCAGCGTACGAGTATCTATCTACCTATTTATGGGAGACAAATGTCAGAAAGAATATTTCCTATGTCCAGGGATGGAACCAAATACCTCAATTTAGAGTTATAGGACGCTCTACCAACTGTGATATAGCTGTGGCTTATTAACCCCTTCCCAAACGAGACCTAGTTTTGACGTCTCTAATAGAAAGGGCTTGGGAAAACATTGAAACAAAAGAAGAAACTGCTGATAACCAGCAGTTTCTCCTTTTGTCTCAATATTTTCTATGCTATATTTCACCCAAATTATATCTTTAATAACGTCTGTTTTGTCATTTGTGGCAGTTTCTGAAGTGGATCACCCTAAAATTCTGTCGTTTGGGAAAGGGTTAATATACAACAGTACATGAGAACTGCAGCTCTGAAGCTTACAAGAAATATCTAAGAACTCGTCGCTTTTCATACAAAACCTCGTAACTACAGCTTTTAAAGCTGTAGTTACGATGTTTTAGATGAGAAGCGATGTCTGCATAATTTATGCAGTGTTGTGCAGGTTCGGTATATAAGCTAGTGTTGGTGGCTGGATATTGGAAGTTAGCGAGCAGTTTACAGACTATCAGCGTGTGTCAGCGAGTGTCACAGACTCATATCGGAGTGTATCCATCCAGTCATTCTCAAAACTACATCGAACAGCAAATATATACAGGTAACAAATGGATGTTGTTGTGAATAATCTTTCTATAGTTTGTAGATTACTTTCTTTGATTTTTATTGTATTTGAAAGGCTCTTCATTAAAAAAGACTACTAGAGTAAGACTTTTTTCAGATTGCCGTTAACAAAATTTTAAGTAGTTGTGATATAAACTTCTCTATCTTTATTTAAGGAAATTAGAATATGCCACAGTCAAAAATAACTTAACCTTAATCTTGACGTGGTTTTCAGAATAATATATGTCTTTAAAGAAAATTCAAACTTAATACCTGAATAAATGATTTCATATTTTACAAAGACGGTCTGGAAAAATTCGATATCGTTGAATTTAATAACAATGCTTATCACGATGATTTTCCATTTGATTTATTTTCTTATTATTATATTTCATATACTAATTTGACGGCCTTCTTTTCTTTCTATGGAATTTTTAAACTCACAAAAAAGTTTTTCCCTACAACCAAAATTGGCCTATTGAAACGTTTTTATTTTTTCATTCTCGTGCAACGCAAATAACATTTTCCTAAACGACAAAATTACGCAGGGAATCGCGTGACACATTTTTTAAAAAGTATTTTAAATTAAACACATTACCATTTGGAAAGATTTTTTTAAAGCATACAAGGTCTGAAAACTAATTTTTTGTTGTTCGCCAATAATTTTTTGTTAGCTGATTTTTTTAAAATCTAAATCACCCATCTAGTTTCTGGCGGTTTTCCATTTTCTCTGCTTTAAACCTAATTCAAGTCGGTCAAGTTTTAACACAATTATTGAAGATTTTCAGAAACTGTTGTAGCACGTGAGTGAATTCCAAGTTCAAAATTTAATATGTTGCAGTGGACATACTTGATCTGACTGTCAGAATTCAATTCAAACTTTCTGTGAAAGGTGGAAAATAATAGAGAAAAGAAAGAAAGTGCTTTGATTTTAGCATTTTATTCATTTTCTTTATTAATTTCATTTCTTTTTATATTTATGTGCGCAAAAAAGCATCACTGTTTGGGGATGGCTTAAACATCGTCTGCATTGACTTAGTTATCTTTAAATTCTTTTCCTTTTTCTGACGTGTATTTCTTTTCTTTTTTTGTTGTTGTTTTTTTTTTTTGTCGGGGGGGGGGGGGGGGTAACTATCCTATACTATGTTTTATAACACATAAAGATAGAACCGTATTTAAGTCATGTAAATGTTGCTTTTAACCTTAATCGTTTGTTTAACGCTTTCCCAAACAGGATTCAGTTTTATATTCCTAGAAGAAGTGGCTATGGCAACATTGAGGGAATAGAAAAGAATACTATAATCCACCATGTCTCCTTGTCCCCGTTTTTGCTATTAAGCGTTTGAAATACATGTACATATTTTCCACTTTTGACGGCAATTACAATGTGTTTTGCCATCTGTAGCAACTTTTAAATTGGACAGACCTGAAATGCATTTCTGTGATTGAAAAATGTTCAAATTCATTTCTCTCTATTTTTTGCTGTCAATCTATTAACAATTTGATTAAGTCATACTTGCTATCTTGTTTGCACCAGATTTTAAGCTGGACTTAATTGAAAATTTTGTTAATTTAAAACGACTTAAAACGGCTGAACACTTTCCCACACAATGATGCTTTGTGAAGCACCACAAGTTAAGTTCTTGGAATACTTTCTGGAAAAATAAGCAATTCCGTGAGACAAGATATTTCTTCATTTTCCACAATATTTTTCCAGTCAGAAAGACCAAAAACCTATACAGTCGACACTCGCTATCTCGACATCGGGTAAGTCGAAATTCCGCTTAAGTCGAAGTGAAAGCCATGTCCCATTATCAACATATGGATATCAAAATGAATTCCGAAACAAATACAGCCATTGAAATTTAGTAGGAAAAGGATAGAAATTGCTCGTGTCGAGCAATTTCTTTCTTTTCCTACTATATTTCAATCATGGACACATATGATGCCCATCAAAAATGGTTGAATATCGTTTTCATAGTAAATAATTAAAATCGGATAAGTCGAACTTCGGATATGTCGAGGTATTTTGACGGCCCCTCTGACTTCGACACAACGAGTGTCGACTGTACTTTCATTTATTTTAAGTTGTCCGCTGCACAGCTTTGAATCAAGGTTTGTCTCAAATTTTGCCGTTTAGAAAAGGGCTTTACCTGATAACGTGTCTATGCGTTTTCCCTTGTAACTCATTCTAATAGAAATATATCTGTATCATTTTTTATGCTCCCCGAAAAAAATTCGGGGGAGCATATAGTCGCCATGCTGTCCGTCCGTCCGGCCGGCTGTCCGTCCGTGTGTCCGTCCGTCCGTCCACAGCCATATCTAAGCAACCCTTGGACCAAATTCAATGAAACTTCACATTTGAACTCCCTGGGATAATCCCTAGGATCTTTTTTCTCCGTTTCTTAATTTGAGGCTGCATCATGGAAAAAGGGGCCTTAATGTAAAAAAAGATTTTCTGTAATTTCTCTTCATCCAATGGGCAGGATTCAACGAAATTTTGTGCTGATGTGATAAATGAAATGTTCTACACCATATTCTATAAGTAATGTGTGTACAAAAAAATCCGTCATGGGAAAAAGGGGCTTAATGTATTATAGTTTTTATTTTGTGACAAACACTTATTCGGGGAGCATAATACGTCTATGACGGCTCTTGTTTCTTGTATTATTTTTTTTTTAATCAAGAATAACTATCATCAAATGAGCGTGGATCTGGAGAGGATGGTCGTATGGTATTTGATACCTACACGGATTAAGATCAGCGTTTGACATAGTGCAGTCTAATTGTGATAATCCCTGATCTAATAATGTAGCTGCAGCTTAACCCATTACCACACAGTAACTCTTTTTGACTCCCCAAAGGAAAAAGGCTTTGGAAAACATTGTTGAAAATGAAGAAATTTCTTGTTCAAGCAATTTCGTCATTTTCCACAATGTTTTCTAACTAAAAAGTTGTAGAATTTAGTAATTTCATCAACTTGTAAATGTTTTCTGCAACTTCTTTCAATTTGGACCAGTCTAAAATGTTCTCGTTTGGTAATGGGTTAAGAATAAGCCATTTGAGACCACAATGGATCTTGATCAGACTGTACGTATGAAAAAACTGGTCTAGACCATTTTGTATCCAAAATGTAATGAGCGACTTTTTCCAGACACTTGCCGGAAATGTGAAATTCGGAATATCAGCAGAAAGCACAACTTCCCGTTTTCGTTTTCTGAGTTTTTAGTTTCAGAAACGATTCAAAAGTTTTATGCTTTGAAAGATTTGTTGTTTTGAAATTATGAGGCCATTTACGGACATCTAATCGCAAAAACCTGAACATTATTGACTCATTTGTCTGCTTCAATCAAACCACGCCTGTCTGAAGCGCACATATTGTCAGAATATGTCGTCGTTTTTCAACAAAACATTGTAGCTGCGTCTTGTTTATGCTACAATTTCTGTTTGTTATGTAAAATGACGACATATACCAATATACTCGTACTTCAGAATGAAACATGGATGTACGAAGAATTTATAAGGTATTGTTCGACTTTCCTATGAAAAGTTGATCTACATAAAATAAGCCCACAATGCGTATTCTGATCGCAGTTCTCTGTACATCATTTAACCCTCTCCCAAACATTATCTCTTTTTGACGACCCCGCTTGTTATTGGCCTCTTTAAAACATTACAGGAGAAGAAAATACATTTGAGCCAGGATCTGGTAAAATGTCCCTTAAGGCTTTTGAACACAACATAGATCCATATCAGCCTGCGCATACGCACAGTCTGATCAGGATCCACGTTATTCTCTGATAGCTTCTTCATGACCTGTAGTAACTCTAAGAGAGCAGCATTGATGAATATTGGACTGCTTTTGACCACAGCCTGCTCTTGGAACTCAGTTTTTTTAATGCTTTAAGGGACGTTTTTCCAGATCTCGGCTCATTTACTTAATAATTATACAGTGAACGATTTTAAAGTTATTTTTACAAGCAATGAATGCACTATATTCAGAACTTCGGTTATTTATCTGCATCCCATATTCGGTTGGTTTTGACGTCGCTTAAATAGATTGCGGCCCATTTTCAGCTTATTCGTTCTGTAATGTTTTCCATTCATCACGTAGATTACAAATTTCTACATTCCACTCTCATTTTCCCACAAGATTACTGTTTTTATTTGTCTGTGTCTGTAGCCACTCATACATACGCGACAAGTCGCATAGAAATGGGCATAATTCAAAGTATATTTCGAATGTTTAGCGCAAAACCCTTTTAAACATGTGTTTATTGAGAAAGGGTAAAAAACGCTAGACTATATTTGAAAAGATTTTGACAGTCATTCGACTGTTTGGACTGTGAAGTCTGGCATTGGTCGATTTTTTTTTTTTTTTTTTTGTTTTTGTTTTTTTTTTTAAATCAGAAGTTCACTTTTTCTGAAAGGAGTAAAACACGATCCGATATCTGGAG
Organism: Fragum sueziense; assembly: GCA_963680895.1. Classification (NCBI taxonomy): domain Eukaryota; kingdom Metazoa; phylum Mollusca; class Bivalvia; order Cardiida; family Cardiidae; genus Fragum; species Fragum sueziense. The sequence continues at coordinate 6,586,667 of OY804606.1, read as the reverse complement.
AAATGATTCTGTAGCATTTAAGGTAGAAAACCCGTAATGTCGCCATTTTGAGATTCATAAACCATCGGATTTTTTCGAGCGTCGTCGTTACGTATCCGAACCTATTCGGACGCGGTCGTAAACATTCGGCGGTGGAAAGTCCCACCGCCGAATGTTTTCGACGTCGCCCGAATACTTCCGACGTCGCGCGAATCTCATTAGGGTTGGACTACCTTAAGACAAAAAAAGGATCCAGATCAGATCAAGGTCGGATCGGATCAAGGTCAATGGTTTTCTCTCAAAATGCTACAGGTAGTAAAAACTTTGATAGAGGACAAATTAGGAAATAAATTGGGAGTGCGCGTTTGCACAGGCTGGTCGGGATCCATGTTGTTCCCAAATGCCATAAAGACATTATTTTAGTTTTCGGCTCTATTTTGTATACAATTTATCTGCACACGTGTCGTATTTCTGCATTGCAAACATAAACCTATATATCATCGGAAAAGTTAAAAATGTAGTAACTACAGCTTATTTAAGCTTTAGTTACGCCATCCTTAACATTATCTTATTGTATTTTCAAGCACTGTGCATTTAGAAAATGGAAACAATAAAATATTTATTGAGAGGAAAGATATATTTTCATTTTCTGCCTGGTGATCTATCTCATTTATCATTCAGTCTGACAAACGTTCTGTGTAAAATTCTACAAGGCATTGTCAATTGTAAAACAATCACCAGCAATAATGTATCGATGGTTACGTTCCAAACCCACGTATCTACAACTTACTGAAGCTGTAATTACGACATATTTCAAGCCTGGCCTACGATACAGTTCTACGTTACATATACAACATTTAGTCTTAAAGGGACATTTACTTCCAATTTAAATTTTTTAAAGTATGTCTTGATGCCAAGATTGGTTATTCTAATGGGTATAAATGCTATTAGTTTTTTGAAGTTGTTGCCAATAAGCGAGAAACACGCATTTAAAGTTGAGACATAATCGATAAATTGCATATAAATCCGAACTGTTGTCCACAACAATTTGTTCAATTTTAACACAAAAATATAAATTTCTCGTAAACCGCGCAATATTTTGGCTTGAAATTTTCAGAATTTTCATAAGAAAATTTGCTTTTTCAGATATAAATTAAAGTAAAATTTATGACACAAAATTCTGAAATGTCACTTTAAGTTTGTTGAAGTGGTCCACCACTAGGCCTAATGAGAATCGCATTACGTCGGAATTATTCGGGCGACGTCGTAAACATTCGGCATTGGAACAGTCCACCACCGAATGTATACGCAGTCGGCCGCATAGACTCCGATACGCAACGAATGCTAACGACGAAACTCGAAAAAACAAGAGGTAGCGTTGGAGTCTCATTGGGGGTGGACTACCTTAATTTTTTCTCAAACGGTTTAGAAAAAGTGAAAGACAATGCTCTTAAAAATTACATAGATATCGTAGAATAATCACTAATAAACATAGATAAGCAAGCCACGTGACCGCATTCCTACATCAAATTAACCCTTTCTCAAATGAAGAGTAAAGAACGTGTGTACATCATAGTCAAGTATATAAAGAGACAAAAGGAGAAAATGTTGATTATTAGCATTTTCTTCTTTTGTCTCAATGTTTCCCCGGCATGTTCTATTAGGAACGTCAAAACCAGGTCTTGTTTAGGAAAGATTTAAATCACGTTTGTTCTATTGACATGGATCTATGTACTTGTCAAAGACTTGCTTTTAAGGTTCGGAGATATAGCATCATTTTATTCTTTTTGTGCAATTTAGTATTCTTAAGACCCTCCCCGTTTGCTTATCGTATTTCCTTTGCATGTGAACATTTTTCTTCTGATAAAAACTGTAGGAGTTTGTTTTCCTGACAAATTACGAGGGACAAGGGCGTCTCGATTTAAGAGCCACCAATTCATCGCCGCATTACAGCAAATGCACTCAAATATGTTCCTGATCAATAACTGATTATCTCGCGTATTCACGCTTATGATGTAATTATATCGCAAATAAATGGGCTTTTCTCATAACCGCCGAGTTATATCATAGAAAAAATGTCATTTTTTCGATATTTTTTGAGAAGTGCTGTATTGATGTGCTAGGACACGAGCCAGCATATTTTTAAACGCTGTTGAATTCTTTTCAATTTTATTAAGGAATAGTAAAAATAAATATAGAAAACGAAAAGAAAAGAAATAAAACACGGTCTAGACCATTTAAAATAAACACTTTCTCGCAATTGGATTAATACCCGATGTTAATTTTTCAGTAACATCTGAGGGACACCCAATTGGGGTCATCATCTGTGATATTTGTGACCCGTCACGCTAAAAGGGACCTTATCGGGTGTGTGAAAAATATCGACCCTCGTCAGTCTGCGCAGTCCGCGCAGACAGACTAGGGCCGACACTTTTCACATTTTTGTAATTTTCTTAATCTGGAATGTTTTTCTCTATCTTACTATATGTTCATTTTCGCATATGGGATCTGGTTGACCTGTGCTGAGTCTGACAAGTTTGTCAAAATTTGGATTTTTGGATTTCGGATAAGGTCCCTTTTACCGTGACGGGTCAGATTTCTTTGCACCCACCAATTTTTAGGTTCGGATAAAGTGAAAAGAATTGGGGTATGCGCACTAAACTTTTAAACCATGCATATTATACTTCCGTTTGAAAGGACAACAAAAGAATCAATCAAATATGACTCGATAGCGCAGTTGTTAGCGTACTCGGCTTGTAACCGAGGATTCGAGTTCTAGCCCTACTCGGTTAGGTGTGTCTTTGGGCGAGGCACTCGGTTGTCAAATCCTCCGTCTAGCCTCAGTCTACCCAGCTGTATGAAGTGGGTAGCAAAGAGGTGAAACTTTTTTCAAGATGGTGTTAAGCGCATGTTTATTAACCATCTCCATTTTGGTGTTGTTACAAGGGACAATCGACCTGCGTTTGCATCGAGCATTTTGATTGGTTCGCGTAAAAAAAGAACACCGGATTTCTAGGGTCACTGAAGATAACCATCAAACAACGACTGTCAGCTGTTATTTTACGAAATAAGATGAGCCATTTAATTCGAATCGGACTGCACGTTCCCGACAAAAATGTAAGTGATCCCAACAAATATGAATGTGTTTGAAATGGTTAAAACGAAATAAATAAATAGATAGATAAATAAATAAAAAAAGAAAAAAAAAGAAAAGAAAACGCAATTATATAAAGGGATTGAATTCAAGAAAACCTTAAATCTCAACAATTTGTCATTCTAAATCTTCATTGTTTGTAGTTTTATTTATTCTCTTGATAATAATTCTTTCATCTGGAAACTTTACGTGATTAATGTCGTCGTGAAACACAATTTTGTGACGTGTCCCGGAAAAATGTTTTGTTGAACATTTATTTTTGAAAACGATTCTTAGAAATATCGAATAATGAAATTAGAGCTTTTGAACTGCTGTCATTGGTCAAAAAAGTAAGGTTTGTATAATTATTATAAAGATGAATGACCTAGATGATACAAAGTGTTGTTTTTTTTTGTGTAAGATTTAATGATTCAATCTGATCGATATATTGTAAATGGAAAATGATTAAAGTGAGTCGAGATCTGGATAAAGCTTCTGAGCAACAGATTAGAGGTGGTAAATGCATTTTGTTTTTATTTCCAATCTAAACCATATATTTTTGATACTCGTTTCATTCGTCTTAAAGCGACCTACGATTCCAATGAGTGCCTATAATATAGGTTTTAATGCAAATTATATGAAATATTGCATTTTGAAAATACGTAACCCCCTCGAATCTGTACCTCTGATGACTATTGAGGCCAAATTGTTTACAGATCGGTATCTTTCTTAGGAAAGTCTGATCTTGATCACTTTTGATCACTCTCAGAATTGCAGCATGCCAAAGGAAATTATAACAAAAATATGTCAATTTTTTTATTTAAAGGAAATGATTAGGAAAATATTAAGGAAATAGAATAACATTTGATAAGCAGTATTTCGCTGCTTTTCAACGAAAAACATAGCTGCGGCTTAAAGTAAGTTGCAGTTACGAGGTTTATGTTAGAATTGAGTTTGAGTTTATTGTGGTTTTACGCCGTTTTCAACTACCAGGGTCATATCGCGGCGGCTGGAGCACCTACCCATGGATTCCAGTTGTTTCTCAAACCAGTACTACCACAACACCCTTACCGAGCCTCCATCTGCTCGCCCACGTAGGTTAACGATTTCAAACCAATTGATGGGTGACAATTTTGTCAGAAAGGGTATTAGCCGCGGCCGGGTATCGAACCCGGGACCTCTCATATGAGGGTCAGATGCGCTACCAACTGCGCTAGGGCCGCGGCCTAGTTTATGTTAGAAATCGACGATTTTCTCTGTGAGTCTCATTTTACGCTTTATTGTACAAACATCATATTTTCGTCAACACTCATTTTGTCATCTACCTTAGCTTTCAAACAATTTTTCCCGTTTGGTAACGGGTTAGTCGTCGTGACGTTATATACTATAACGTTTAATAGCGGGCCAATTTTTGAAAAGATCACAATTGTCTTATTGGATAAATAATTACAAAGGTACTTTCGTAGAATGAATAATCATATCGTCGCTTTGCAACAAAACCCTCGTAACTGCAACTTTCGGGACTTTCGTTGGTTGATAGATTGAAGCCGTAGTTACGAGGTTTTATAACGACGGTTAAGGGGGAATGCTCCAGTTTTTCGGAACACTCGGACTTTACTGTAGTAATTTAAATGTTTCGTACCAATATGTTTCGCTACCAGATTTTCAATAATATAACACATCATTACAATTTACCATTTTCGACGGTAAAAGTGTATTTATTATGCGAAACTGATTTTCTCAAGATGGAAATCGAATATTTAGAGCAAGACAGTCGTAAGTGTGTATGCAGTTTCCACTGTTTTGCGTCATTTTAATCATGTGTAGCTGATAAAAATTGCCATAATTCACCAATAAGTGCGCTGACCTATACATTTTCTTTTTGAATTATTACCAGGACATGTTGCTTAATACAATGAGGGAGTTTTATCAAATTCTATTATGTAGAACTTGAAATATTTCCAAAAATATGCAAATTTTGACATAAAACACTCCAGCTTCGTTATCTAACCGAACACGTGAGCATGCTGTTTTATACATTTACGCATTTATAATAGCACATATTCTGGTTTTCTGTAGATAATAAATGTAAGACGTTACTTTAAATCCGTTTTCGGGACTAAACGATGAATATACAGTCTTTTATTAGCATTTTAGTGACCTTGGACATGTGCAAGAAATTGTGCATTTTTTCGATGTAGGGTTATGTGATACGAATGCCAATAAAATTCAAACAAGATCGCTGACCACCAATTTTTATTTTATTTTTCAGTTGATAATAACATGTAATTTCAACATACAAAATATGAATAAATTCTATTATTGGGAAAAAATTAGAAAACTGGAGCATTTCCCCTTAATCTGTACATAACAGTAAACCTAGTCTATATTTAGCATAAAATTCATTGCCATTGGAGTAGTCTACCAGCCATTTTTGAGAAACGATTACAGAAGATTTCTAGAGTGGTATTACGGATTTCATTTGACCTGACACTGACCCTTATTCAAAATATGTTCATATTTCGCATATAGTGTAACACTGTTCAAAACGAGTTGTATGATAGTAAGCAGATATGCCGGTAACAGGTTTTCAAGAAAATATTCTTGACTTGTTATTTAAAACATACCCATGCGTGTAATCCATGATAATGAAAAGCTTAAGATGCGCAAAGTTAAATGAAATCTGTTTTAAATTAACTTTAAACTGATATTGACTACTTAACCCTTTCCCAAACAAGACCTGGTTTTGGCGTCCTTAATAGAACAGGCTTGGGAAAACATTGAAACAAAAAGAAGAAACTGCTGATAACCAGCAGTTTCTCCTTTGTCTCAATATTTTCTGTGTCATATTTTGCGCAAATCTTATCGTTAATAACATCCATTTTGTCATTTTTTTTTACAGTTTTTGAAGCGAATCACCCTAAAATTTTGCCGTTTGGGAAAGGGTTAATACAAGCGTTGGCAGACTGTGTCAACAGCGAAAACTGAATAGATGCGAGATATTTTCTAGATTAGACCAGCATGCTTTTTCACTGGTGGTGAACTCGGCCAGAGCGTGGGACGTTTTTTCGCGATCATTGTATTCCGTCGGTGTTGTTATAAAATATCGTCACTACGGCTTCGATAAAGCCCTAGTTACGAGATTTTATAACATCTTTGACGTACCAAATGGGTCAAAAGTCTATTAAGAGCGTGCACGCATAAAATATACGCGTCGACGCGTAAATTTTATGCGTCGACGCGTAAATTCTCAACTGCTCGCGTAAATATACGCGTCGACGCGTATTTTATCTATTAACCAATCAGATCCTTCGTTTCATCCATCAATTTTATGGTATAAAGGGAAAGGTTTGTAACCGCCTCTCCCATTAGCCAGCCTTGTTTTCACATCTTTTACTACTGCTCGCGTAAAATTTACGCGTCGACGCATATATTTTCAACTGCTCGCGTAAATTTTATGCGTCGACGCGTAAATATACGCGTCGACGCATAAAATTTATGCGTCGACACGTATATTTTATGCGTGCACGCTCTATATAGACTTTCGACCCATTTAGTACGTCATAAACATCACCGACGGTTTGTCAATACATATTATTAGACCCGGTCTATTTTTAGAACAAATTCATTGTTATTAGAAAAACTATCCAATCATGTACCTTGTTGTAGCGAAAAACGTCCATCGCTTTGGCCGAGTTCACCACCAGTGTTTTTACTTAGGCTAGATTTACGTATTTCTGTGTAATAGGAAACGATTTTTTCCGATTAACCGTGACGTAGATCTAATTTCGACAAACAGTAGTATTTCATGGGTGTTGTTATAAAAGATTCTAAGATATTACAATTTTATAGCAATGCCGACGGTCAAAACATAACGTTCAACTCAGTCTATTTTTAGCACAAAATTCATTACCATTTAAATCCTCTACAGTCACGGTGTATAATCACTTGAATCGGAGTTTCAGATAATCTTCAAATTTTTTGTTAAGACTTGACCAAAATTTTGGTTGATCTATAATAACTTTCTTGACAGCTGACTTTTCAAAACTCTACCACGTCCAGCTAATTTCTTTTATTTTACCACCTTCTCTGCTTCAAACTGAATTCAGATTGGTCAAATATTAACGAAAATATTGAAGATTATCTGAAATTCCGAGTCAAGTGATTATACGCCGTGGTTACATCTGCCACATGAGATGGGTCGATACGTTTCACACATTAACCCTTTCCCAAACGGCAAAATTTTAGGGTGAACCTGTTCAAAAACTGCCACAAATGACAAAATGGAAGTTTTTAAAGATAGAATTTGTGTAAAATATGGCATAGAAAATATTGAGACAAAAGAAGAAACTGCTGGTTGTCAGCAGTTTCTTCTTTTGTTTCAATGTTTTCCAAAGCCTTTTCTATCAGGGACGTCAAAACCATGTCTTGTTTGGGAAAGGGTTAAATGAGTCCCTTTTCGTCACATTGCGATCTCCAAAACAGGAAATGGGAAACTTGATTGATGCAAAATAGTATGGAAGCTGACAGAAATTCCCACCTAACTTTCTAACAGTAGCGAGAAAATTAAGTTAGCCAGTCTATGCAAATTACTTATTATAATTGATGGGAGGAATTGACCGGCTATATTTTAACGAAATTGCATCATTATACGGCATTTTTACAGTGGTTTAATGTCGCGTTGTTATTTAGCGACGGCTAGTACACCAACTAGTGTGTTCACTGCATATTTTATATCATTGTAGACTCGACATTCTTGCGCCCCCATCCCCCCCCCCCCCCGCACAGATTAGCTCACGTAGGTTATTCGTTGACCAGACGTATGCGACGGGAGACATGTTATTTTGTTTTCATGAATATCAAATAAAGAACGGATTATTGTTTATGACATAAAATATTTAGGCGAAAGGGGAAATGCTGATCATCCGAATTTTCTTATACATCAAATAAAGAACGGATGATTCAGATTGTATTTGACATAAATCATTTAGACGAAAGGGAAATGTATTTTCTTCTTTTGTCTCAATGCTTTCTCTTATATAGGGACATTGAAACCCGGAATCGCAAGGGAAAGCAGGAGTACACATGTACGTGTGTTTTTGTATGACGTTAGAGGAATCTGTTAACCCTCTCCCAAACAAGACCTGTATTTTGCGTTCCTAATAGAAAATGCTTGGGAAATATTGAGACAAAAGAAGAAACTGCTGACAATCAGCAGTTTCTCCTTTTGTCTCAATATTTCCTGTGCTATATTGTACACAAATCCCTTCCCATTTAACACCAATTTCGTCATCTGCAGCAGCTTTTGCATAGGACCACCATACAAATTTTGCCGTTTGGGACAGGGTTTACTCTATTTCCCCAGCCTAAATCTCAGCCATGTCTAAACCATTTTGACCCTCGCTCTGACAACTGCCTAATTTCCAACACTGTTTTCATTCATAATTTGTTTCATGTTGATTTGTAGGTGTCTAATTGTCTACACAGTTAATAAATCACGTCTAACGTTAGATATTTATAGGGGGTTAAGAGGAAATTCCCTTGATGAAAACTCGTGTTTCAAATTTTCCCAAACAAGGTTGAAATTTGACTATTTTTTCTTCGAAAACTTGAGAAAATATCAAGGCAAAAGGAGGAAATGCTTGCCAACCCTTCTTTACCTACATGAATAATAGTTTACGTTGTCTCAGGCATGTAAGGAGGGGGGTCAGACCAATGGCTAGTTTTGGGAAGGTGGTAGGTATATTGAATTTAATTTTAACCCTTTCCCACACATAGACGCTTTTGGACGCCCCACAAAATAAAGGCTTTGGAAAACATTGTGGAACATGAAGAAATTGCTTGTGACAAGCAATTTCTTCATTTCCCACAATGTTTTCTACCAAGAAAGACCAAAAATGTTAAATTTTGTTCAATGGAACTTGTCGTCTGCAACACCTATGAGTTTGGACTAGGCTAAAATTTTGTCGTTTGGGAAAGGGTTAAGCTGATCCGAAAAGTAGGTAAATCGCATGGTTCTTAACTCTTTCCCTATTAAGACCTTGCTTTGACTACTCTAAAATTTAATAAAGCATAGACAAAATGCTTAAAAAAAAAAGAAATAGGTAAAAGGCTAAAAAGCAGAAAATGCATTCTCTCTGCTTGCCTTTGCTAGATTTTATTCCGTTTTTCAACGTCAATTTGTCGTGCGCATCAGTGGCAATTTGGGAAAAAATATTTAAAATGGTACAAGCAATTTATAAGGAAAAAAGAGATTAAAACGCAAAAAAACCCCATTTAGACCACCATTGATACAGACGAGTTTCTGACCTAGTAGTCCAGTCATCTTGCTATTCAAAAAACTATCAAGACAACAATTTGTATCTCATTGACTCATTGACTCCCGAAACGCTCATATCTAGTTTAGTGACCAATTATACTTTAGAAATTACACTGAAAAATGGAATCTATAAAATACAGTCAATTGTAATCAAATAAATGTATGTATTTGTATCACTGGTGGTGAACTCGGACAAAGCGAGGAACATTTTTCATGAACACAAGGTACAGATACTTCATGTCACATCCGGATTTTTGTAAACAATACACGTGGTATTCTGTTTTACTTCTCTTTCCGTCTTTTTTTAAAGGATGCACTCAAATGGAAGTTACTAAGGTATGTAGATATGATTTATAATACGCACGAAAATATCAGTTTTATCGATCATTATTTTCAAATGTTATAAACGGATTGCAAGTGCACAAAGCGCATATTGAGATCATGTGGGTTGATCTTAATCGCCCGAACGAAATGGTACGATATCACTGTTTATGTTTATCAACTTGCATTGCAAGTAAACAAAAAAGACATATAAATGTACAAATAAAGGCTGTAAATGGCAGTTTTTGGTGTCATGTCATTGAAAATCATTGTGCGGTTTCTTCGTGACAACGTTACAGCATGTTTGCGATGTTATTGGAAGCAAATTTTCCAAATTTGCTTCTCTTAGCAGCCATGCGTCTCTGCACTTTACCATTCTCTGCATACCACACAACATCTTCCGGTCTTCCTCACTATACATAGTTCTATCAAAAGCAAAGATTAATGAGGTAACAGTCATTCGAATGTTCAATATGTAAGTCTGAAGTTATGTGTAGATATTGAATTGTGTGACTGAAAATGAAACATTCAATTAATCATGTCTCTGAGAGATGAAAAGATCCACGTAGTAATTTGCTTTATTATGGTTCAAAGAATTAGTATCCCTTTGATGTTGAGCATGTTCTCATGAGAATATACTTAAGTTTTTTTTTTCGAAAAACTGGGGCCTGGACAGGCCTACATTTTTGAAAAATTTGCTTCCAAACAGTACTGTCAGTACTTTGATCTTTTCCAGCTACGGTGTTTTATGACCACATGTTTGATAAATTAATCGATTGCACTGGACTTAACGGCACATTTAAACATTTATTCGGTAATATCGCACTGATTTGAGCATCTAACCATAGATTTCCGGCATCAAATTCGAGAACCAGGTACTTGTTTCAATATATATCAATTTGTACTGCCTAACTCCCCTTTCAGATAAATTACTGACAGGTGATGACAATTAGATGACATCATCATCATCATCATCATCATCATCATCATCATCATCATCATCATCATCATCATCATCATCATCATCATCATCATCATCATCATCATCATCATCATCATCATCATCATCATCATCAAAATCATCATCATCATCATCATCATCATCATCATCATCATCATCATAATAATAATAATAATCATCATTTTTATCGTTACCTTGGAGTTTCACCGGTAAGATTTTCGTTAATTTGGTACAGGTGGATAATAAGCTATTAAATGAGAACAAGATGGATCTTGATCAGACAGTGCACATGCCAAGTCTGATCTGGATCCATGTTGGTCGCAAAAGCCTAAATAAACGTTTCCAGATCTATACTGTAATGTTTGTCATTACCATTATCACCATTTATTCTAAGGAGGATCCACTGTTTCACACATCCCAGGCCCGTACGAACAGGGGGACTCTGGAGCCGTCCCCCACCCCCATAGTTGGCAAAAATGCCGAATTTTCATCATTTCACATTTAAAACTTATGGCAAATCTAATTTAGCCCCCCTACTCCCCCCCCCCCCCCCCCCCCCCAATTTTAGACACTGGCCCAGACAGGGCCCATATGGAATTGCTTTCTACGGGCAAGCATTCTAAAGTATACTAACAGGAAAAGTTAACTGTGTGCATTTCCTTTTCAATTAACACCTTGACTGCATACGGTACACGAATAAAATTTTACAAATGCACATTTAATCTTTTACTTTCAATAATTGTCAATGTATTACTATACTTGTTATTACCGTAACAATTCCTGAAAGTGGATAAGGATAAGATTCGCTTTTACAAGACATTTTCGAGTGTGAACACCGTTGGTATTAATACATGCTATGCAATTGTCCTTAGAAAACAATAGATGCTGTCTAACCCACTGAAGGTAATGTTGTCAATAACATCGTAGCAAGACTATGGGTATCGCAAGACGTCTGAAACGGATGGTCTAATCCGTTAATCAGCCTCTACTAGTGATAGAACTCAACTCAGGAAGCAATCTAGCCTATCTGTAACGTTTGCCTTTTTCTGTCGATTTCACAGGTAGTCGTTCCGATAATGGTTGTCTTGTCGGAATGACGTCACGTGTAGACGTTGGATGTGTTGGAATCGTCTCAAAATTGTAGCATGGCAAGTAAATCGAAAAGTCTAATTAATGGGGTAATTCGACTGTTTTCGATTTACTTGCCATGCTTCAATATCTTGTATTTATTTCGGTACATTTATGAATAATCCTAAAATTGGCGACCATTTGCATTAGACAAGTGGCTACTTTCTTATGACGGAGAGTATATTTGTGCTACTATAATTAAATCCATTTGTTTCAATATTTTAGATTTCTTAAAGATAAAATGTTAAAAAAAGACGTCTCACTACATTTCTCCTGAAACAAAAGTTTACGCTCATGATCTGTTTTCATGACTTTATAACATCGCCGCCAAACAATACAACAATACGACGTCGTTCCCACGTTTTGTGTAATTGACGTTGAAGTGCGTATAGCAAACATTGAATCAAAAGAAGAATAGATCCATACTGAAAATAATTTGGCTCCTTTTTTCTTAATATTTTTCTTTCATATTTTCTTAATTAGTACACACATTTTAACTTCTCAACATATAAAATCAATGTATTTTGACATCTAGAGCAGTCAGCTAGACAAATTGGCGGACGGGTAGAAAAACGGACGGACGGGCAAACGAAGCACTATCTATATGGTGGTCATTACTGAAAGCCTTCTAATTGGGGGCTGCAATACCAGATAGGCCTATTGTTTTGGAAATGATTATTGTATACCATTAATTCGTCTTTGAAAAAGAATAAATTTTATCTACTACGGTATATAGACCTAGTGACGTTTTTTCGGACAAACACTAGTGCTTCGTCGGCGTAAATCTAAAACGTCACAAACTCAACTTTATTGAAGCTGCAGTTACGGGATTTTATAACAACACCTACGATTTATCCATATTTAACCGAAAACCCATTCTATTGTTAGGACAAAAGTCATTGCAATTCGAACAGCCATTGAAAATGTTCACGGTATCATAAATAAACCGTACAAGTCCCCTTCAAAAAACGTTAACTACGATTTTCACATCGGAAAAAAACTTCTACTCCAAGAATTGTAATACCAACTTCAGAATCAGTCAGAGAAATAAAATAACAAAACTGACAATAGCCTCTAAGTGTCTCTCCGATTCGTCCATAATGATTTGGGCGGATAAACACGTGCAAATCGTTGTGTAGATGCTCAAACTAGTAAAACTGGTTTTTAAACGCGCATTTAAACATGAAGTATCTGTACCTTGTGTTCATGAAAAATGTTCCTCGCTTTGTCCGAGTTCACCACCAGTGTGTATCATGTAAAGCATTGTAAATGATGTACAGTTGTCGCCACATCGTATGGCACGTGTTTATGTTTTGTTTAACGTTCAATTACATTTGAACAAAATGTAAACATTGTGCCATACGATGTGGCGACAACTGTAATTATCTGAAAATAAAAAAAAAAATACGAAACACTTAAAGTGACATTTCAGAATTTTTTGTCATAAATTTTACTTTTATTTTTATCTGAAAGAGCATATTTCCCTATGAAAATTCTGAAAATTTCGAGCCAAAACATTGTGCCGTTTACGAGAAATTTATGTTTTTTTGTTAAAATTGAACAAATTGTTGTGGACAACAGTTCGGATTTATATGCAATTTATTGATTATGTCTCAACTTTAAATGCGTGTTTCTCGCTTATTGGCAACAACTTAAAAAACCAATAGTATTTATACTCATTAGAATAACCAATCTTGGCATCAAGACATACTTTAAAACATTGAAATTGGAATGAAATGTCCCTTTAAAAAATGTATCTCAATAACAACACCGACAGTTTGTCAATACAAAACGGTAAACCCGGTCTGTTTTTTGAACAAGTTCATTGTCATTAGAAAAAAAATCTATAAACTCGCATTTAAACACAAAATATCTATACCTTGTTGTAGCGAAAATTGTTTTAGTTCACCACCAGTGATATATCATACGTTAATAGAATGAAAAATATGGGTAAAGTTGTGTGACGTGATTTACCGCCAGGCGTATGTATGCACAGACTGATCTAGATACATATCGCTTTCAAATTCCACAAGGAACATTTTCCCAGAACCAAACTTTCGCATAAATGAAAAATATAAAATCGTAACTACATGTATGTCTTTTCTGTTGATGTGTTACGTTAAGGTAGTACACTGTACACCCCTAATGCACGGCCGCTTATCTACTAAATCACAACATTATGTTGTGTATGAAAAAAAGTTTAGAGGATATCCGGTTGGCAGTTAGAGGAACCAACAAATCGGCGGGTGAAAGGTGAGTCTCGTCATTTAATCGAAATGTTTTTGTTTCTAGCTCGAAAATCAAAAATCGGAGAATGTCATACAACCCTTTATTCATTTTCACATATTTGTGAGCCCCATCCAAACCCCAATTCCCAGAGATTGGATGGAAATTCATTTTCTCCCGTTGCAAGGGTAGCCCAAATATTGACATTTCGTCAATTCTGGTGTGCGTTTGTCCACTTTCTGAGGATGACTGGTCCAAAATATGTGTGTATTGTAAAATAGTTGTATGAAAATTACATCGTACAAACAATATTTTAAGAACTTACTGTCGATCTTTGAAGAAAATCAGTTCTTCCGGTCAGTTTGTGCTTTAGGGGATAGGTTGTGATTGAGAGGATAGGTTGTGATTTAGAAGACAGAATGCATTCATCCCATTGAAAACCATTTGTCATTTTTTATATGCGAATTAAGCCAAACAGAAACTACTCTCATTACTAGACTAGTCTCGTCTAAATATTAAACCCTTATTTCACTTAATAATGACTTTGTCATTTTTATTTGACAAAGAGCGAGTTCATTGTGATATGATTTAGAAAAACCCTTTTTACACACCAGTTATACATAAATAAGACATCATCTCATCTAAATGAATGTATGGTTGTTAAGTATGATAGATTTATAAGTATGATGTTCGCAATGTTTGATATAAAACAGGCACTATCCTTTGTGTTTCTTTCTGTCTGCACTCTTTGCGTCTTCATGTGAACTTTTATACTATACTGTGCAATATCCCGACCATCTTGTATGCTCTAAAGTTGCATTTCCCCTTTTCCCTCAATAGTTCCGTCCTAAAACATATACATTTCTACTTTTCACATCTGTAACTCTTTATAAATGAATGAGTCCAAAATTGTGTCATTTTGAAAACACTTTTTAAAACACTTAACCCATTACCAAAATGACTAAATATTTGACTTTTTTTTAAAGCCAAAGATGTTGCAGACAAGAATATCAGGAGTATGGAATTTTAAAAAGAGAACGCACAAACGCCCGCTTAACTTAAATTTTCATTTTAAATTATCACATGCAGATGGGCACACGAGCAGACAATGTCAAAGGTTTGTCTCCCTGATCTTTCAAATTACTGAGCGTGAAAATACATTATGTCATTATCACTCACCCTTTGAAAATAGACAGATCACATAGAGTATTTAGGTTTGGCTTGATTCGCATATAAACAATGACAAATGGTATTAAATGCGATGAATGTATTCTGTCTTCTAAATCACAACCTATCCTCTCAATCACAACCTATCCCCTAAAGCACAAACTGACCGGAAGAACTGATTTTCTTCAAAGATCGACAGTAAGTTGTTAAAATATTGTTTGTGCGACGTAATTTACGTACAAATCTTGTACAATACACACATATTTTGGACCATTCATCCTCAGAAAGTGGACAAACACATACCAGAATTGACGAAATGTCAATATTTGGGTTACCCTTGCAACGGGAGAAAATGGATTTCCGTCCAATCTCTGGGAATCGGGGTTTGGATGGGGCTCACAAATATGTGAAAATGAATAAAGGGTTGTATGACATTCTCCGATTTTTGATTTTCGAGCTAGAAACAAGAACATTTCGATTAAATGACGAGACTCACCTTTCACCCGCCGATTTGTTGGTTCCTCTAACTGCCAACCGGATATCCTCTAAACTTTTTTTCATACACAACATAATGTTGTGATTTAGTAGATAAGCGGCCGTGTAATGAGATTCACACAAATACGGAATTTTTTATACGACTTCGTTATTATTCCTTATGTATTCAAACCTCGGAACGTTCCATTGACAGATATTTACGACGTCGCTCGGATATTACCGACGTCACGGTTATCTCATTACGGGAATACTAGCGTAAACAATTCTTTTTTGTCCAATAGACAGGCCATATTTTTTAAAAAGTTTTATTTTAAAGGTCGACGAAATCTTTAATTAAGGCAAAATACCGATAATGTGGCCAATTCAGATTCATATATCCGATCTTGTATACAAGGGCGGACTTGGTTGGACCTGAACAGGCTTAAGGTAAGTTTGGAGAGCGGCCATGTGACTTACAGATTTACTGCGGCACCAAATGCCCATGCTACAATTTTCATCAAATTTTTGAAGCGAAACATTCCACTTTTTTGTGATGCTGAATGTCAAATGAAGTATTTTATTGTTCTAAATGTAAACATATTCCAGACAATTTTAGAATTTTTTGAATATATAAATATTCTTGTCATAATTAGGCTAAAACATGGTGGGTGGGGTAAGATAAAGTCAAATATCTTTTTTATTTGCGCGGAAAGGTGTGCTGATTATTTATGTAAAATAGCTCTTTGTATTATGTTAAAAAATCCAAAACCTAAAAATATTCATTGGGTATTTTTTTGGCGAATTGGAAAAAAATGTGATTTTTCAACTTTTCCAATATTTTTCTTTTCAGAAAACGGTTTCAAAATATTTCTTTCAATCATTTCATCACATTTGTGCATATGTTAAGTCTCTAAATTGATATAACATTTGAAAATATCCATTCAGAGTAATTTGCTATATGACTTTAAAACACAAGGGTAATTTTGCGAAAATGGTCATAATTGGTCAAGGCCAGATAACTCTGACACGAAAACGAGTCAGGAGACTTACCCTGTTTTTTATATTTTGTTCTGGAAATGTTACTTTACAACATATGTTCAAATGAAAAAAAATCATTGGGGAGAAAAGTAACCCCCGGGTCCAAACTTACCTTAAAATATGTACGCGTGCACGCATATTTTACGCGACCGGCCAAGAAATTTACGCGACCAGCCAAGAAATTTACGGGAACAGGCTAAAAATAAACTATTTTCTTGCCCAGATGGACCAGCCAATGAGGAAGCTTGTTATAATGTAAATGCCAAATTTGACACTCTCTTTGCAAGACAGTTATCTCCAAAGTAACATGTCAATATAATTATTTCCCGGACAAACAATGCTGTGATGCCCCTGAAGAATATAGAGTCAAAATTAAACATGGAAGGAAATGAAAAAAAAAAATGATGATGATCATCATATGGTTTGGCCCACACCGTTTTACTTCGAGTACTCCTTTTACTATAAAACGTCGGTGTAAATGCAAAATCTCGTTACTATGTCGATTCTGGCTATTTTAAAAGTACAAACTTGTGTGCCCAGTTTAGACAATTCTCGTAGGTTTTGAGTTATTTGTACTGGTCAGTATTAATGACACATTATTTGTGAACAATATGTCAAAATTTGTGAACAATATGTCAAAATTTTAAGTAAAACATTTCAGTTTGGTAAAAGTTATTACACTTTTTTCAATTCCCTTTAAAAAATTTCCGAAAACGAGATTCAAGGTTTTGCATTTACAACGACGAAAACCCAATCAAGTGCCAACAAATTACTCCGAGTGCCGCACCGAACGAGCAGTGACGTTTTGGAGTGTGACGTCATCAACATGGTTTCTGATAGATGTTGATGATAAAATAGTTTTGTATAATTTTGTCTCAAACAATTTAACGGATATGAAAGGCAAAATTGCAACTGAAAAGACATTAGATTTTGCTGAAGACACTAAACAAACATCTGCGAAATGTTCTTTGGCGATTTGATGATATGACAATTAGTATTATTTGCAATTATTTTCTAGGTCTATACCCAACACACTTGGTTGGACTGCATTGTTTAATCTGAAAACGGGATCAACGGAGTAAGTCCAATTAAGTACGACCAAGATTAATTCCGAAGAGGACGAAATCCGCTTTTTTTTTCCGCAGCCGAATGATTTTGCATACATTGCCCTGAAAATGCGCACATCATATAAATCATATAAATATCTCTATTACGGGTATTCTACCTTAAACTCACAATGCATAACTGCCCATCCCTAATCGCCCCCGTAATGCTGGTGTCATTTTTGTTTCATTATTTGATCCGTTAACTAATGAAGTCGAAATCTCGGTGGATTTGAAAAATTAACAAGGACCAAATGAAGACGTCGCTCAATTTAGAACGTCTGATAATCCCTGCCAAGGACTTTCGCAAAGCTAATTTGTCAATTTGTTGAGATTTTACACCATGAGAAGATTTATTACGCTGCTTTTCAACAAAAACCTCAAAACTGCAGCTTAAAAGAAGCTGCAGTTACGAGGTTCTTGTTGAAAAGCGATGATTATCAGATTTCAGAATAGTTATACCATTATAGTCATTGATCAAAACGTTCGACCTATTACTACCCCACCACCTAAAAGTATGAACTCAGACAGGGACAGAGCGTAAACGACATTCCTAATCAAGGACCATAAATGCCTTATAAACAAACGTTCGTTTATTCATCTATTTTTCGTATGTGACCTGAGACAATATCTTTATTTGAAGTATTTTCATTTTTTTCAGAAATCAAAATAGGTTGGAGTAAAAATATATTTTTACATGTTTATACAAATTACAATAACATATGACATACACGTAGAATGATGGAAGAGAAACTTTAGAAACTTCTTGTCGATTCAGGGCGATCGATGTATTCAAACACACGTACGAAAAACATATAGCCGAGTCACAATATTATGGCATATGTTTACGTAATTTATGTATGTAAATAACACAATATCAAACTCTGAACTGCTGTGGTTTTGCATGGTAATGACTTGTATCTTGCAGACCTGAAATACTCTAACAAATGCATGTGAAATTGTATTCGAAAATAAGGACCATTTCCCCTTGTTTACATAGATGAAATGTAGACATGTACAATAACATCGTGACTGGGCTTAGGTGAGTCGACAGAACATCCTCTGAAAATTAATAATTTGTTTAGCTAAGTCAGCCTGAAAATTATTCAAAGATGCTCTGTACTAACATTTTAAAGTTTTCTCATCAATTCAAATACTTTACCAGACACGAGTTCACACCATGCTATCATATCAAATACAGTTTGTTCAGATTCTCTTATCAAATTACACGCAGTACCAGAAATTGTGTAAGGATAATTAAACATTGACTAGACTATACATTGAATGAATCAAAGGTGCTCTGCGAAAACATTTCAAAATATCCTCCTCAGTTCAAATATTTTATCAGAGAACAAATTGCAGAACGTCATCATCAATATAGTCTGTTCTAATTCTCTTATCAATTGCTTGCAGTATCAGGACCTGTGATCTTCCTAAATGGATTTGACATTCATTATTAATTAAATGCTTTCTCATCCGTTATATTGCCTTATAAACTGCATTAACACCCTTACTGTTCTGTTGACTCTAGCAGAACCCATCAATCACTCTTTCAAGGACTCGCAGTCAGCAATCAAAAAACGGATACCGTTGCATGCATCACTTGTTTGAATCTAGGTATTCGTCCCGTCAATAGACTCCTTTCAATTATCGTTTAAGTCCGTACCAGCAGACCACTTCCGGATGCAAACAATGGGTTTATGGAAAATTAACATTGTATACACGGAGTCTAAACGGTTTGAGAATTATTACTAAAAAGAGTAACAAATCATCATTATCAAAACGAGGCTCTCCAAAAAATGTAGAGAAAACAGTGACGGCGCACGTGCTTTCATTATACAGACGTCGCGCACGGTATTGGGGAACTAAATATAACGTCAAACTAGCGAACGTCATTATTCTAATAATTGCGGAACGTTGCAGTTTTTTCGTAGACGGTTGTGTTGTGCTTTCAATGCTTGCTCTCTTTTTACAGACTAATGAGATTTAAAAAGACAAGACCATGTTTTAAGAAAATCTCCACTAGTTCTGTCTTTTGCACGTCTTAAGCTTTTACTCCACTTTGATTCGTTTTATTTTCGTCTTAAAATGCGCCAAATAGATACTTTTAAGGCTACGCCAATTAAAAAAAAGTTGACGTTTATAAAAAAATTATATCCACACGAACAAATTTGAACATCTTTTTTACGTTTCATTATTTTGCGTTGAAATTTTGATATGACACACAAGAAAAAAATAATATTTCCATATTGAAATTAAATCGTTGTATGAATAAGGGAACCGGTATTTTTGAAACTCTAAAGGGTAAAAAAGTATAGTTTTCAACGACCTGAAACAATTTCTGTCCACACGCATTTGATATCATTAATGCTTCGTTTATCATGCTAACTAATTTTCTTGTATATATTATAGAAATAGAGAAAAATAATATTTCTTATAACAAGTTTTGTTGCATTTCAGTCATTATTTAACAAAATATCAAACAAAATTGTCATTTTTTCTGCGACGTAATTCTAATTGTTACACTGCGATTTTTGGAGAACAAACTGTGCTTATTTGTGTAATCGACATCGAAATTTGATTTCCGTTCGGCAAAACATTCTACAGCATTTCCACTGTCATATAATATATTTTTCAATGTGTTTGACGTTACTTAATCGCAAAGTTGTTTATAAATATCCGTCGCCGTTGAAAATTTATGTTACATGTTACACGCGTTTTTTCGCCGAATTTACGAATAAAAAATCTTTCTAGCAAATTTATACAAACTAACAACCCGAAAAGAGTATGTCATTGAAAAAGATAAGGGTTTTACGGTTATTTTGACATATAACAAAGTTTTAGGAAGAAAAACGGTTCTTGCAAAATTCAGTTATGAATCGCAGAGGGTAGCGTTTTTTGAAAAGTTCCCCAATACCGTGCGCGACGTCATAGCGATAAAGCGCGCGTGCATTCAATATACAGCGATAAAGCGATAAAGCTAAAGTTTTAAGTGGAAAAAAAAAACTATAAAATTGGATGAATTCGGTAAGATGGTTATTTTATTGGATTTACATTCAACCGCTCCCCGTTTGAAAATTTCGCCTTTTGCCTCTAAGGACGACTTCCGGTGGCGGTTGTGTGTGGGGGTTCTTAGTGGAAACTTGTCTATTGACCTGACAGAGCATCTCTAACCATAAGCTAGAGATGCTATGCCAGGTCATTTATTGAGGTATATATCACTAGCAAATTCATTTTTAGTGTTAAAAAGGCATAGACACATGCATTTTCTCTTGCCAACAACTACTTTTGTTTCTTTGTAAGAGGATATCACGACACGAATTGACTGCTTAGGCCAAAGTAAATGTGTGGCAATGTCGACAATTGGAAAACATAGGTCGGTAGACTTTTTCTTTATAGAGAATGTTGTTGTATTTCTTTCACGAGGAAAAAATAGGGCCAACCTCATTTTGCAAGAGTCGGTCTTGTAACCTTATCCACACATAGGTCTATTTTGTAGTAGCTGAAACGGCGAAAACTATTCATGCAATTCGAAAAATACCATTATACGGGGTGAGTAAATATATAAATAAATAAATAAGCAACTCCCAGTTTCCCAATGAAAATTCAATGGTCTACAACAATTATTGTTTCCATTATCTGTACATTTTAGTAAACACCATTAAACGCGCCTTTCATGCATAATACATTAATTATAAAAAGGTAAATTGCAACCACCATAAATGGGAAGACACGAAACTATCTGTTAGCGTTTCCATGATAACCAGTGACCCATTTTATTCTATGACGCTACATGAATCCGCGTAGCCTCCTTTCCCCGGATTTAATGCAGATAGTCTAGAAGATTTTCTGTATTTAAGGTCCCCTATATTCTAGCAGACTTTTGATTAATGTAATCAAATCTGGACTTTCATTACGACACGGAAACAATTTCCTAAGCTTTCACAATGTCTGTCTTGTCCATAACCAATCCAACATCAATATTAGTGTGTTATTTTATCAAAATATTGTTTGTGTCTACTTGGCTCTTCGTTACAATACATTGTTTTTGTGATTCCGTCGATGGCTTGCTCAATTGTCACTTCGCTAAAAAGAAAGTGAGCCAGGATCTGGAAAATGGTTCGTTATAGCATTTGAGACTACCATGTTTCAAGATCAGCATGTACCTAAGAGCAGTCTGACTGATATCTATGCTACTGTCACATGGTTGCTACAGGTTATCAAGAAGCTATTGGAGAATAACATGGTTCATGATCAGACTGCATGTATACGCAGGCTGATCTCGAACCATGATGGGCTCAAATGCCTTATGGGACCTTTTCCCATATCCCGGCTCAAATATGTTGGCCAAAATTACTATTTAAAGAAGCGTATATGAATTCAAATACTATTTGACAAGAAATATCACCTAACAGTTGATTACCCTCACGTTGTATTGCACTAAAAACTTTCAATCGTAAATTATCTATTACTGATAGCTATTTGAAATAGGTATGACTTTTCTACCTCATTTATAGTACACCTTTGAATTTTTTATTGCATATAATTTTGCATGTTTTAGTTATTTTGGATTACGGCGATGGACCGATCTGTCCAGGCCTAATGAAAAATAAACTCTTGGTATTGTTAATTGTTTGTATGTTTCTCTTCTTTTTCCATCGACGTTGAAGTATGAATAAGGTTAAACATAGTGAAATTACTTAGTTCAATTGTTTCATTGCATTTTTGCAAGAAAATAAAATGACGCCACTTTTCTTGAAAACCTCTTACATGTAATTCAAAAGCTTAATTCAAGCTATGAATTAACGGGGATTTTAATGAAAAGCGACGATGTTGTTATGATTTATCTCGCGCAATGACGTTATTTCCACGGTCTGTGTTATAGCAATGCATATCGTAATTGACAGCTTAAATATCTTGAACCACAATTGTATTTCATTACATGTATATATATATATCAGTTGAGATTCTGTCGCAAATAAAGACTTTTCTTTGTCATAATTAACATAACATAAAGACTCTTTCATCTTTAATATGTGCGTGAAAAAATTCAAACCGCTTTTATGTTTTTTGCATAAGCAAACTGTACGCGTTCACTTTAGGAACAAATACTATCAATTTCATAATACGGCTTAGTTTCAATTTTCAGCCAATAAATATCAAGGATCAGAAGAAATTGTCTCTCGTTATTGCACAATGCTATCAAATATAGCTTTGATCTCACGACATCCATTTCCTAAACTTTCAGAATGTCTGTCTTTGGAGGAATTCAAATAATACCTCGCATGTGAGTACTATACTATTTATGTCCGGGGCAACGGATAATGGTTCCATGAATTGTGTTCAAAGTTCAAAGGCAATACATGTAAAACGACTTTTCCGTACTCGATTTTCGTACTATGGCTTCCTTATAAGTACCTGATTATAAATACGATAAATCCTAGCAGGACCAATTATTGCAACTTGTGTGGCGACCGCTTACTTCGTTAATCAAAGAGAGAAGCCATGCAATCAAAGGCTGCGCTTTTTAAAACAATGCCGTCGACCCATTACGGACACTGAATTGTTAGATCCCTTTAATCTTTATTTAGCCGATATATAGCTGTTTTTCAACAAAAACCTCGTAACTGCAGCTTTAAGCATGCTGCAGTTACGAGGTTTTCGATGAAAATCGACGATTTATATCTATTTTCATTTTTTTCAAATAGCAAGCAATGCTTCAAAGTACACACCCTGTAAATTCTCCTTATTCATACTCGGCGTATGTAATATCATACGGATATTTGACGTATAGACCGCTTAACTTTATCCAGATTAGTATAAAAATTAGTGCGCATTTCAAGGACGCTGACATATTGAAAGTAGTTCGACGTAATTTTGTCACAGAAGGCCCAATCCGATTCAGCGCGTCGCACAATAACGCCCGCCTGTTGGTTTTAAGAGGGCATTCAAGGGAGATAATACATCAATGGTTCTCATGTTGCAAAGTTATGTAATGAGATACTATATAAACAGTCAAATGATTGATGATAAAAGGAGTCTGACATTCGATTTGTTATCGCTCTAAACATTCTAACAATTACCAAATTGAAATGTTTGAAATGTGTAGGAGTGGAGACAACAGTTTCAAGGATTCATGTCATCTTTGATCAGGGGGCAGTAATCACTGACGACTCTAAATCGATAGTCTAATTCTAAATTACACTGCAAGGCATCTGATTGGACAAGGTATATGTCTTGGCCAATCAGATTGCTTTTTTATTTTCAATCAATTGGAAATAGACAGCTTTGTGAATACCACATAATTTCTAAGGATAATTTTAATTAATCCATTTTCAAACAATGGCGCATTTGATAAGCCTACCAGAAAGTCATTTTGAAAACAGTTGCGAAGATAAGTAAAATGCGGATAGCGACATTTATTCCTTTCTCTCAGAGTTTTCCATATTCTGGTGTACAAATTTCTACCTTAGTGAGTTCCGTTTTATTGTCCGCAATTTGAATTATGACTGCACTATAAGTTTGTTGTTTTTGAAAGGATAGATGTTATGTAAGTCCAGTTATTTCATAAGTTTCGGTTGTAACATTTAAATATTACAAACGTATTTTAAAACATATTTATCATATTGATTATGAGAGAAGTGCCATTTGAAAGAATGACTGCATTCATTAATCAAAGTGCTGAGAGCACTGTAATTGGACGTCTCTGATTGATTGAGCGGGATTGTACATGAACGAAAGAAATTTTATTCATTCGTCTGTGTTTAATTCTATAAGATCGGTTTCGGACATACGAAATCGGCTTTAATACCAGAAAACCCTTCTCAGGCTTCAAATTGATTTGATTGCCGTTTCAAGACAACTGATTTGTCGCTATGAATAATCACCATTAATTTGATTACCAAATTCAATTAAGGCCATGCGATTAGCACTTTTGTCTTTTTGTTTCGGTTTACTATGAGTATTGTCGTCAGTTATACTTTTCATTGATTTTATAAAGTACGCTACAAAGCAATTTATTCAAAATGTAAGCCAACGCGCTACATAAATGAAAGCCGCTATAGCTCACTTAGCAGAGCACTCACCTTGTACTCTTTACACATGTTATATCCGGAAGGCCCTGGGTTCGAATTCTACTCAGACATTGTTCTTTTTAATCATCTTTTTTTTATACGACGCCGGAGGCGGACGTATATTGGCGTCATCTTCTCCGTCTGTCCGTCCGTCCGTCCATCCGTCCGTCCATCCGTCCGTCCGTCCATCCGTCCGTCTGTCCGTACCTCCGTCCACTTTTCTTGTCAACGCAACTCCTCGTAAGTTTCTTGCTGGATCTTCTTGAAACTTGGTCAATGTTATCACCTCAATTGGTAGATGTGCATGAAGGAATGATTTTATGGTTCGTTGATTTTTGCCAGAGTTATGCCCCTTAAAAACTTAGTCTCTGGGGCTTATTGAAATTGCAGCCTTGTCAACGCAACTCCTCCTAAGTTTCTAGCTGGATCTTAATGAAACTTGGTCAATGTTATTACCTCAATTGGTAGATGTGCATGAAGGAAGAATTTTATGGTTCGTTGATTTTTGCCTTAGTTATGCCCCATAAAAACTTAGTCTCTGGGGCTTATTGAAATTGCAGCCTTGTCAACACAACTCCTCCTAAGTTTCTGGCTAGATCTTAATGAAACTTGGTCAATGTTATCACCTCAATTGGTAGATGTGCATGAAGGAAGAATTTTATAGTTCATTGATTTTTGCCAGAGTAATGCCCCCTTAAAACTTAGTCTGTGGGGCTTATTGAAATTGCAGCCTTGTCAACGCAAGTCCTCCTACGTTTATGGCTGGATATTAATGACACTTGGTCAATCACCTCAATTGGTAGATTTGCATGAAGGAAGGATTTAATGGTTCATTGATTTTTAGATTGGGCTATTTATAGCCCAATCTATTATAACCAGTTTTTCACTCCAGACATCACTCCAGACACTACGTTCTAACCCTAACCCGCTGAGCCATGTGTTCAAGCCAAACTATGTTATTTCAAACACCACAGAAACATCCTTTATCAGTCAATATCTTCAAAGTTTTTCATCTCTTTCACTTTTGCGACAAATAAGGAGAGGGTTAATAATTACATTTGATGAAATTTTCCCTTAAATTAAATGCCTATTAGTATTTTCAGCGTTTTTACAATCTTATTCGTTTAGTAAAGAGCTTGAAAGCAAAATAGTGTAACTCTCAGATAAATTCCATATAGTTACAATATTACTGCTCTGACTTTCAATGGTCGTTTACCAGTGAATGCATTGCCAGGTGTTTAACTGGGTCACTACTTGACACTGCCACTGTAGCCCACTGCCACCTTAGCCCATTCACTAGATACAATGTGTGCGCTTTACCCATTCCTATATTCTGACACCTTTAGGTTCCCATGAAATATTATGTGTTTGGAAAACATGGTAGAAAATGAAGAAATGGTTGTGAAAAGCTAGTTCTTCATTTCCCACAATATTTTCTTCTCAGAAAGACCAAACAAAGTAACAATTTATTTACTTGAAATTGGGTTAAGGATTTATCCTGCATTGATCGCTTTATCTTTATTGTTTTTTTTAACTCAGTGTGTTAAAGGCTCTTCCAAACGACAATATCTTAGAGTTGTTCAAATTAGAAAGAGTTGCAGACGACGAAACGGGTGACGATAAAGATGAAATCATGTTATGTACAATGAAGCACAGAAAACATTGGGACAAAGAAGAAATTTCCGGTTATCTTTGTATGTTTCATATTATTTGCTTCACAACAATGTCTTGTTTGGAAAAGGACGAATGGTTCGAGGCTATAGAGTATAAACACCGTGTTATGTTAATCAAAGTAAAATCATCGTCTTAGTTTTGCCGTTTTGTAGAATTTTAACATTTTTACCACATATACTGTTCTTAGACTGATCATTTGATCCAATGAACAAGTGCATTCTATTTAATCGAAATATGTTTGCATACCGAGTTGCAGATCAGAGATTAGTAAGGCTAAGCCTCTATAATGGGTCCGTACTTGGTATTATTCTGATTGGCTAAGAATAAGAATAATTCAACATGTTGATTTAATGTAAAATCCGGTAAAGTGTAACATTTCCTTTTCCCAAACAGCCTCACCTTTTGGATTCACCTGAAGGGTGTACATTCAACTTGTTTTTATCACCTATGCACGTTTGCCTACACATTGATTAACCATTTTCCAAACGATGACGCCTTTTTACTCACTTCATAGAAAATGCTTAAAAACCATCGAATAGAGAATGGAGCAATTTTGAAAATCAGCATATTGTCCTTTTGTCACAATATCAATTTCTCAGTGATGCCCAATCTACATAGTGGAGCGGATAAGTGCCATTTTTCGGCAAAATTGTGCAAATAGTGATACAAGCACCAAATTTGGTGTGGTGGTACTAGATAGGAATTGAAAATTATGACCCGATGGGACAATGAAAAATCCAAAATGGCTGCCATTTTTAAGATGGCCGCCTAAATGAACCTTTGAAAGGTCTGTATCATAGAATTTGGAACCGAGGTTTTGATTTAGACCAGTTCTGGAGCTAAGTTTTGATAAAATCGCATTTATAATGATGTTTTTTTTATCCATTTGTACAAATAGAACAAAACGACTGCCTATTTCAAGATGGCCGCCAAGATTGAAAGTCCTCATATTTCATTTAGTGACTGAAAAAAATAATATTTCACTTTTATACAATTTATTTTTCACATTATCTTTCATTTTCTCTTCCATTTTAAGACGGTCTTGAATAATTATTCTGTACTTGTATGTTTTTGGGGTGTAGGGTACATAGAAGAGGTAGTATGTTTGACACAGTAATCCGACGGATCGACTACTGGCACTGGTCCTCACTGCTGTCCTAACTCTCCACCTTCACCTTCACCTATCCCGTAGCGGTTGCCGTTGGGGCGCTGTGGATGATCTAACAACCATTTCTCTCCAACCGTCTCTGTCCTTTGCTTGTTTGACTGTCTCATTCATTTTCAGTCCAGTACATTCTGTGATGTTATCTTCCCATCTTTTCTTCTGTCTTCCTCTCTTTCTTCCTCCTTTAACTGTTCCTTGGAGCACCGCCTTGACAATTCCCTCTCCTCTGGTTACTTGACCAAGCCATCTGGGTTTACGCTTTTTGACTGTAGTAAGCAGATTATCTTATGGACATATAGATTGTCGTATTCTGTTGTTACTTCTTCGTTGGTCATGTGATCTTTGTAAGATTTGCCCAACAGTCTTCTGTAGCATCTCATTTCTATGGCCTTAATCTTTTTCTCAGTTTCTTCTGTAAGGGTCCATGTTTCACAGGCATATAGGAATACAGAGTGGTCAAGGGAGCGCATGAGTCTTATCTTGGAGCCAAGTTTGATAGATTTATCTTTCCAGGTGGTGTTAAGCTAAGCTAGGGTTACAGCTGTCATAGCAATTCTGGCCGATATTTCTGGTTAAGATTCCACATCTGATACTAGTGCACCTAGGTATTTAAAGTTCTTTACGGTTTCAAGTTCAAGTTTTTTTTCCGTTTGTGATGTCAGTCTGAATTCCATGAATGTTGTTTGTCATGAGTTTGGTTTGGTTTGCGCTGATTTCCATACCGTATTCTGCAGAGGATTTGTCGAGTTGGTTGACCAGGTTTTTATGCTCCCCGAAGGGAGAGCATATAGTCGCCGCTTTGTCTGTCCGTCCGTCCGTCCGTCCGTCCGTCCTGTCCATGCGTCATTCCGTCCGTCCGTCCGAAGCACTATCTCCATAACCCTTGGGCCAAATCAATGAAACTTACCATGTGAACTCGCTATGACATAATGCCGATGTACTTTTCCCCGTTTTTGGATTTGAGGTCTTGTCATGGGAAAAGGGGACTTATGGTTAAATACAGTTTTTCTCTAATTTCTTCTAGTCTAATGGTCAGAATTTGATGAAATTTCATATTTGAGTAGCAAATCAACTGCCCTTGACAATAAAGTGCTCTCCATGGCATATATTTATTGTGACAATGCCTTATTCGGGGAGCATTGTCCGTCTCTGACGGCCCTTGTCTAGCTCCTGTTCTGAGCCTGTCAGTCCGTCTATATTATCAGCAAACTCTGCAGGTTTGTGAGATCGTTCTGCCACCAATGCTGACTATTCCTTCGAGGTTTTTAAGCGCGTCGGTCATAATTCTTTCTAGGAAAATGTTGAAGAGCGTTGGTGAAAGCAGGCATCCTTGTCCTACTCAAACCTGATGTTCTGAACCATTCACCAATTTCTCCGTTGAGGTATACTGCACTACTGGCCTTGTCGTAGAGATTCTGTATGACTTGGATGAGGTAAGCGTTGATATTATAATGGTTCATAGTAGCCCATAGTGTGGCATGCCAGTCTCTGTCAAAGGCTTTCTTGAAAGCTATAAATACATGGTAGAGTTCTTGCTGATGCTGTATATATCTTTCACATAGGATCCTGAGGTTGAAAATCTGCTCAGTGGTGCTACGTCCTCTAAATCCTGCTTGCTCTTCTGCTACGATTTTCTCTATCTGCGGTGTCAATCTATTTAATATGATCTTGAGCATCACTTTGCTGGGATGGCATATTAGGCTTATGGTGCGATAGTTTTTGCATTGTTGTAAATTGCCTTTCTTTGGTAGTGTGATCACCAAGGACTGGGTCCATTGTGTAGACCATTCTCCTGTTTCCCAGATCTTCCCATGGCATTGATCATTGCATCACCACAAGCCTGTATTAGTTCTCCCGGGATGTTATCGGTTCCTGCTGACTTTCCTTTTTAAGGGCCTTCACTGCTTCCTCCACTTCTGCTCTAAGGATGGGAAAGTTGTCTGTATCTGATGACAAGGTTGTGTTGAGTTTTTCTGAATCTCCTGTTGTGCAGTAGGAGTACAGCTCCGAGGTATATTCTGTCCATCTGTTCAAAGTGTCTCTAGTTTCGGTTAGACACTTCCCATTCTTATGTAGGATGGTGCTTGGCCAATTTTGTTTTCCACTGGTGAGGTCTGTTACTACTTTGTAGGCCTTTTGTGTGTTGTTGGCTTTGAGACTTGATTCAATATCGCTGCATTGCGCTGCAACCCAATCCTCCTTTGCCTTTAACATAATCATCTTTACCAGTTTGTCTGCTTACCGGTACTTATTGGATCCCTCACCTCTTCCATACTTGCACTGATTCAGGTCTCTCCTTTGGTCGCATAGCTTTAGTATGTCTGATGTTACCCATGGCTTCTTGATATTCCGTTGTTTACTAAGAACTTCATTTGCCGTCTCCGTCACAACATTGTCAATGAAAGTATCTGCGTCTTTGTTGTCTGCATCAAGTAGCAGGAGTGGGGCAAACTTCCCGCCAATTGTGGCCTCGAGGACACGCGCCACTTCTGGGTCTTTTAGATTCTCCAGATCAAACTTTATTCTGGTGGGAGCCTTTAACTCTTTTGCTTTCTTAGGATGTAGACGGAATGATATCATGACAAGCTCATGGTCACACCAGGGAAGCTACGTGTTCTGGCGATATTGACTGGTGTGTGTAAACGTTTCTTCATCAATATGTAGTCTATTTGGTGGTCAGACCCAATATGGTTTGTGCCCGGTCCATCATTTGCACGCTTTGTGGGGGTGAAACGTGTTGGTCACTTTGAGATTGTTGAGTGTTGCGAACTCGAGCAGTCTAAATCCTGCATCATTTGTCTCCGAGTTGCAGTAGGGTCCACATGTTCCTTTCAAGTCTGGTTGTGCATCTTCTCCAATCTTTGCATTCCAGTCCCCTTGCACAACCAGGATATCTTTCTTGGATGTCTCTTCAATTGCTTGTTGTATTTGGTCATAGAATTCTTCTATTTCTTCACCAGAGTGTGTAATGATTGGCGCATACACTTGTAAAATTGTAAAATTAGAAAGGTGATGACCTAAGGCGTATGGTGATGAGTCTGCTGGATATTGGTCGACATCCCATCACTGAACTAGCTATGTTTTAATGCACAAGGAAACCCAAACCTTCTTCGTGTCTATCGTCTCTTCCAATGAAGTAGAGTTTGTGACCTTCATGGGTCGTTGTTTCTCCCATGCCTTTCCATCTCATCTCGCAAATTCCCAAAACGTTCCGTCTGTATGTGCTCATAGTATGTGTAAGCTCCTCAAGCTTGCCAGGAGCATTTAGTGTACCTAACATTCCATGTACCAATGACTGTGTTGTTGCGTCTGGCACTGATTTCGTCTTTACTGTTATCATTGGTGGCACCAGTAGTATATTTCCCACTTTTGTCCTGGTGGCCGGCGTTATGGCGGTCCTTGATATTCCGGGCGACACCCGAGCTGGCTTAAAAATCGTTCTGGTTGTGTTCATCTTGTAGAAAATCTTAGGCAATGACGCCTGGTGGAAACTATCCCTCTCCAGGCCTGGCCATAGCCGACTTCCCCTATATCAGAGGTTCGCCCTGGCCACGGACACTTAACCTAACTCTTACCTGTTCCCAAACAAGACCTGGTTTTCACGGTCCTAATGTTTAAAGTTTGTGAAATCATTGAAGCAAATGAAAAAAATGCTAACCATCATTTTCTTCTTTTGTCTCAATATTTTCTGTTTTGTTTTCTACGAAATAAATACAGATCGCTGTCACTTAGTCTTATACTAGTAATAATCATTGTTGTCATGATCATCGATCAGTATGTAAATAGGTCATGATACTGTCGAATATCAGTGATACAGATGATGGAGAAAAAAAAACTCGTAAGAGCAACTATTTTTCTGAATAGGTTTGATTTCACTAGTGTCTCATCTGAGGCTGTTCAGATGGAACCCCGATTTGTCATCGAGTCGAACCCGAGTTGCGAAATGAACTCACTCCCCGATAATCAATTTCAAAACCCTGGTTCCAAAGTACGTCTCCTGGAAACCCCGTTCCTTTAAATATGTCAAAGACTTAAACAACAAGGAACCTATCATACACAATACGTGCATTAAATTGGGTAATCATTCTAAAATGTGTGTTTTCAGTAAACACATCAAGAAAAACAAACGTTTTACAGAAGAAATAATCCGAACTGGTTTTGAACCAACGGCGTTCCAAAGGATGAGTGTCAATAAGGCCCTTTCCGTGACCCAGCCCGATTTTCTCCATTTTCGCTACACATGACCACTAAAATGTTGGCCTTATGTTGGCAAAATATCAACTTGAACGGAGCCTTGGTTTGGATGATATATTGAATCAAAGTGGGTGGGGTAAGTCACTCATTATGCCAATAGATGGTAATCAATTTCTTATACAATTTTACTAACAATTTACATCTTAAAAACTGGAGATGCAGTGAAATGTATGTGTCATGCACTTTGTATACACATTGTTGTTTATTCCATTGGATGCCATGTACAAGAGAAAAGGGGCATTAAACATGTTTATGATTTTTTAGGATTTTTGGATGAACTAACTTCACGAAAAACCACAACAGGCTTTTATTTCTCATTTCATTTGATTTATCTTTCTGGTGATGAATGAAGATATATAACCATAATTTGTAATATGAAAATTTTCAAAATTGCTTTTGTGTATTCTGGATTACTTGCCCTTGATTTCTCGATAAAAATGCCAAAAATTTTTAATAAGTACTATTTCGTTTCTGAACCAAACAATTCTTTATAAATCACCATAAAGTACCAATAGGAGGACGATATGAGCCTTGTGTACACAAAAACATCAGATAAAGAGGTTGCAATTGCTATCTTAACAGAGTGGGTGGGGTAATATACTCCAAAATTAAGCGTGAAACAGACAAGTTTTTTTCATAGTCAGAATAGCTTATATAGCATCTAAAATGCACGGTAATGTATTTGTTAGCTTCCCTGAGCACAAAATGCTCAGGTTGAGCTATTTTTGATCACTTTTCGTCCGCCGTCTGTCTGTCTATCTACCCATCTGTCTGTTCTTAATTTGGTGTTTACATTCTAGCATCCGCAAATAAAAGCCAATCTTGACGGAACTTTGTCAAAACAAGTATGGTCATAAGTTCTCTTAGGAGTTTGATTATGGGCCGGATCGAAATAGAAAGGTCCAGAGTTATCTGCCCTTAAACGTCAAAAATAGTAAGTTTTGACATTGTTTCTACTCTAGCATCTACATTTATTGTCCAACCAAGATGAAAATTACACACAATGTTGTTTACCATACTTTCTCGAATTACTCAGATTTTCAATCGGATTGGATCAGAAAATTACAAATTTCGACATTGTTTTCACTCTTATTTTATCTAATACAAGGGCGGATAACTGAGCAAGTCTTACCATAATTTATGTTGAAATTCACACTGCTCCAAGTTCTTATAGTCACAAACATTGTGTCCAAGTTTCATTGAGATTGGTCTATATTTGTGGTTTTTGAGGTGAAAACGAAGTCGAAAACTGCAATTTTGTCAAATTCAAGGGCAGACAACTTCGCAAGTTGTTGTCCGATTGAAGTGAAATTTGCACTAATTCAAGATCTTATAGTGACCAAGATTGTGTCGAAGATTTGTCTTGATTGGTCGGTATTTTTGTTTGTTGGAGTAAAACAAAGTTGAAAATGGCAATTTTGTCGAATTCAAGGGTACATAACACATGATTTTCTGGTTCGATCAGACTGAAAATCTGTGTAATTCGAGCAAATACATTAACAAACCTAGTGTATAATTTTCATCTTGATTGGTCAATAAATGTACATGCTAGAGTAGAAACAATGTCAAAAATTTTGTTTTCGATGTTTTAAGGACAGATAACTCTGGACCTTTCTATTTCGATCCGGCCCATAATCAAACTCCTAAGAGAACTTATGACCATACTTGTTTTGACAAAGTTCCGTCAAGATTGGCTTATATTTGCGGATGCTAGAATGTAAACACCAAATTAAGAACAGACAGATGGGTAGATAGACAGACAGACGGCGGACGAAAAGTGATCAAAAATAGCTCAACCTGAGCATTTTGTGCTCAGCGGAGCTAACAAATACATTACCGTGCATTTTAGATGCTATATAAGCTATTCTGACTATGAAAAAAACTTGCCTGTTTCACGCTTAATTTTGGAGTATATTACCCCACCCACTCTGTTAAGATAGCAATTGCAACCTCTTTATCTGATGTTTTTGTGTTCATAAGGCTCATATCGTCCTCCTATTGGTATTTTATGGTGATTTATAAAGAAATGTTTGGTTCAGAAATGAAATAGCACTTCTTATAATTCTTGGCATTTTTATCAAGAAATCAAGGGCAAGTAATCCAGAATATACAAAAGCAATTTTAAAAATTTTCATATTACAAATTATGGTTATATATCTTCATTCACCACCAGAAAGATAAATCAAATGGAATGAGAAATAAAGGCCTGTTGTGGTTTTTCGTAAAGATAGTCCATCCAAAAATCCTAAAAATTCATAAACATGTTTAATGCCCCTTTTCTCCTGTACATGGCATCCAATGGAATAAACAACAATGTGTATTCAAAGTGCATGACACATACATTTCACTGCGTAACCCGTTTTTAAGATATAAATTGTTGGTAAAACTGTATTAGAAATTGATTACCATCTATTGGCATAGTGAGTGACTTACCCCACCCACTTTGATTTAATATATCTTCCAAATCAAGGCTCCGTTCAAGTTGATACTTTGCCTACGTAAGGTCAATATGTTAGTGGTCATGTGTAGCGAAAATGAAGAAAGTCGGGTTGGGTCACGGAAAGGGCCTTATTGACACTCATCCTTTCAAACTGAAAAAATGTTGCGAGGTTAATCCTTTCCCGTTTGAGCTATCGCTGCTGCTGATGATATAGGGTGTCTGTTTACATTATAATCATAGTGTATGCATGTATCGCTTTCTAAAGATCTTACCCTTTACACAATAAATATTACGAAAGTCAAAAAACTACAAGAAAATGATTAAATCGAAAAAAGATCGTAAAGTTGGTTAAGACGTGGCATGAATTGAATCGGCCAATGAATCCTATAGTATTTGTTAGCGAACACATAGAAAGTAGGAAAAGATACGACAGTTTTCATGTATGGTCGCAAAATCTATTTTGAATTTCGGTCAACTGGCAATTGAGTCTGAGAAAGGGTTTTTTGGTAATGAAAACCCATTTCGCCTGTCCAAAAGTGGTTATAAGAATTGTACGTCCTTTCGGACGTCCAATTAAAAATACATTGTTTTAAAGTTGACACAAATGAGGCAGTCAGTTGGTTTTCAATTTATCATTCAAGCGTTCTTTTAACAATTCAGTTATATCGACGCCTGTTTAACTGCACATGATATTGCAAGAATAAGAACAAAGGAAGCATAATCATTTTTGGTTATGACAGTGTGGAAATCATTGAAGGGAAAAGAAAAAAAATACTACTCATCGACATTTTGTTTACACAAATAACACAACCACTATCACAACAAAATACAGCCCAACAATATATCGACTATATCGCCATTTGATATCTTGAAGCTCCGAGTCTTTAAACTTTTTTGCCATTGGACAAGTTTAAAAAAATGTGACCATTCACTTTTTACATGCCTCTGCTTTTACAGAGAAACATATTCTATCCAATGAAAGCTAAAAAGATGTGTACCAAGTTTAAAGAAAATCGCTCCACAAATAAAAAAGATGTCATTAAAACATGTCAAAAATGTCAGGAGTGAAACGCTTTTTGTGTGACACTTAACACATGTACCAGGTTTCTAAGCTATGGTAAATAAAAGACAGTGACAGGATACTACAATAAGCAATTGTAATTCATAAAACAACATGTGCATCATCATCTTAAAATTACCTTTTCATCTTATCTTCACTGGTTTAGGATGTGGAGCCTGTTTTATACAATAACCCTCTGAATTTGATGTCAGGAGTGAAACACTTTTATTTTTTAAAATGTGTTCTCATTTTTGTCTTTTCAGCCAGAAATCTATCACTCAATTTTTTTACGAAGCCATCAACCTTGTGGGCATTCTGCACTCTACTATTTAGTGATTCATGGGTTACAATTTCTTATATTGTGCAATATATATGCTGTCAGGAGTGAAACGCTTTTTTGTTGTCATTTTGCAAGATTGTGCACACAATATTAGCTAAAAGTTAGTGAACATGAATTTTAGATATAATTTGGGCACTGCTTAATAGAGTAGGGCGCTATGTAACGAAATTGGCTCCCGTGTGCTTTTGATGATACAGGGTGCCAACATGCATTTTTGTAATCTCATATGTTCCTGTTATCGATATCCGTTTCTTGACATTTCGGGAGAGGCGATGTTTTCCCAGAATTCGGCCATTTCCAGGTTGCTTAAATACGTCACAAATTCAATGAAAACATTCTAGTTGATATAACTCCTACATTTATTAACGGATTTGGATCAAATTTTCACAGAATGTTCCTGGTTACCTGATCATGTACATTCTGTTGATGTTTTTACCATTTTATGCTGCGTCATGGCAAAAGAGGACTTGATGCAAAAACGTTCTTTGACATGATTTCTTAGAAATTTATCGACGGATTTTGAAAATGAATACGAAAAGTGTTTCTATCCACATGATTATGTATATATTGTCACGTGTTTTTGTCATTTAACGCTGCATCATAGAAAAATGGGACTTAATTAAAAAAGCTGGCATATTGATCAATTTCTCCTCGCTACCACTACTTGTGTTTTAATGTAATAGAAATAACAACATTGTGATATGTTGTGGTAAAGAATAGAGAAAACAAAGCATAATCAACAGCAATATCCGATACTCCACCAAGTCGCACATGCAAAGTTTGCAAAACCGACATGTAGCACGAGTATTGATAATCGATTGATTCCAGGGGGCATCTCTCAACCTTATGTGAATGCTTTATGAATAAACGTATTTTGTTCAAAATTTCGAGTGGATATCATGAAAATTAAGAGGGATATTGAGAAATAGAATTTGTATACTTTCTTTTGTCTCTCAGTATAAACATGAAAACCTATATATTAGGCTTCAGAGGCAAAATTACAGCAACTTCATTGATGTCATAGCAATAACCATGTTACCATGTTGGGTGGCTTTATTGCAAAGAGGCTTCACACAAACGACACACAGTTTTGATGCACGATGACAAAGGCTTCTCTCAATTTGTACAGGTCTTCTGTCAAATATATTGTAGTCCAAGTACAAAACAAGCTTACTGAGCTCAAAGAGGGCGGAGGACAGTTTGCATGGCTACTGATAATTGCGAATTCTCGGAAGGAAATCAGCCTAGAAAATGGCCTCAGTAATTATGAACTTTCAGTCGTCCCAAGGGCACTGTTTGACGCTGATGGTTCACTTCATCGTCGTTCGAACAAGTCTCAGTTGATGACGATTCTGAAAGAGAGGGTTACCTCTGATCACTTCGAGCCTGTATTTGGTCCTAGGAACAGGGAAGTTGCGGTAATAGATGCGATGAACTTAGTGCAGGCACTTCATAAACCCCAAAGCATCAAAACAGGTTTACAATTGGGCGACCATTTTGTATCTATACTTGAGTCAATGTATGAAGGCTACTCTGAAGTGCATATCTGATCTTCGATCGCTATGATCGGCCATCTTCTTTGAAAACAGCAACACGCCTGACACGACTTGGCAAGAAACAAGCGGTATCGTATCACATCACAGACAGTACACTGCTCGAAAATATGTCGATGGCAACTCCTCTCTCCTCGTCTTCTACTAAAGACGAGCTCACTGTTTACCTAGCAGAGGACATCACACAACTCAAAGAAAGCATACCGTAACAGTGTATGTTCAACGAAAGGAGAAATGTCATATCTTTCCAGTTCACAAGAAGAGGCCGATACAAAAATTCTGCTCCATGCAACTGACTGATTCAAATGTTGCTTCATTTTCATTAATATTTATTCGCCAGGCACAGGTGTATTTGTGCTATCCTTGAGGCGAATTCCAAATTTTTTACCTGGAGACACCGTGTTTGTGTCAGGACATGGCGAGACAAAATGCAGTGTACGTTTGACAGCAGTAGCTGATGCCATAGGAAATAACGCAGCCGAAGCTTTACCAGCCGCGCATGTCTGTTCGGGCGCTGATAACACAGGGTCCTTCACTAGAAAGGTGAAAAATCTGTTTTGGAAGTCATTTGAACGGGCAAACACCAATGTTATAGACGCTTTTAAAGCTATCTCTGCGGGGCATTCCACAACTGGAATAACATTAGCGTCTCTTGAAAAGTTTGTCTGCCAGTTGCATCAGAGATCACAGAACTGGGAGCTCTTCGGTGGTGGCTATTTCGTAGAAAGCAATACGAATCTGAGCGATTGCCACCTACAAAAACGCAGCATTTGAGGAATCTGTTAAGCGCGCAGCGTTCCAATGCATAATTTGAAACTTTGACGTGGTCCCTTGTCCTCCCATTCCAGATCCTGAAATCTTTGGTTGGACAAAGGATCGGGATGTATACCAGCCGGTTATGACGACTTTGTTGCCAGCACCCCCGGCTCTTCTTGAACAGGTAAAGTGTGGTTGCACAAAATTTAAATGTGGATCAAGAAAGTTCAAGTGCACAGCAATCAACCTAGATTGCACTGAATTGTGCGCATGTGGATCAGATGAGAGAACTTGTCAAAACAGAGCAGATGCCACCAATTAATTTCGCTCATTTTTATACGTCCGAAGGGTCGTATTATGTTATGGCCCCAGTCGTCTGTCCGTCCGTTGGCAATTTCTTGTGTGCGCAACTCCTACAGTTCTGATCGGAATTTGATCAAACTTGCCGCAATGATTTTCCATTGTGTCTAGTTGTGCACACCGCCTACGGAATTCAGATATCGCTTTTCGTTCTTGAATTATCTGCCCTTGAATTGAAATAAAAAATGGCCAATTTTACTGACAAGCCCCTCTCGAGCGTATATGCGCCGCTCTGCGAAGCTCATGTTAGGATTAGGTGATATAACTAATATTGAATTTTTATCTAATTTTATCCCGTTTTTTTATATTCTTTTACGTCGTTTTATATGTTTTAAAAGAGTTTAATCATTCTACACAGTTTAGTAGCCTTTCATAGACAGGTGTAAAATATGTAATTGGCATACTTGCAATAACGTCAAAATTGGGAATCTAAGCAATTGTTTATATAAACAAACTGTAAGCTTCCTATATTTCTCAGAAATGTATACGTATATACGTTTCGATACTACATACTAGACCATAAATACCGGTATATTAATTTCAAAGGGTGGACAAACAAGAAAGGGCAAAACATACCAACGTCAACTACAATTTTAATGGTTGTATACCTATCCCTATCTACTTGTGTACATTAAATGTTTTCTGTGGTAAACATATTTGCTTTAGATCGGACAGTATTGTATAAAAATCAATTACTATGCGTATTCTTTGAAAACAATACTAAAGTGACGTCACCGGTTTTCAATAACGTTTATTTTGCGTACTCACGGTGGCATAAAAATCATTTTTAATATTTTTTACAATTGTTCAATGAGAGACTTTAAACATGATCTGTTTATATACCAAAAAATACCTACGTCTGCTTGTTTTATCAACAACGTTTAAATTGGGTCGTGACGTCAGAAATGGCGTTCAAGGTTAAACACAGTACACAAAATACGTTTTTCTACGTGAAGATAAATGCACTTTGAAGAACTGAAAGTATATTCATCAAACTTCTTATCATTTACGTCTTTTATTTTTCAAAAGTCCTTTTTCCGGACGTCATTTTTAACGTAACGTCTCAAAAATCTCCCGCGAGAACAGGGATGTCAAGATGTTGTTTCTCCACCTTCGGTGTATGGACTTCGTAATGGACAATGTTGGCAAGCTGTATCATCAAAAGCACACGGAATTACATAGCGCCCTACTCTATAACCATATAGAATAGTGTTTAGCCATCCTAGTTAAGAAATCTGGATGATATTCTGTAAAAATAGCTGTTATTCTTATTTAAATGTCACACTTTGGTCACATTTTTTAAACCTGTCCCATTGTTCAAAATCATGGTTTCACGGCTAAGGAAAAATGTTGACTTCTTACCAGCAATTAAGAAATCATGAAAAGCTAAAGGTCGAGATGTTGGAAGCTTAATTAATCCTTTCCCAAGCATGATCATGTTTTGACGTTCATAGTGGTAAAATCTTAAGAAAACATCTAAGCAAAATAGCAGAAGTAGGAATAGTTAATAACCAGTCTTGTCTTCTTTTCTCTAATTTTTCTGTGTTATCATACATCAATATTATCTTTCTGGACAGCCATTAAAATGTCGTCTGCGGCATCTTTTAAATTAGAATATTTACATACATAGTCCTATTTTCAGCCGTTATGGGCAGGAATAAGAAATCATGACAAGCTAAAGGTCAAGATGTGGGAAGCTTGATTAATTTGTCTACATTGAAGCAATAATTGAGAGGCAACATGTAAAATGACCACCAAAGACGGCCCGTCAGTTAAAGGGATCCATGCTAGCTACTTCAGGCATCAGGTCATTTATAAATGCAGCAAGATTTTTCTAATTGTGTGGTGCGTTCTATTATCGAGGACCAAAGCATTTGAGTTCTGGTACCACGTTTTTCCCTTTCTATCGAGGACCATTACCCCATAAGCGTTGTTAATATGATAAATATGGATACGTTAAAAAGACAAACAAACTTGATTTAGAAGGACTAAATAAGCTAATTCAAATTTATGCCGAACAGAAATCTAATCAATGAGGCAAACCATTCTGTACGATATTTCTTTGATAAAATTTACCAAATTATATTTGACAAACTAGCACGGCCCTTCTAATTAACGCCTTGGTAGTTTATAAGGTTTTGCTCAGCGCAACACCAATCAGTGTGCGCTCCGTATGAACAACATGGACAACTTTTCCATGTTCAAGAAGCTATGTTCTGCTGTAACACAGTGGATAATCACGTGGTGCAACAATTTCAGAAATCTTCAATAATTTTGTTAATACTCAAACGATTTGAATTCGGTTTGAAGCAGAGAAGGTGGACAGACGCCACGCATTAGTTGAACGTGTTGGATTTTTGAAAAATCAACTGATAAAAAAGTTCTTGAAGATAAACCAAAATTTTGGTTTATCTTCAATAACTTTTTCATTAATTGATTTTCTTAAAAATCCAACACGCCCAGCTCATTCCTGGCATTTTCCCACCTTCTCTGCTTCAAACCGAATTCAAATTGGTCAATTATTAAAAAAGATATTGAAGATTATCGGACATTCTGAGTCACGTGATTATACACCGTGTGTAAAGTGACAGAATAATTTGACGATGTTTGCTTGTCGTATATTAACAGGGTGTAAACTCAATTATATAGCACTTAACCTCGTCCAATCTAATTAAGTAAGGCCATCCCCCGGACAATCATGATTCTGGTCATGTACACAAACATTGGTATCATAAGACATAATCACATCCACAAGATACATTAACCTTTTCCCAAATGGCAAATTTTAGGGTGGTCCACTACGAAAAATCTTGCATACCACAAAATGGATGTAATGTTCGGTAGAAATTTTAATATTATAGGACTGTAAACATTGAGACAAAAGGAGAAAATGCTGATTATCAGCATATTCTTCTTTTGTCTCAATGTTTTCATAAGCCAAATCTATTTCTTGTTTGGGAAAGTGCGTGTCCGTGGCCATCTCTGGTATACCTAATTGGGAGTTCGATATATAAACATTGTCTGGGGATTCTCATTGCAATGTTCCTAAATGTGGTCGGATTCTTCGAGCCTAAAATACTTAGAAATCATTCCCCTCAAGATTGATTCTGGGTTTGTCGTTTGTCTATTCAATGTTTTAGGTTAAGAGAAGCATGATGAAGATCAGTCTTTGCATACAAGGGGCCTGATCAAGCGCCATATTGTTCCCCAATGAATTCATGAAGATTATGTAGCAACTATAATGGTATCAGATGGATCCGGATCAGATTCCTTTGCAACAGATACTGATCTAGTAAGATGAGGGACTTAAATTCATTCAGGACCACTGTCCAGCTCCAAATTAAAACATGTATAGATAATGAAAAAAATAATACAACTTACAAGCGATGCTCTGATGTAATACAGTCGACAGTCGTTATGTCGACAACGGATAAGTCGAATTTCCGCTTAAGTCGAAGTTCAAATCTGGTCCCGTCCTCATCTATTGACATAATCTTTTTCGAAACAAAATAATTTCGAACTGAATGTAGCCATTGAAATATAGTAGGAAAAGGATAGAAATTGCTCGTAACGAGCAATTTCTTTCCTTTTCCTACTATATTTCAATATTATTCGTGCTTGATAAGTTTCAAAAACGGTCAAATATCAAATATCTCGAAGCCGAACAAAATCGGATGTGTCGAACTCCGGATATGTCGAGGTCTTTGACGGCCCCTCCGACTTCGACATAACGAGTGTCGACTGTACTTTCATGTTTTGTCTGCCCCGCATTTGACCCTTTCTGAAACAACGACAACTTTCTTTTATAGTTCTATTCGAAAAACGATGCAAAAGTAAAATGAATGTCGATATGTAAGATGCGATTTGTGTACGATAAAGTATATAGACATATTGTGATAAATGAAAAAAATGTTCTAAATATGCGCATTTCCTTCTTTTTCCTCAATGTTTCCCCCTACATTCTTATATCAAAGACGCGAAATCATGTCTTCCTTGGTAACAGGTCAATTGTGATTGACAAAAGTAACAGGGGTCAAACGGCATCTCTTGTTAATCGTAAATTGTACATTACGGGTTAAATTGGTGGTTAAATTAGACCGGAAATTGCTTCGATTTCCGCTTTATTGACAACACGTGATGAATCCTTATCAATACACGCGGTAGTTAATCACGTGTTTCAGAATTAAAGAAAATCTTCAGTATTTCTGTTAATAATTTACAAATTTGAAGTCAGTTTTAAGCAGAGAATGTGAACAGACTTCACGCATTATTTGGATGTAGTTGATTTTTGAAAAAGATATTGTTAACAAAGATATTGACGATTTTCTGGAATTCTTAGTCACATTATTATCCTTGACACGATTTTGAGCAAAGATCCGAGCTGCGATCTTTCGAGCGATTTTTAAAGGATTTCTTAAGATGTTTTAGATAAAGCTTTTTAAAGGGCATAGATTATGACCGATGTGTTCCGATAGCTCCATACTTCATAAAATGACGTCATTTGTATGAAGCATGGAGAATTCGGAGTACCGCTGTTTATGAATCATGGAGCATTCAGAACAACTCCGTCAAATCTCGCTTATATTGTTTCTACTGAGTTGACCGAGGGCTTCCGCATTAAGCTTAGGGTAATAGTGCCTCCCATTTAGCGCCTTAAAATCTTATTCTAAAGAACGCATTCTCCTAACATATCTTAGGAAATATAAAGAAATCTCGCTATAAAGAACGCGTCTCTAGGAAACGGCCGTTGAGAAAGCTTAGAGAAAAAAACAAGACATAACGTTTTACGTATCGTAAATTCGACGAGTTACATTTGTACATATGCTTTCGGAAAGTAACCACCAGTTATAGCTGCAGTTTTTTTGTGTTTCTGGCTTTATTTAGGATACATTTGTCTAATAAATGCATTAAGTCACCCATAAAGTCATGCTGTCTTGGTTCCCTAGTAAGATAACCGTGGTTCCGATTCAAGTTGCGTTTTAATGTTTTGTCGCTTAGGATTTATTCGCAGTCTGATGGTTGTCAATGAGTACAGAATTGGTCGAAAAAGAGTGGTTCTGCACGCAAATAAACTAGCTAATGGCTAAATTAGAATGAAGCGATATGTTTCACCTGTCCCACGAGAAAAGTTATAAACGCAGTTTGCTGCATTGATGAAAGTAAATTGCAATTTATGATATATAATGGATTTCCTATTTCCATGATAAACAGTATGATTCAAATGTATTGGAGTTTCCCAAGCTATTTGCAGAAGATGCTTTACAATATATTAAATATTCTTGAAAGTCTACAATGCAAGTTCTGTTCATGTATAACAATTATAACACAGATATCTGGGTCTTGCTAGTTTGTGAACA
Organism: Fragum sueziense; assembly: GCA_963680895.1. Classification (NCBI taxonomy): domain Eukaryota; kingdom Metazoa; phylum Mollusca; class Bivalvia; order Cardiida; family Cardiidae; genus Fragum; species Fragum sueziense. Next base: position 6,542,786 of record OY804606.1, on the reverse strand, counting down.
TGTACGATACACACACGTTGTGTTTTATCCTATTTGATAAATGTCGTACGAATTGGCCAATCTAAATGGGACATTTTTCATTTCCTACAAAATCCTAATCAACTTTAATTATTTATTCAATTCATCTCTTTTCTGACCTTCCAGCATTTTTCATTTCCATGAACATTCATGGGACTCTCTTCCTCGATAGAATGAGGAAAACGCTTGGTGCTAACGATATAAGACCTTTCATTTTAGCCATACATAATACGCCTCACATGCACATGCATGTATGCCCCTTGCTCTGTCGAAATATCTTTTTTAACTAGAAATGAGCAAAGACAGGTCGACATACTAACTTGATTCTGCAAAAAAAAAAAAAAAATGACTGGATAATGACTGGATAGAATCGATCTACATATTTTGTCAAATTCATACATTATGTACAGTGCGACAACATTAAAGTGACATTTCAGAATTTTTTGTCATAAATTTTACTTTTATTTTTATCTGAAAGAGCATATTTCCTTATGAAAATTCTGAAAATTTCGAGCCAAAATATTGCTCCGGTTACGAGAAATTTATATTTTTGTGTTAAAATTGAACAAATTGTTGTGGACAACAGTTCGGATTTATATGCAATTTATCGATTATGTCTCAACTTTAAATGCGTGTTTCTCACTTATTGACAACAACTCCAAAAAAAACCAATAGTATTTATACTCATTAGAATAACCAATTTTGGCATCAAGACATACTTTAAAAAATTGAAATTGGAATGAAATGTCCCTTTAACACCAGAACATCTGTTTGTGAGACTGTATTGTCCAGCAAGATTAACCCGGGATATCTGCATATGTAATGACCCCACTTCGGCATTGTTTTGTTAAGACGCTCAACTAACGAACTCAGCGCACGAAAATTAAGTTGTCCCGGTTATTCTTGCTGAACAATACCGTAGTGTGTATATTCACTGGTGGTGAACTCGGCCAAAGCGGGGGATGTTTTTTCACGATCTATGTATTCTGTCGGTGTTATTTTAAAATCTCGTAACTACGTCTTCGATAAAGCCGTAGTTACGAGATTTTTTAACAATACAATACGGATTATCAATTCATAACGGTCTATTTTTAGAACAAATTCGTTGACATTAGAAAAAATTCTATGTACTAATATTTAAACGCAGAATATCTATACCTTGTTGTAGCGAAAAACGTACCTCGCTTTGGCCGAGTTCACCACCAGTGATATTGTCCAAGTGACGTCCCCGTCATTTAGTAAACATACCACTCGTATTTGTGGGCACTCCGGACAGTTTTGTTCAAAATCAGTTTAACCCTTTCCCAAACAAGACCTGGTTTTGACGTCCCTAATAGAATAGGCTTGGGAAAATATTGATAACCAGCAGTTTCTCCTTTTGTCTCAATATTTTCTATGCCACATTTTACACAAATCCTATCTTTAATATCATATATTTTGTCATTTGTGCCAGTTTTTGAAGTGGATCACCCTAAATTTTGTCGTTTGGGAAAGGGTTAAATTACCATAACCATAGGAAGGAGCCCATGCAAGTAAGAGTAATGTAATAGTTTGTTCACTAGTTCGCCATTAACCAAAAGTGCAACTTTCTTGCTTCGAAACCAGTTTTCCGTGTTGGACTGTCATTGTACAACGACGAAATAGGATAGGACAATACTGATACTTTGCTTTAAACACCGGGGATAGATATACATTTCTCATCTAAATTTATTATACAAACATCAAGGCAAGATACGGCCACTAAAGGAAGTTTTTGATGAAAACCCATGACATCTACCGTTAACGCTGCTCCATGGACGCCATCTTGGAATGACTGCACAAATCTACCGGACAACTCAAAACTTAGTGTTGCGTCTGCAGACTTAACCCATTCCCACACATTAACTCCTTTTGACTCCCTTGAAGAAAAATACTTTGAAAACATTGTGGAAAATGAAAAAAATGCTTGTGACAAGCAATTTCTTCATTTCTCACAATATTTTCTACCCCAAAAGACAAAAATTGTTATTTTACGTTCGCTTAAAATTGTCGTCTGCAACATATTTCACTTTGGACAAGTCTGAAATTTTGTCGTTTGGTAATGGGTTAAACATATGATCATATAAATAAAAACTGTATACAATGTAAAGGATAATATATCATAACAAATAATGGGAGAAGGGGAAATAATTTTGCTTTTTAGCTTTTTCTTCTTTTGTGTATTTTACAATCGCTTTACCTCTAGGTTCATCAAAATCACAGCTTGTTCGAGAAATGTATAAAAAAAGCAGGTCAGGACTATTCAATCACATAAGCGACCAAGGACGAGTAATAAGTAACAAATTGTGATTGTGTTTTAGTAGAGTATCTCGCACAGATTGTCACCTTGAGAGTCATGTTCGTTGTCCTTGTCTGAATTGTAAATCGTCGCTTTTCCACGAAAACCTCGTAACTGCAGCTTGTTTTAAGCTGCAGTTACGAGGTTTTCGTGGAAAATCAGCGAAATGTACGGTTGTTACAGAATGAGGTTTTAGTGGTTCAGTTTTCTGGTTGCTATGTTCTAACTAGGTCTAGGCTAGGTCTACGTAATTAATTTGCGGCGGATACCTACCTCTTAACCATGAATATAACAAGAATCTTAGAATTTAAATGCAAGTATAGATTTATATTCAAACGTTTTTTCACAGAGCAAAACATAGTCCTTCTATCGCTTCAGATGTAAAGGTACACATGATTTCATTTCAGGCTCGATCATTTCGACCACTCACGATCATCCTAAGCTAGCCTACCGAACTCGATCTGCGTTGGAGCTCTTATTATATTAGGACATGATCAATTTGGTCTGATCGGCAATGGGAACCTAATATGAATAAGATATCGACTGCTTTGCACAAAGTCCTTGTATGTGTGCATAGAAGCATTTTGTATTTTCAGTATTCTGGGAGTTTACCCTTCGATATGTAGGCTACTCATTTAGGATTCAGAATTGAATCAATTTGTTGGGTATGAAAGACACATATCGCTGCTTTCCAACGAAAACCTCGTATCTGCAGCTTGTTTTAAGCTGCCGTTACGAGGTTTTCGTTTTAAAAGCGACTATATTTTTTTTTCAAATTTAATTCTTAACTTTCAGTGACATATGTGTATATATCGTGCGTGATTTATCACTTGTACAATATCAGGATGTAGACTAAGTTTCCTTGACGGGACATTTCCGTATTTCCGTGATGCAGGAGTATAAAGAAACCTTCTGCTAACAATGATGTCTCACAGCAAGGATATGACAAAACTGTCTCGTGAAATTTGAGAACTGCGGTTTTCGTTCAGTGTCACTTTTAAACTTTCTCTTTCTTGAATTAAGTGGATCCGTCAAAAATACCTTACAATCAAATCGTGCTTACAATAGATCTGTCATACAACCCACTCTCTCACATTATGGTTCGTTCATTACATTCACTGAATACTGAAATAGCTTATGTTTCAACACATTTTTATAAGACAATATTGAATAATTTCGTGTCATACATGGACATTGTCATTTTCGTTTGTAACTGATTCTTATTAGTTAAGGGACTTGAAAAATATTTTCATTAAGGCATTTTATACAGCTTGATTAATTCGAAAGTCCGCATATCAGAAATCATACTTTCTTTGTATACTTTGACATGACTGTTTTAAATGAAACAGTTGAATAGTGATGAGACATGTTTTCTTCGATTTGACAAGATTCTTGTCATGTAGCCCATTCACGGTGGATAATCACGTGATACAATATTTTCAGAAAATCTTCAATAATTTTGTAAATACTGGACCGATTTGAATTCGGTTTGAAGCAGAGAATGTGGACAGATGTCACGCATTAGATGGACGTGGTTGATTTTTGAAAGTTCAACTGATAAAAAAGTTATTGAAGATAACCCAAAATTTCTCCAAATAACTTTTTTATCCGTTGATTTTTTCAAAAATCAAACACATCCAGCTTATTCCTGGCATTTATCACATTCTCTGCTTCAAACCAAATTCAAATTGGTCAAGTATTAAAAAAAAGATATTGAAGATTATCGGAAATTCTGAGTCACGTGATTATCCACCGTGCCATTGGCGAGATGAGATGTGAGAGCAGCATACAGTCTGTCTCTCTACGATGAATGTGGATTCTTGTCTTAACCCTTTCCCAAACGGTGAACAATTGGACTAGTCCAATTTGAAAGCTGTTTCAGACAACAAAAACGATGTTTATAAAGATAGAATTTGTGTACAATATAGCGCAGTAAATATTGATGCAAAAGGAGAAAATGCATCATCAGCATTCTTTTTTTTCTCAATATTTCCTTGAGCCTTTTCAATTAGGGCCGCAAAACCAGGCCCTGGTTTCTAGAAAAAAAAACTTAAGTCTATACTCATGAGTTCATGCTCAACTTCAATTCAATACCAATCAACGTTAATTGGTATTCAATTGAAGTTCACGTGGATTTCGTGTGATTTGAGCACGGTGCTCAGATTTGAGTCTGAGAACGTTATTAAGTTTTTTCGAGAAACCGGGGCCAGGTCTTGCTGGAGAAAGGGTTAAAGAATGTCTCATGGTAGACGTATTTTTCCAAACATTTTCCAGGGACACAAGGTATATATCTCTAAAGAACGTCACGCTATGTTGGTATCATGTCTGTCAAAAGTGAATTTAGAGCTTAACCCATTACCACACAGTGACTCTTTTTGACTCCCCACAAGAAATTGGCTTTGGAAAACATTGTGGAAAATGAAGAAATTGCTTGTGACAAGCAATTTCTTCATTTCCCACAATATTTTCTTAACAGAAAGACCAAAGAATGCAAAATTTAATTCACTTTTAATTGTCATCTGCAACATCTTCAAATTTGGACCAGTCAAAAATTTGTCGTTTGGTAATGGGTTAACAAAAGTGTCACGTGAACATATGACATCATTTGTGCTATGCGCATATCTTATACATGAAACGTAAAATAATATTGTGATTCTAATATAAACAGTCGTCAAGGATTTTATAATAACACCAATATTCATCTAAAAATGTTGGAAAAGTTTTCTTTATGTAATATTACTTAAAGTAAAATATCCGTATTAAATGTGGCCATTTTTATATTCATAAAACATTGGATTTTTCAAGCGGCGTCGCAAGGTATCCGAGCCTATTCAGGCTTAATTGTAAATATTCGGCGGAAGAAAGTTCCACCGTCGAACGTTTTCGCCGTCGCCCGAATGATTTCGCCTTCGCCCGAATAATTTCGTCGACGCGCGGTTCTCATTAGGGGTAGACTACCTTAAAATGAGCCCAGAAATAGAATCTGATTCTAATAATATTGACGTAAAATATCAACGATAATTAGCTGAGAATGGATTTCATTGCATAAAATGAATGAAACAAAAACTACTTCTTCGTTAAATAATTAGTTTATTGAATTAATATGTTTCTTATATTTGAATGAAATCCCCTAAAAGTAGCATGGGAAAAACAATAAAGTCGCTCTATATTTGTTAGAAAGTAATTATAAAGGAGGAATAGTGAGACATCATGGCGTGAAATATCTTCTGTTTTAAAACTTAATTATTTTGGTGCCATATATTCAGGATAAAATTAAGTAAAGATACACCCGAACACTTTATCAAAGAACAAATATTTCGACTAAGCCACATTAAAATGTGGTGCACAAATGCAGTATGTTATAATAAATCATGGACATCACTCCACTAAATGTATTGAGGATAAACGGAGAAAAAGGTTCATTGTCAGTATGTACCATATTTGAGAGTTTCTAAATCGTCCAGACTGCACGGATTTGTCTGTGGAGATTCTTTTGCTACTTAACGCATTACCACACGTAGACGCCTTTTGACTCCCTACGAGATACATGTAATTGCTTGGGAAAACATCGTGGAAAATGAAGAAATTGCTTGTGACAAGCAATTTCTTCATTAACCACAATGTTTCCACCCAAAGAGACCGACAAATTTTCAATTTCATTCACTTGAATTTGTCGTCTGCAACATCTTTGAATTTGGATCAGTCTAAATGTTTGCCGTCTGGTAATGGGCTAAATCTACATAATCCGCTATTTACGACATACACAAAAAATCGACCAAGCTTAATCCATAATCAGGTGGACAACTTTTTAGACTAGTCTGAATTCTAAGGCATTGCAGGCTATAATTTGAAATGAATGAATATGTTCATTAAATGGTCTTTCTTGGAAGAAAACATTGAGGAAAATGAAGACATTGCTTGTGACAAGCAATTTCTCCATTTGCCATGATGTTTTCCAAAGCAGTTAATCTTGTGGGGGCATTTAAAGGCGTCACTGTGTTGGAATGCGTCTAAATTCGTTCATTTTACGTACGTTCGCCAATACATAAATTAAGTTTTCTCATTTTACTGATTTCCCAGAGATACCAAAGTCTTTAATTTGACAGACGTACAAAATTACAAGGCGGTAAAATAAATGAGTGAGTTCTGCAGTCTTATGGCAGGAGATGTGCAATTTGCTACACTAATAAGATTGTTAAATCTATCAAAGATCTTAAATGCAGACAACTCAACATTAAAAGACTTTGTCAGGAAGTTTGAAAGTGTTCAAAACTGCATTACACGTATTATCCGTATGTGCACAAAAGTAACATTTACTCGTATTTTAAACTTATCTATTTTATATACATCGATTGGGCTTCCTGGAAAACACATCACTACAGTACTCGCTCCGGGTGTATGGGCCAAATAAACTCCAAAATAACAAAGTCTCACAACCTACACACACCACAAAATTGCAAGATACACGTCAATGCAAAAACATAAATGAAAAAGATTTTGACGATTTAAAGAGCAAAATGGGTTTTCTTTACCGACATGAACGGATTTTGCTCAAATACAGGGTCACCTTCCTTCTAATTGGGAAAAGACATTTTGTCAAACGTTGTAAGAACTATGAAGATGTTTCTCATGCGTCACACGAACATAATAAATGAATTTTAGTGGGAGAAATTGCATGCATCTTTTTGGTGTAAGACGTTCAATTAAAAAGGCACCATGCTTACTGGAAATAATGCAAGATAATTTATAATCTAATATGGTAGACACTGATCTTAGGATAAATCCGTTCTTGGAAACAACGATAACATATTCCCTCACCATTACGCCTTATGAAGCCCTACAAGATAAAGTTTCGCAAAACATTTTGGAAAATGAAAAAATACAATGCTTGTATCAAGCAATTGCCAACAACGTTGTTAACCCAGCTAGACAGACCAAACATTTAAGATTGCCTTCTGCGACACATTTAAATATGGACCACCCCAAAAGCTTAGCCGTCGTGCAATGGGTTAATGTGTTTTAGATATCATAGTCCAATTTTTATTTTTTGATCGTAAGAGAGAGACATTGATATAAAGAAGTGTTCTGTGTATTTTACTTGGCATTTTTACACAGTCACTGTCAGTGAACACTGTTTTATCACAGCCTTGAGTTAATAAACGAAAATACTAATATTAAGAATCCTCTTCCCTTTGAACAATCTTGTCCATAGCCTTCCTAAGAAATGATAAAACTTGTAAGACTTTTCGAGAAGGACTTTTTTCAGGTTTGCGACGAATTGACATTCTTAAACGCAAATAAGTTCTTTCACATACCCCCCCCCCCCCAAAAAAAAAGGCAAAAAGAAAAAGAAAGAAAAGAAAACACCACGTAACTAAAATTGATTTCAACTACGTGTTTTAAGTTTTGGAAGAATGACGACGGGTTTTACAGGCACTATTTGTTGAGCGGAAGTATTTCACGTGCCGTCCGGAAAATATGTTTATTCACAACCATATATCAATACTCACTGAATGAAACTGTCTTTAACGTCGTTTTGTATATATCGCCAGACGCTTTTGGGAGTGAAAAATGCAGACAATTGCGGTCGCGTCATGGAGAGTATGGTTTCTTTGTGTAAGATTCAAGTTGTTTTCATCCTACTGTTATTTCTAGCCGCTACACAACACTTCTCTATGTTCTTAAATGCATTATTAACCCAGTACCACACAATAACTCCTTTTGACTCCCCATAATATCAATTGCTTTGGAAAGCAACGTGTGAAATGAAGAAATTGTTTGTCTTCATTTCCCACAACGTTATCTGCACAAAAAGATCAAAAATGTATGTAAAATTTCTTTCACTTGAAATTGTCGTCTGCATCATCTTTGAATTTGGATTAGTCTACGATTATGCCGTTTGGTAAAGGGTTAACCAAGGAATCATATTTACCAACATTTCTAAATAGGTTATCTAAATCAAAATTATACAAAAAACTATCTGATTGGACGAGACGTATCTCGATCAATTAGAGTGATTGTTGTGTCATTTTAAAAGTAAACTTGAAAATAAAAAAAAAATATTTAATATTTTGCTGTATACCACCCAGGCCCCGGTTCCACGAAACACGTTGAGTCTGTTATTTTACTCAAATCGGTTCGTGGAACGGTCTCAACAGTTTTTACTCAGCTGAGTTCGTTATTGGACTTAAGTTTTTTACTGAGTCCGTTACTGAGTTATTACTCAATTCGTTTCGTGGAACCGGGGCCAGGACAACTTTTTGCTTGATACGGTTTTTGGCTACGGAACTCGGGGTTATTCGTACTGCGTAGTTATTTTCCAAATTTAGATAAAGTGATGCCATTTGGAACACCTCTCGAATCATCGACTCGGAAGTTTGTGTATGAAGAAATGTTAAAAAATGCGATTTCTTAGCTGGAAGTGGTTACGCTTCATTTTCGAGGTCATCCAAATGACCAACCATGGCAACTTGCGGAATTTGCAGGTTGTAATTATTCTAAAACGAGAGGACACTGGAACTGCAAACAGTGCATTTCAGTATCATTGTCGCTTCATCGTTGACATTAGTTACAGACAAACGTTTTCTGTTGTTATTCTGTTCTATTCTATTCATAATCTGAAAGTACGTCCACGACTTAGATCCAAGGTATGATTCGACAGAATTGTCCGTCGTGTTCCAAATGCTTTCGTTGTTATGCCTGCTGAGTGATATGGGTGAAATTCTCCCATGGTGGCCACTGTAATACGTTCGAGCGATCTTGAGGTCCGATATGATCCCAGAATATTCGAATGGTCTTTGTCATGTTACGATATCGTCTAAATTAAATTAAGGTATTTCCTCCACCTGAGTAGCTGTTTTGAAAGAACCTTCTGAAATACGTTTGGGAATTTCAACGAGAATCTCGGAAAAATGTGTCCCTAAAGCTATTTCCTGAAAACGTATTTTATTGAAATGTATTTGTCAACCGCTTTCAAAAACTCGGGAGTTTTTGAGCGTAATTGAATTCCAAATGTCGAAACTGTGTTGATAAATTCTACTTTACTCTTTCCGAAACATGACTTAATATTAGTGATGTTTTAGACTAGTTTAGTCATATTTAATTAGCACGAATAGGTAAGAAAGCTAGAGGCTTAATTAATTCTCTCTCTATTCTTCTTTCTTGGAAACACACCAGTATTCGCGCCGAATGTATGAGCCAATCTTCGCTACCGGGGATCATGCTCAGAACCTCGTGATTGTGAAGCGAACACTTTATCTGAGGTGCGTTCTTTAGAGCGAGATTTCTTGAGATATCTTGAGATTTCTTAAGTTGTTTTATGATAAAGCGTTCTTTCGAGCAAGATTTTTAAGACGCTCAACGGGAGACGCCAAATGAATGTTACCATATACTTCGTGCGGAACCCCTCGGTCAACTCTGTACAAACAATATAAAAGAGAGTTGACCGAGTTGTTCCGAACAATCCATAATTCATAAACCGCGGTGTTCCGAATGCTCCATACTTTATACAAATGACGTCATGATGACGTCATTTGTATAAGTATGGAGCATTCGGAACAGCTCGGTCAAAGTCTCGGTCTTAAAAACGCTTTATCCAAAACATCTTAAGAAATCTTAAAAAATCTCGCTCTAAAGTACGCACCTCTGAATCTAGACCATGAACGTCACCAGTTTTAGACTTGTCCGATTTAACCCTTTCCCAAACAACAAAAGTTTATGGTATTCTAATTTAAAAGCTGTCACAAACGACAAAATAAATATTGATAACGATAAGATTTGCGTAAAATATTACTCAGAAAATATTGAGGCAAAAGGAGAAACTGCTGGTTATCAGCAGTTTCTTCTTTTGTCTCAATGTTTTCCCAAGCCTTTTCTGATAGGGACCTCAAAAGCAGGTCTTGTTTGAGAAAGGGTTAAAAGTTGCTATGGGTCCGAAATATGTGTTGAAAAAAAATGGTACAGTAAGATAATGTGTGTGTGTAGACTTCAGGGAGAATGCTGAAAATAAGCATTTTCGACTTTTGTTCAATGGTTGTCCAACATTTTTTATTTGTGATGTCAAAACTGGTATTTCTTTTCGAGAGGACTAAGATAAACAATCAAAATAAATGGATATTTACATGTACGTCGTACTAGTAGTGGGGGAGCTTATCTCAAAATACTTCACTTAGTGATACAAGCACCAAATTTGGCACAAATGTTCCTCAGAGTGTACTTTTTTCAAAACAAATGGTATCCACGATGAAAACCCAAAATGGCGGCCATATTTCCAAGATGGCCGCCATCTTTTGAAGTAAAAAAATCAGAACAAATACTTCATTTCGAGATACAAGCACCAAATTTGGCGCAAATGTTCCCCAGAATAAACTCCTTTCAAAACATATGGTATCCACCATGAAAAATCAACATGGCTGCCAAATTCTAAGATGGCCGCCATCCATATATGTAAAGAAAATCAAGAAAATCCTTCTTTTTGAAGATACAAGCACAAAATTAAGCACATATGTTCATAAAAGTACACTATTTTCAAAACATATGGTATCCACGTTAAAAAAACAACATGGCTGCCATTTATCAGAATGGCCGCCATCTTCATCGAAGAAAAAAATCTGAAAAAATCCTTATCTTTGAGATACAATCACCAAATTTGACACAGATCTTTCTTAGAGTGAACTGTTTTCAAAAAGCAAGATATCCATTGGTGAAATAAACCTTGTAGCCATTTACCAAGATGGCCGCCATTTCTATACTTAGAATATTGGAAAATATTTCTTTTTGTGATATAAGCACCAAATTTGGCACTCATGTTTCTCAGAGTATACCATTTTCAGACATAATGGTTTCCATCAAGATAAAACAACCTCATGGCTGCCATTTTCCAAGATGACTGCCATCTCTGTAGATCACATATGGGTCAAAATAATTTCCTAGGCTACAAGCACCATTTTTTTCAAGTTTTTGTGGATCAGTTATTCTTTGTGAAATAGGATTTCTTACATAGCCATATTTTTGTCATAACATGATAAAGACTATGACAATTCATAGCAAAATTGTTCTTGTGCTCAATAACAAAATAATTTCCAAACTTGACGGACTAACTAGATTTCAATGTTAACCAAACAATTTTGTCAGTATTGCTGTTCTTGTGAAATTGTCTTGGTCAAAATTCTCACCATGGTGTGTTAAAGAACTATACTTGGCTACCACTTTAAAAAACATTCCTTTAATTTGTAATTGACGATTTGATACAAATAAAGCCACAATTATTTATCAACAACTTTTAATATATTAAGCTGCAACTTAGTGTCATTGTGATCATTTTGTAGATCTTTCAAATATTTGAACCTTTAAGAATTGTATACAGTTATCTCAAAAATTTTGCAGCAGCTTTGTTAGTGTTTCATGGCAGATACTATATTGTACGGTATTTTGAAGTTAATATAATCTAAGAAACATTTGTGCGAAATGGGGGATTGCATGACAAAATCAAAGACCACTATTTTGACTTTAGTAAAGGTGGACTTATTTGAAATCACTAAGGTGTTTTGACTTTTCAGGACGATGCCATGCATTTTGAAGAATGTATGTTCTGCGAATTATATGTGACTATATATCAAAGTATACAGTAAGGAATATTTTGTGCATGCACATTTTTATTAAGTGAAAAATTTGTCAAATATATCTAAAAAGGCCCCAAACTGTTTTTACATCAAATGTTATGCGTTATTAATTCCCTATTTAACTGACAACAGGGTTTGTTGTTTATTTTATATTTTAAAAATATGGAAAACTTTATTATTTTATCATAATTTGATGTTTATTCTTTCAGAATTGTATTTAAGGCCTCTCAGCCCATTATATATTTTGTACAGAATAACGATATACGTAGAACGAATAAGTTACTTCCTTTATATTGGAGAAACAATCTATATTTTGTATTTCATAGTCTGCAGTTTATGATTTGTCATTGACCATGAAGAACCCATGTCTTTAATTTTATACTAAGACAACTATTTTGGTGGGAAGCAATTTTTTACGATGACAAAGCTTGTAAAGAGATTACTTCTTGATGTTTCAATGGCAATTTATGTAGGATTGAACACTATAAATTTGGTTATATTGAATTATAGTTTAATACTTGTATAGATGATAATCGAAATGGCCATCATATAGGCCTAATGAAATGTCAGCTGTTTTGTCTTCACCTACAAGGATAGTATTCCATGAATAGGACCGCGCTATTATCATGCAGAAACTTTGATGTGCATTGCAAAAAACAAAATGATAACACATTTAGTTACAATCCTCTAAAAAACACAAACATAACCAACGGCAAAAACATAACTGACATAACCCAAACTAAATGTTACAACTGCTTTGCAAATGTTATCAAAGTCAGGTTATACATGATTTTTTTAAGAAATATGTTGTAATGAATGTCGAAATGAATGTTGAAGTAAGGCGAATTGAAAACTAGATTATCTACATGTATATACATACTAAAGCCATTTTGACAAATATGGAGGCACATTCCGATACCTCAAGTATGACAACATATTTTACAAACATCTACTCCACAAAGAAACGTTTGTGTAAAAAGATATGTTTTTTTACATCGAAAATATTTTTTTACCCATATAGAGATCTATATATAGATGGCAGCCACCTTTGAAAATGACCGCCATGTTGTTGTGTTTTTAAAGTGGATACCATTATTTTTGAAAATGGTACACTCTTAGGAACATGTGTGCCACATTTAGTGCTTATATTGCAAAAAGAAGCATTTTCCAATATGTTGAGTTACAGAAATGGCGGCCACCTTGGGAAATGGCCACAAGGGTGATTTCACTATGGATATCTTGCTTTTTGAAAACAGTTAACTCTAGGAAACATCTGTGTCGAATTTGGTGATTGTATCTCAAAGATAAAGATTTTTTCAGATTTTTTTCTTCGATGAAGATGGCGGCCATTCTGGAAAACGGCAGCCATGTTGGATTCTTAAGATGGATATCATATGTTTTGAAAAACGTATACTTTTATGAACATGTGAGCTTAATTTGGTGCTTGTATCTTCAAAAAGAAGGATTTTCTTGATTTTCTTTAAATATAGGGATGGCGGCCATCTCAGAATCTGGCAGCCATGTTGGTTTGTCATGGTGTATACCATATGTTTTGAAAAGAGTATGTTCTGGGGAACATTTGTGCCAAATTTGGTGCTTGCATCTCGAAATGAAGTATTTTTTCTGAATTTTTTACCTCTAGAGATGGCGGCCATCTTGGAAAATGGCCGCCATATTGGTTTTTCATCTTGGATACCATTTGTTTTGAAAATAGTACACTCTGAGCAACATTTGTGCCAAATTTGGTGCTTGTATCACAAAGTGAAGTATTCTGCCACTTTCTGGACTTAAGCTCCCCCACTATAGTGTGCTAAACCATATTAAATTTTATTTCTGAAATGTTGATTTTCTTAATAAGTGAATTTATACGTATATTCAACTATAATTTCATGAATTTTATAGACCTATTTTGAAGTATTGCGGACATTTTTTTATAAATTGAATAGAGATAATTTCCCAGATTTTCCCTTGGTTACACGTCTGCTTCCATTCTTTAAATTGAATAAACAGGGGGAAATTCTCAGTAAAAGATACAACAGAAAATCTGTATAAAACTTAACATGGGCTATGAGACGAAATGTCCATGGACTGCCACGCTCGACTATCACAAATTCATGTTTTCGAAGTAATACAAATTATCAGTTGACGGATTGATATCGCTGCTTTTCAACGAAAACCTAGTAACTGCAGCTTGCTTTAAGCTGCAGTTACGAGGTTTTCGTTGAAAAGCGATGATATACATATATATTATTATGCTTTGCGATTCGTCAAATTTGTAAAATTCAGCATTCCTCTCGTGTTACATGGTTCCATGTAAGTCAACACACTTTCCAAGCGATTGCTTGAATCGTTCCAAAAGTTAATGCCATTAATACAATTTTGAACAAAGGGTCCTGGACGCAATAAGACCGTGTTCTGTGATTCGTCAGAAGTTATTAGTCTGCACTACCTTCATCGTTGCACAGTTGAGCTAAAAATTATTGAACTATAGAAATTTGACCCGCATTCACAAGCCAATTTAACACATTACCAGACAATAGATATCCAGACTAGTCTTAGAAAAATAACAAGGATAGGTTACGATCCATTTGTCTTAAATCTTTCCAAAAAAAACGCAATTTCAGGCGTGCCTAAATCGATCCCGGATATGCATCTGTATATAGAAGACAAAAAAGTTGTCTCCAAAGGTGTCGAGCTAGTATGTTCTAGTACAGGAGACATTGGGGAAAACGGAAAATAGTGTCTTTTTTTTCGATTTTCTCGCGATATACATATCAGTTTTACAAAGGACGTCAAAATCAGGTCTTGTTTGGAAGTGGGTCAAATATCACCACGTTTATATTTGTAACCCATCAAACTACAAGGGACTTTATAGGAAGTGTGAAAAATATCGACCCTAGTCAGTCTACGCGTTCCGCGCAGCCAGATTAGGGCCGACACTTTGCACTTGTATGTAATCTAAATCTAGAATGTTTTCCCTATCTTACAATATGTCGCTGCTTTTCTGCAAAAACCTCGTATCTGCAGCTTAAAACAAGCTGCAGATACGAGGTTTTTTGCAGAAAAGCGACGATGTTCTTTTTTCACATACGGGATCGGGTTCCCCTGTGCTGTGTCTGACAAGATAGTCCAAATTTGAATTCTTTGACTTCTGATAAGGCCCCATTTAGCGTGACGGGTCACTTTATTTTTCAATACATTTCAGAACAATGGAAGTTAAAGCCACAACGATCCTCGGAGCCATCCTAGCCGCCATGTTGGTTGTACAAGCAATGGCCATCCCACTCGGTCAGGCTGATGTAAGTATGCTGATCTTCGTCTACACATTATACATGTATGTTTGTTGTAATAAAGCCACAACGATCCTCGGAGCCATCCTGGCCGCCATGTTGGTTGTACAAGCAATGGCTATACCGCTCAGTCAGGGTGATGTAAGTAGACTGAACTTCGTCTATACTTTATGCATGTGTGTTTGTTGTAACAAAGCCACGCCTCGGAGCCATCCTGGCCGCCATGTTGGTTGTACAAGCAATGGCCATACCGCTCAGTCAGGCTGATGTAAGTATGCTGATCTTCGTCTATATATTTTAAATATGTATCGTTTTATAATGTAAGTATCTATGTATGTTTGTATACGTCAGGGTGATGTAAGGTGGCCGACAGAGTTATAAAAAGATGGAGCATTGGCCTTTCAATATGCAATATTTCATTAATTCTTCATCACATCGTATGGTGTGGATTTGAGTTGTCAAGACGATTCCATTGAGTACTTATATCATAGGTTTAGGAATACAAAAAGTATATTTAGAATGTGTCTACCCTCTTTTATGGGTTGCTCTTGGCAAATTCGTCTATACTAAACATTTGTTATACCGAGTTGTGTATACTTCACAATAGATGTGCAAGCAATGACTATAGTGTTTCAAAATCGTTCATTGTTCAATGGTAAATTGGTATTATTTTTTTTTTCATTACTATCTGACAATCTAGTCTTTGATACATTTTCACTATAATCGGTTTTGTCATTTCATGTCATTTAATTTAATTTTTATATGTCCTGAATAAATCTGACATAATTTCTGTGACAAAATAATTATTAATTTATTGAAGGCTGCTCATTTTCATTTGACTATTTTTTCTCAAAATTCCAGCGATGTGTCGAAACCCTTTCCCAAATGACAAAATGTTGGAATATTCCTATTTGAAACGTGTTGCAGACGACAATTTCAAGTTGATGAATTTTTTAAAATCTTTCTTTTTGGGTTAGAAAACGTTGTGGAAAATGAAATTGCTTGTGACAAGCAATTTCTTCTTTTGCCACAATGTTTTCCAAAGCTATTAGCTTGTATGGAGTCGAAAAGAGTCATTGTGTGGTAATGGGTTAAAGTAAGACCTAGTCGGAAACTTTTTAAGATGAACGGTTCGTTTAACCTTTCCCAAAGAAGATCGGACTTTTACGTATCATAATAGGCTAAATAATCAGAATCTCTAATTTGCCTCAATAGGCTTTTCACACGATACAATAGTATAATTCTACATTCATCAACATGCATTTTGTCGTCAGTGGCAATTGATTATTTTCAAATTTGAGCAGTGTAAAATTGTGCAGTATTGGAAAAAGGTTTAACCCTTTCCCAAACAAGACCTGCTTTTGACGCCTATGTTGATAAAACGTGAGAAAACATTGAGAAGAAAGAAGAAAATTCTGATAACCAATACGTTCTCCTTTTGTGTCAGCATTTTCTGTGGTATGTTAAACATTTTTTTCATAACCAACATTCATTTTGTCGTCAACAGTAGACGTCAACACTTCGACCATCCTATAATGTTGTTGTTTGGGAAGGTTTAACCCTTTCCCAAACGGAAAATTTTAACCAGTCGGATTCCAAAGCTGCTGCAGAGGACAAAAATATGTTTAAAAGATAATATTGTGCATTGTAGCCTGAAAAATATTGAGACAAAAGGAGAAAATGCTGATTTGCAGCATTTTCTTCTTTTGTCTCAATGTTGTCTCAATCCATTTTCTGTAAGGGACGTCAAAAGTAGGTCTTATTTGAGAAAGTTTTAAACAGTAAATGATAATGCAAGACTGTGAATTGCATTCATCAATTAAACAAACAACAAAATTTCAGGATAGTCAAGTTTGAAAGTTGCTGCAGACTACAGAGTGCATGTTTTTTGAAGACGAAAATGTGTGTACAATTTAACACAGAAAAAATTGAGACAAAAGAAGAAAATGCTGATCATCAGCATTTTCTTCTTTTGGTCTCAATGTTTTCTCAATCCATTTTCTGTAAGTAGGTCTTGTTTGGGAAAGTTTTAAACAGTAAATGATAGTGACAGACTGCGGAATGCATTCATCAATTAAACATCTAAGTGTTCCAGGCTCTATCCACTGACTGTCAACATTCATTACACATTCTGCAATGTAATCTCTAGAGGCCTGATCAACCTAGCTTAACTCTTTACCATAAACAAACATGGTTTTGACGTCCCTAACTGGGAAACAAATTGGAAAACATCAAAGCAAAAGAAGAAAATGCTGATGGTCAGCATTTTCTGCTTTTGTTTAAAAAATGGAAATGAATCAATATTTATATGAAAAACAAATCAATATTATTCATCAACATTCATTATGTGGTTTGCAGCACTTTTAAATTATATGATCAAATATTCTACTGTTTGTAACACTCTGGTAAGATACATGTATCTGAAATAAAAATGGGGAAATTGCGAACCTGTGTCATCGGAAATTACTATATAAATGTCGTCATCTTATGACGTCACGAATGATGTCATTTTCACGCATACAACACGCATCTTTATCCGCGTGTTATGTTAGAATATTGTATGACTACAGATCTACATATCGTCGCTTTCCAACAAAGACACGCCGTAAATGCAGCTTTTTTCAAAGGTAGAATACCCGTAAAGTGGCCATTTCGAGATCCATAAATCATCGCATTTTGTCGAAACGTATCCGAACCTATTCGGGCGCGGTCTAAAACATTCGGCGGTGGAATGTTCCATCGCCGAATGTTTCGATGCTCCCTAATAATTCTGACGTAGCGCGAATCTCATTAACAATGCACTACCTTAAGCTGCAGTTACGGGGTTTTTGGGAAGCAAATTTTGCAAACTTTGCTCCTCTATGCAGCCGCCTCTCTCTGCACTTTACCATTCTCTGCATACCACACAACATCTTCCGGTCCTCCTCAATATAAATAGTTCTATCAAACGCAAAGGTTAATGAAGTAACAGTCATTCGAATATTCAATATGCAAGTCTGAAGTTATACATGTACGAGGGACGGTCGGAAAGTAGTTGGACTTTTCGTGCCGCTGTCTCTCCATCTGCAACTGTATAAACACATTTTATATTGGTGGAATCTACATCCATTTGTTAATAATGTGATCAGTTTATTTTCAAAGAAAATTGTGTATAATACAATATTCTGTCCACTTATATGTGATAGGTGTTTCATGTATCATAGGTTATTTGTTAGAGGAACAACAAGGGTAACCAATACAAAAGAGCATTTTAGTCATTTTAATTTGCAAAGGAGGTACGTTTTTGAACTACATAATAACTGAGATTAAATGTGGGTTCATAATTCCGTACTTGGGATAATAACTCAGTCAAAGCAGTCATGAAAACCAGCTGGTTCCCCACCCCTGAAAAGATTAAGCTGTTACCTTTGGTTGGAAGTCATGTTTGTTGCTTTTTGGGATTCACGAGAATTGATAGTTACTCATTTCATGTCAAATGGTAGATCTAAAAACTGTCATTGCCAAGTAAAATTCTGAAGTATTTCAGAAAAATCTAAGAATAAATACTGAAGTAAACGCGTCCCAGATTAGCAAAGAAAAATGTTCCCTACTTCACGATTATGCACGCTCCCATACCACCGCATCTACAATGAAGATTATCAACTATTACACATGACTATAGTTGTTTTACCCTTCTTATAGCCAAGACCACACCCCAAGTGATCTTTTTTATGTCTAAAACTGAAAAAATACTTGTTGGGAAGAAATTTGAGACCAGTGCGCCTTTGATACCGGCTGTTACACTGTACCTAATACAGTGGGTCTACGTCATGGTTAATATTGGGAATAATAAAGCTTCCACGAAGATGGCGAAAATGTATAGACATAGATTGACAATTTCTTCATACAGTGTAGAAAGAATTTTGTTAAAAAGTTGAATGGTTTCAAAGTAGTAGTCAAAAGTCTAACTACTTTCCGACCGTCCCTCGTAGATGTTGAATTGTGTGACTGAAAATGAAAAATTCAATTAATCATGTCTCTAAGAGAAGAAAGAACCGACTTAGTAATTTGCTTTATTATTGTTCAAAGATCAGTCCAATGGCCTTCCTTGTAAATGGGTCAGTCAAGTTTACTAAAATAGGCCTATATTCAAAGCTGTAAATAGATGCATGGAATCAAAGTATTCAAGGTATTCAAATGGATAATCAAAGTACCTAATCAAAGTACTCTACGAATCAAAGTATTCAAGGTATTCAAATGGATAATCAAAGTACTTAATCAAAGTACGCTACTTCTGGACATGCCTACATTATTAACAAAATTGCTTCCCAACAGTACTTTCAGTAATTTGATTGTTGAAAAGCAGCGATATAGCGGTTTAAACGTCTGTACTTTCAGGTTGGCCAATCAGACTTGCCCGCGGACAAACGACCTAAATATATGGACACACGAGATCTATCTGCATTCAAGGCATTTTTACTGGCTTCTATCAACGATGTAAGTATATTGCATAATTCAACTAAACCATTTACAGGCTGTCGTACGAATGGATATAATAATGCTATGCATATCAGACGAAAATACACTGCCCAAAAAATTGTTACTTTGATCAAAAGATCATTTTTTTCGGTTAACATTATTGCTTATATGTCTGTCCACAAACCATTATTACATGTATGTATTTCATCTCTGATCACGAATGAACTTCTGCTTTGTCAAAATTTTAATCGCTCACTACATTTTTGAAGAAAGGGGTGAATGAGCGTCATTCGCTCTAAAGTCTCTTTCTTCAATACATTATGCTATTCCTTGAAAATAGGCTAAATGATTGCCACCAATTATGATTCTGTTATATATCATTGTATGACGAGTAAAAGAAAGGAACTAAATCTACACGTCCTTAAAAACAACAAAAAAAAACTTCACAAAGGACAACTTCAGAATTGCCGAATTATGGCTTATCAGCTTTCAACTGTGGAGTAACATTTTTTTATATTAAAATGATTCAGTGATTATATGATTATGTAACCTTAATCAAAGTATTAATTGAGATACATAATATATAATAATGATTAACATATATTCGTTTTGTTTCTATTTTACCAATAGTTGATTGAGGAAGGCGTTTTGAGCTCCAGAATTCTGGCAGAGCCTAAATCTGACGACGTAGTTGGCACCCCCAACAAGCGAGCACATCTCTCACTCTGTTTTGGTCTCACACCCAGCGGGAGCCCGGTAGCTAAACCATGCTGGACAAACCGTAAATATATTTTGCACAATTTTTTTTATCATAATAAATTATAACTATAGTCCAGTTATATATTAAGGCACATGTTTACACATGTGATACAGTTTGGGGGTTCTACATTGAATCATTTACATCTACAAATTTTGTAAATGTGTGCTTTAATATCGTGACCGAACAGATGGACATAAAACGGGCACTTCTAGCATTTGTCTTACAAGTACGTATCGTTATCAATAATTACAGTTCGTAATCATTATGTACACGCCATAGTCATACTGTTTTTTGCAGTTTCAGCTCTAATTTCGATCAAAGCATCGATTAACCAATCAAAACACTCATTTAGTCACATGGCTGAAATGTTTAATTGTCTAACTCAAAGATATAGTACCAGTGTTGGACGTTGTCCCCATACGTGTAGTTTTGAAATGGCCGTAGAATAATCTGTCTTCACTTCCTTTTATTTTGTAAATAAACTGTTTGGGCGTGTCTAGTGATAAATTAGCTCGTGACCTTACACGTTTATGTTCATTCAGGTAGTAGTCGTTCTTGGTGGTAATCAGATATTTAGGGTAAGTCAAAACTGCTGTGTCGTAAACTGTACGGGCAAAATTGTGTAGTCACTTTCAAAGTCACTCATATCTATCCATAATGGATCATACTTTATTGGCCAAAACTTTTATTATTGATACTAATTGATGTTGGTTTCTAACTTAATTTGCTACAGGAACTGTAGTTGAGTATCATTAATAATATTGAAACAAATTCTGGGTCAGTCACGTGACATTAAAGTGACATTTCACATTTATGCAATTTTTTAAAAGTATGTCTTGATGCAAACATTGTTTATTATAATGCGTAGAAATGCTATCAGTTTTTTGAAGTTGTTATTTATAAGGAAAAAAATACGCCTTTAAAGTTGAGACAGAAATGACAAATTCTATATAAATCTGAACTGTTGTCCACAACAATTTGTTTTATTTTAGCACAATGAACGGTTCAATATTTTGGCTTGAAATTTTCAGAATTTTCATAAGAAAAGATGCTCTTTCAGATAGAATAAAAGTAAAATTTGATAAAAAATAATTGTGAAATGTGACTTTAAGTGATACGAGCAATCACTAATTTCAGGTAGGGTCTCACCCAGCGAGTGTACAAACTGTTCAAGCCCATTTTACGGTATTTTAATATCTCCCAGAAAACCGTTGAAACAATCTATCGGACCGATCAATAACCCTTGTCGTTTTGGTCGGGGTGATATTTATATTTACCTCATAAAATGGGACTAATATGTTCGAAATAGATACTGTTGATAAAATATGACTCCTAACTTTTACGAGTATAGTTTTCCATTTTTCTTGAGGGTATCTGCACAATCCATTGAGTACAGCTTACAGCACAGTCAAAACGCTTTGACTTCATCTTTACTCGAAAACTCCTCAATTTCTGTCGCTTAAATTCTGTCATATCTTTAAATGTTGTTTGTTTACATTTCTTCCAACTTATGGTCTGTGGGCTAGTAACATAACGGAAGACTAAAGTTAATCCTTGGATTAACAATGTTATACTCATTGCTTTTGCAGGGTCGTTACTTTAGATTTTCGTTATTAAACTTGTGTAATGTTATCATGTCCGTTCCCGTTAGTCAATCGTTTTGCAAAATATTGCCTGTATACATATAACCAAAGTATATTCGACCCCATGGCTTACGTGAATGAACTCGTACATTGTACAGTACGTATAGTTTAAAATATCTAATATTATTATGCTATATTATGTTTCCACATTTCAATATATAACCTTCTTTGAGGCTGTTCTTAATTTATTGTGAAAATGTTCCAATACTATGCAAATATTAATCGATAGATTTCAAATGAAACACAACTGGAAGGGCAATATATCAAAATTCGCTTTGAAGTAATAGTCAAACAGTCAAACGAATTTCAAAAGTGCTACGAATGAAACTTTATACATTCAAGGACTGATGAAAGTTTTAAGAAACCACCAGGACGAAAAAGAATAAACTCCACTCAACTTTTTAAGTACTGAAGCCCTTATTGTACAATTATACACCTCAGAGGTGTGCTGTACAAATGTGTTAAATTTTGAATTGAATAAACTATAAAATTGGTATGGTAAAAATCCACTTAATTGATAAATGGATTTCAAAGAACGTTGTATACGCCTTTTGTCTGACATTTGGAACTTTAACCTAACAGATAACTTTATATTCCCCAGAACTCGTTTGATGTCTTCTCTTTCAATTTAAAACGCAATCGTCTTTGGTACATTGCAATAATTCTATGTCAAATTATAGATCATTAGTACCTAGTCTTATAAGAAACCTAAATTATACCCCTTAAAATGTCGGTCGTTGTTCTAGCATATCGGTCATCTATTTGAAATGAATCACGTTATGTCGCTGGAAGATATACAGCGTTTGCCATGACCAAATAAACACCTAGGTACAGTGTAGAATAATTTCGGATAATTATTGTTAGAAGAAATTGTGCATCTTTTGATATATTAAGCCATTTCAATGATTTATTGGTCTAAAAATATTGACATGACATGGTCCACCCATTTCATATGTTATACGCAATTATTGAGCCACATGAATCGTACGTCATATTAGCAAACATCTTCTTACATGATCTAGGCCTACGTGAAACAGAATAGTGTTGTACATATTTCAGTTCTGACTAACCCAATAAAGTACCGTTACACATATTAATCTGTAATATCTGTAAATGCATTTGCCTTTTCTTTTACAACGTGTAAGCTTTATTTACAATCATTATAGCACAGCAAACAATCTGATCTTTCTGTGTAAATACCCTAGCTCATTTTTGAACCCTCACCAACTCTGTTTATGAATATATATCATCTCTTTCTAGACCATAATTAGATCCAGGAACACAGAAGACGACCTAGCACCGGTAGAGGTATACCCGAGCAAGCTTCAACATTATAACTTTATTTATATCCATTCAGTTTGGAGTTATTATTTACAATTATGGTTATTTTTTATTAAGCCGAGACACCAAACGCATTTCAAATATGTATTGAGACAAAAATATGGCAGAATAAAATGTATTTAGTAAGTGTTGCTATTGAAGTTTTTGTAAATCACCTTATCTCGACAAATAGGGAATCGGGACAACTTGGGAAAGACGCATGATCGACTACCACAGGTTAAGAAGTCTCTAACATTTAATTGCCACGACTATGTCGTCTGAAATACTGAGGCGTTTGGTGTCTTCGGTTGACTTGCCGTTTCAGAGCCCTACCCAGTTTCACTAAACCCATTCTAGACAGACGAGCACAGCTTGTTTATGATTTATATAAATTATCATTTCAGGAACGTCAGTTAATTCATGATTAGTATAGAGATACATCAATTCTGCATGTTGCCTTATCAATGAATCGCCACTGATCAAACAAATTGGCTGACCAACATAGGAATGAGTGCAGATCTCAAGATGGCTTCTTCAAAAGTCTTTTTTTTTGTCAACAACAACATAGCAATCATTTTGAGTGGTCAGTAATGTGTTAGTTTTTCTGGCGATTCATTCATTCCTTGCAAAGACCCATAGACTAGTATTACAGCCTTTATATATCATTAATTTTCAAACCGAATTTATCAGAAATTTTCCGTTGTGGTCTTGAATTGAAATATAAGTAATAATAGAGTTGACTTTTAGACAATTACACGAATATTTTCTTCTGTGAATATCAACATCTACATCCATTTGTGAAGTAAGCATTTCTACTGCTTATATGGAAGTATATTTGAATAAGATTTGCAACTATAACACGGTGGACAACTCGCGTGAATCTTTGTAATTTGGATTTTTTCGGTGTGAACATATCCCAAAAGTCACGTGGGTTTCCTACCGGGTATAAGTATTCGTCTGAAGTGTTTGCAGTTTGGGTGTATTTAGATGTCTTCTTTCATTTGTTTGAAGAAATAACCCCACAAGATTGAATAATTCGCTACTAATGTATAATGTAGTTCAATCTATTATGCTACTCATCCATGGGGCTTCTTTTCACAGCATGTTTACTTGTTTTTTATTGATTTTTATAGGTCATTACATTATTATCTTAGTCAAGACTCAATTTTTCATTATTTCGTTTTCGTTCTAGATCTACATATTTGCAATTTACGTATTCTAGAATATTTTTGGACTTTATTTTCTCGTACATGTACGATTGAATGAAAATGGGTTTTCGAAATGATTACATGGCTTTCAGCCCTTTGATCTATATGCAGAATCTGGGTATAACCTGGGTTCCTGGTTAATGTCTTTATAGGGTTAGAGAGCAGTAAGGATCCAGATCAGCATTTTTTCAACACACAAAATCAATATCCATATTATTCTCTCCTGTTATGTATCTGAACTATATCTTCCTTTATTTCATTTTCAAATTGGTGTGCAAGCACCTAATTTAGAAGGAATCAAATTCTGAAATGTCTATTTCAACCGTAATTATATCTTTAATTGGTAACTTGACGTACATAAATCGTCTTTAAACTCTTGAAATAACACCTTAATGATATAAAAGCTGCTAAATATATATATTGAAAGAATTGATCCGAGTATTAATGAATAATTATGAAAATTACCTTGGTGTTATGTAATACGCAATTTGTCAATATTGCTACTTTTCATCGAAAACCTCGTAACTGGAGCTTGTTTTAAGCAGCAGTTACGATGTTTTCGTTGAAAATCGATGATATGCTCTTAATGAACTGCAGTCGCACGATTATGTATGCTCTCTGATACGTGTTGCATCACATGAAAATAAGTGAGAGTAAAAGCGGAATGTGCCGTGCACTCAAATGACTCATTGTAGAATAACGCTGCTTCTATGAAAACCCCGTAACTGCAGTTTAAAACATGTAGCAGTAACGAGGTTTTCGTTGAAAAGCGACGATAAATTCCCCTGATGTTTATATATATTTTTTTACATTTTTGTCGTTGGTTGAAATATAGCAGGCGTTTCAGAGAGCATTGGCGGATCAAGCGGGAGGGGTTTGGTTCAGGGGGTACGCCCCCTGAAATTTGCTGTACCCATCCGAAAAACATGGTGAAATGAAACTTTGACTTATTATAAATAAACAAATTCAAATGTGTGCGTTTCAATGAGTTTTGCTTACCAAAGTTTAACCATTCACTTTATAAGGTTAGCCATATAAAACATGTGAAGTCCTCGTTTGGGCTTGGAACCCCCTCCCCCGAACCCCCCTGGGAAAATATCCTGGATCCGCCAATGGAGAGTAACGTTATTCTCCGGAATGGCCTTTCTACCTTACCTTGAGTTTTCCTATGGGCCAGATTTTTACTTCCACATAAGCAGTTATTAGATAGTTGGGTCCAATACCCCAATCCCGTGACCATTCTCTGGCTAACATGTTTTGACGATTGATTTGACATCTATAGACCTTTTAGAAAAAATTTAGAAACCATGCCCCTCGAGATTTTGCTGGCGTTTTTTGCTACAGGGCCAAATCCAAAATGGCCGCCGGCGCCATATTGAAAAATTAACTTTTGAACCAGATCGCCTACAATCAAGTGTAAATACACGTTTCAGACTGGATTTATCACGAGAAATCTGTTTCTGACATAACTTTTACACTAAAATGTTGTTTTGACCAAAATTTTCAAGATGGCCGCCAGTGCAATGTTGAAAAAATAAAATTTAAATAACTTTTGAAGTAAATAGCCTAAAATCAAGTGTAAATAAGCTTTCCTGACTGAATCTACCATGGGGAATCCGATTCTGACATAAATATTGCGTTTAAAACTCTTTTTTACCAAAATATATAAGATGGCTGCCAACGCAAATCTAAAAAAGTAACTTTAAAATGATTACTTTAGGACAAAATCGTCTACAATCAACTGTAATTACACTTTTCAGACTGAATCTGTCATGAGGAATCCCTTTCTGACATTAATTCTACACTAAAATGTTGTTTTGACCAAAATCTTCAAGATGGCCGCCAGCGTAATGTTGAAAAATTAACATTTAAATAACTTTTGAGGTAAATAGCCTAAAATCATGGGTAAATACACCTTTCTGGCTGAATCCATTAGGATAAATCCGACCTGACATCTATTTTACACTAAATGTATTTTTGACCAAAATATACAAGATGGCCGCCAATGCAAAGGTGAAAAATAACTTTAGAATGATTACTTTTGATCCATATCACATACAATCAAGTGTAAATACATTATTCACACTGAATTAAGTATGGGGAATCCTATTCTGACATAAGTGTGATGCTAGAATGTTATTTTGACCAAAATATCAACGATTGAAGCTATACGATTGAGTGACCAGAAACATAAAATGGCACCCTGGCAATCCATTGTTCATGATAACAAGTTCTATCTATCTTAAGTAACTGCAACTACATGATATGAAAACAAACTTCTGAAACAGTGAAATATTGTCATGTGAATCGGAGCTTTCAGAATCACTGTATTAGGTAGAATCAGATTTCGCGGAACTATCACCCCCTGCTAAACATTTCATACGTCATCATCTGATTCCCACTCGCTTTCATAAGCTTCCTCCAGTACAGACAGGGTAACTGAAAGGGCAGGCATGCATTGCAGTCAGGGCGACAGCGGCCACCCCACCAAATCCTATCCATGTCCGAGTGGAGGTGGATGGGATGGATGCTGCTTGAGAGGCCAAGTAGTTGGCACGCAGCACACATTGGCGGAGGCTATCTCCATCAGGGGGAAGTCGCATAAATTACTTATTTTTCATGGTATTCCACTTAGTGGCAGGAGCCTCAGCCATAGAGGGGTTTTTCTTATCCCCATATACCACTTCTCGCGTAAACTGGAAGAGTCCATCTATCATTTCTCCCTCCATGATGAGATTTACTCCGCACCGGTCAAGCTGCTGTCTCGCTAAAGGGTTTTTCACTGGGGTTCTATAAGCCATAGTTATGTCGCAATTCAATTTTAAGTTTCTTCAATCCTTCGAAGTAATCCTCTTTGACACCTACACACTTCTGAAGTTTTGAGACCCATTACTGATATGCCAATAAATGGGCCTCTTTTGGAACACCCGCAGACACTGGTAAATTACACTTCATATGGAACATGAAGGCCTATACCGACGACCAGAGGCTTTTCCCGTCATCATGGGGAACACATAAAAGCCACACGGGCTTAAGCCCGGCTATAAGGGTGGATGAAGAAGCTGTGCAGCATGTGTCTCTTTCAGGAAGTCTTGGACAAGAGGGCACATGTGGGCAGCTCCGTTGTCATGGATTTGGCACATGCCTCTTTAGCCGGTCCTAGACCTGCTCTTTTCGTGATATTTCTTTACTTTCGCTGACATACATTTCTTGTATGAATGACCGGCGATAGTTGTACTATTTGAAAAAGTAATTACAGCGTACAAAAAATTTGCCGCGCTTTTAATTTTTTTGGCTATTACGGAACTTGACTGATCTTTTCGCAACCATTGCTTGCTAAATTGCTAATGACACGCTATTGGTGCTCATAATAGTAGATTATTGTTCAATCATATGTATAAAGCTCAGAAATTCCACATTTGTTGCATTTATTGCATTATTTCAAAATATATTTTGCACGGGTGGCTCTCTGTCCTTTAGGCACCAGGTGAGGACCCAATGGGCATAAACCTCTCTGTGTTTCAACCCTTTCGTCAAAATTGTCCCCGATGAAAAACCAACTTTATCTGCTATTTCTTGCACATTGAACCATGCGTCTTGTTTGGTCATGTCGGAATATACAGCAACATTTGCTTTGGTACTATCTCTACCCGGGTTGCCTGAGAGAGGCCATCATTTAGGCCAGTTTTACCAATTTTATTTTTTAAAAATTATCTCCCTAAAGACTGACGTATATTCAACGTTCGAATGTCCACGAATCTGATATAGTTCATTACATACATGTGATGCAGATATTTCAAAGCCTATGCGACCTTTAATGAAGACCATCCTACTTCAGTTCGTTTTCCATTTTGCGCACAGCGAAATGGCCAGTGTATATGACTAAACCAACTTAAAAAGTTCAGGTGGACCATTAGTACCACTTTTAATTGAACGCCCCTCGTAGTTGCAGTTACTAAAGATAGATAGAACTTGTAATCATGAACAATGGATTGCCAGGGTGCCATTTTATGTTTCTGTTCACCCCATCATATGACTTTAATCGTTGATATTTTGGTCAAAACGACATTCTAGCATCAAACTTATGTCGGAATAGGATTCCCCATATTTGATTCAGTGTTAAGAATGTATGTGCACATGATTGTAAGAGATACGGATAAAAAGTGATCATTCTAAAGTTATTTTTTCAACTTTGCATTGGCGGCCATCTTCTTACTGTATATTTAAGCCAAAAATAAATTAATTTTAGTGTAAAATAAATGTAAGAGTCGGATTTGTTATAATAGATTCAGCCAGAAAAGGGTATTTACCCATGATTTTAGGCTATTTACTTCAAAAGTTATTTAAATATTAATTTTTTGGCATTACGCTGGCGGCCATCTTGAAAATTTTGATCAAAACAACATTTTAGTGTAGAATTAATGTCAGAAAGGGATTCCTCATGACAGATTCAATCTGAAAAGTGTAATTACAGTTGATTGTAGACGATTTTGTCCTAAAGTAATCATTTTAAAGTTACTTTTTTAGATTTGCGTTGGCGGCCATCTTGTATATTTTGGTCAAAAAGAGTTTTAAACGCAATATTAATGTCAGAATCGGATTCCCCATGGTAGATTCAGCCAGGAAAGCGTATTTACACTTGATTTTAGGCTATTTACTTCAAAGATTACTTAAATTTTATTTTTTCAACATTGCACTGGCGGCCATCTTGAAAATTTTGGTCAAAACAACATTTTAGTGTAAAAGTTATGTCAGAAACAGATTTCTTTTGATAAATTCAGTCTGAAAAGTGTAATTACATGTGATTGTAGGCGATCTGGTTCAAAAGTTAATTTTTCAATATGGCGCCGGCGGCCATTTTGGATTTGGCCCTGTAGCAAAAAACGCCAGCAAAATCTCGAGGGGCATGGTTTCTAAATTTTTTCTAAAAGGTCTATAGATGTCAAATCAATCGTCAAAACATGTTAGCCAGAGAATGGTCACGGGATTGGGATATTGGACCCAACTAAGAATAGACTTAGGACTACATAAACGAAAAGCAAATCGTTGCTTTTCAACAAAAACCTCGTATCTGCAGCTACGTTGCAGATACGTGTTTTTTTTTTTTTTTTTTTTTTTTGTTGAAAAGCAGTGAAATGTAGTTGGATAAATTTGTAATATTCTTATTTTTCATATTTCATGTAGGCTTAGTCTTTTTCGTATGACAAGATAGAATTAATTGATACTGCTTTGGCTACTCTTGCACTCAATAATAACAGGCTGCGAGAGCATCAATACCTTTATTTGTTGAGAAATATTTTATTGATTAATCAGCTTATGTCATTTACCCATTCCCACATGTTTAGTTGTTTTTAGATGTTTCTAGTAGGGAACACTTGTGAAAACATTTAGGAAAAGATGGAATTCCTTTATGCAGCATTTTTTTCCTTTCCCCGCAATGTTTTATAGGTCGAAACATAATATGACTGATGTGATTGATAAGAAAGGATTTTGATGTACATAAATTTTGTCGATGCTGAACTACTCGTGTTATGAAGTTTCCTTGTGAAATTAGAATTAAAAATGTAAATTAAAAAATGGCGAAAATGCGAATTTATTTAGAAACTATTAATACAGAGGTAAAGTTTTCTTTTTGTCTTAAACCCCTGTGGGTTGCAATGACTTCGTCTTGTCACTTAATGTTCATATTACAAACCACTACGCAATAATTGCATTCATATAAAGTATACGGAAACCTTCTCATGAACAATGGCTTTTCCACGTTATAGTAATGAGATTCATTTGACGTCGGAATTATTCGGTCGACGTCGTAAACACCAACGTTCGACCGCAAAGTTTTTGATGTCACCTAAAGAGGTTCGAATACGTCACGAATGTAAACTACCTCGAATGAAAAATTTTGACGTCAAGTGAATCTCATTAGGAGTGGGCTACCTTAATGTAGAAAATTCGCAAGTGACGTTATCGATGATATTTTCCATCTGGCTCCGGATAAATAGTGCCAAATACATTTATGTTTTTTATATGTATAAACTATATCTATATCTTTCGTTTTATATACTGACATGTAAAAGAAATAGTAAAATTGGTTTTATGAAAATTTCACACACATATTTGAGCAAAATAATATCAAATGTGGTATCAAAATTTACAAAAATATTAAAACTGGAAGATGGTTTTATATCTTACTGGAATTTCACCATTACTGAGTGTTTTCTACGATATTGTTTTCCTTCATATCCTAATATAGAATATTTCGTCGCTTTTCAACGAAAATCTCGTAACTGCAGCTTAAAATAAGCTGCAGTTACGAGGTTTTCGTTGAAAAGCAGCGATTTTCTGTAACCAATGCACACTTTATTTGTGTGTCAGTATACATTGTATGTTATTATTATCATTGCTTTTTATTCGAAACATATTCCTGTATACCATTTTCTTTATATTACAGTTAGATAAGACTTGACGAGAGAGCGTGATTCCCTGCATGAATGTACAGACAACTATTTTTCTACAAACAACAACAACAACAACAACCTCTTTCATCGACATACTGCGTGCTTTATCAAGAATACAACTCCCTTCAAATACTGTGTCTCAATGTAAACGATTGATCAAAAAGACTTTAGGTCTCTACATATTGTCAAAGATACGGTATTCAACTCCACCCACCCCACTTCACTCGGTGCATAATGCACGTCTCAATTGTAAGTTATTCTAAACCTAATAAATTTATTTCACTACAAAACTTTTTATGAAAGAAGATAACGAATACTGACTGTACCTTCCCCCCATGTTCCTACATAACGTCGGCCACGTTCCAAACTGTCGTAACTACAGCTTATCGAAACTGTAGTTACGACATTTTCGAATGTGACCGACGATAATGTCATCAACTCTCAATAACCCTCTTAGTTCTATATAGAAACATTACTCTTGTACCCTACTCTAAACCTGTGTGCGAGATGACAACTGTTAGGCCTACTTGTGCTCCAAACTTGAAATGGTTAACCATTGTTGAAATGGTAACCATTAAGCATTTCATCGCCATAATTAGTATCATTACTTACTTTCAATAATTTCGAAGTGAAAGTTCGTTCTGAAAATGCTTAGGCTAATTGTCTTTTCAAATTCTTCTGGCCCTTAATCAAAATAACTGAATTTTCATTTTCATCAACCTTTCGAACCTTGAAGTGTGTATAAAAACATAAATCGTAGAATAGCTTACATTAACATAAAGTAGTAGTGGTAGTGAGCACAGTCTATTCAGGATTAATTTATAAAACAAAATGCATTTATTTTAGTAGTTAACATACGGTGCAGGTCGTCCAAAATTATGTTGTATTGTCCAGCATTCAGGCGATTATTTCACAAATAAAACACTGTGAGAAAAGAAACATCGATATACATTAATCAATGTTTCTTTTGTGTAAAGTGTTGTATCTGTTCTCAAAAACAATACATCATGATAGTCCTACATAAGGAGATTCATGCAATGTCGGAATAGTTCGTGTGACATCGTTATCCGAACTTAATCGGATGACGTCGTAAACATTCGGCGATGGAACGTTCCACCGCCGAATATTTACAACATCGGCCTATCAATTCTGACGTCGCATATAAATTTAATTAGAGTTGGACTACTTTAAGAAATAAACGTATTTTCTTCAGATCTCAAACTGTATTAAACTGCATTCAAACCTTCCCCCGAACGGTAAAAAAATAAGTCTGTTCCAGTTTAAAGTCTGCTAGAGACAACTTATTTAATGATGGGTTGTGTTCGCAGCATTATAACACAAAATTTTGAGGTACCACAGGAAATGCCATGGATATCATCATTGCTTTATTTTCTCAATGTTTTCACAAATATTTACCATAAGGGACGTCAAAGCCAGATCTTGTTTGGGGAAAGGTTGATAAAATATTCCATGTGAATTCCAAGATATTATTGACACACATTGAATTTATCAAAATGTCTGTTTAGTGTTGAAGATCGCTAAATTACAAAAAATCTTAAAATATACACAAATATCCATTGTGACCAGACTAAGGCGGTTTGATCAGTCTGTAAGTGGTCAATAATTTTAACCCTAACCCTTTCCCAAACAAGACCTGGTTTTGGCATCACTGATAGAGAATGTTTGGGAAAATATTGAGATAAAAGAAGAAAATGCTGATAACCAGCATTTTCTCCTTTTGCCTCAATATTTTCTATGCTATCTTTTACAAAACTCCAATCTTTTTTTAACAAACATTGTGTGATCTGTGGCATCTTTATAATAGGACCACCCTAAAATTGTGCCGTTTGGGAAAGGGTTAATGAAACCCCAAAGAAGAATATGTCTATCTTTGTGAAACTATTTCCCTGTAACATTTTGGCATATCAAAAAAATGATTTCTGTTCTGTAAACATCTTACGGAAAATAACGTTAACATCGAAAACAATATAACACAGAATAAAACTTTGAATCTCTTATGTTTTGTTCTTTATTATTTATCCAATATCAATAAATCGCTACTTTTCAACAAAAACCACGTAACTGCAGCTTGTTTTAAGCTGCAGTTAAGAGGTTTTTGTTGAAAAAAACGACGATGTGAAACATTTTATATAGTCCAGTCACGATAGTATGGCACATGTTTATCAATAGGTAGTTTATTTGAAGTTCAACATGGGCGAGTTAAAAAAATATGTGCCATAAACACTGGTGGTAAACTCGGCCAAAGCGAGGGACGTTTTTTCACGATCAATGTATTCCGTCGGTGTTGTTATAAAATCACGTAACTACGGCCTTATCGAAGCCGTAGTTACATGAGTTACGAGATTTTATAACAATACCGACGGTTTGTCGATACACAACGGTAAATCCGGTCTATTTTTTAGAACAAACTCATTGTCATTAGAAAATATATATATATACCTTGTTGAAGCGAAAAACATCCCTCTCTTTGGCTGAGTTCACCACCAGTGATAAAAGCATGACCACAACGATACGGTGATCCTGGGACGAGAGAGAAGCAACAACGATTTCACGGCGATGTCATCTCGCTGCGTCCCATAGGTATATGGGGTTCTAATTTGTCTTTCTATAAACAACAGATCTATTTAGACAATAACACCGGTTGTCTGCAAAATAAAACAAATGTGTCCATAATATTGGATTATAAGTCTAGTCGTAAACCTTTCCCAAAATAAAACTGATGTTGACCCATCAAGTGCTGTTCATGTTGTTACAAACTTTTACCCATATCTAGTGTCATCAATTTTGTTGTTTGTATCACAACGCAATCTTGACCACCCCACGATTGTGTTTTTTGGGGAAACAAGAAATGTATTATACGTTGCCAAATTGCAAATTTAAGTCTAAAAGATCTAATCCTTTGGGGTTCAATGCCTTAACCCTTTCCCAAACGACAAAATTTTAGGGTGGTCCAATTGGAAAGCTGTTGCAGACAACAAAATGCATGTTTCTAAGACGGAATTTGTGTAGAACAAAGAGCAGAAAATATTGAGACAAAAGGAGAAACTGCTGGTCATCAGCAGTTTCTTCTTTTGTTTCAATGTTTTCCCAAGCATTTTCTATAAGGGACGTCAAAACCAGGTCTTGTTTGGGAAAGGGTTAACCTCTAATCAGCCTGACAGGTCTAGTCTAGTGTGGTTCACCAGATAAAATAACTAAATAGGAATTATTAGTTTAGCCGTAGCCCTTTCCAAATCAAGGTCTGGTTTTGTCACCCTCATTCAAAGACAAAAAAGCAATTGAACAAATATAGGCAAATTAAGGAAATTGCTGATAACTACTAGCGTT
Source organism: Fragum sueziense (assembly GCA_963680895.1). NCBI lineage: Eukaryota > Metazoa > Mollusca > Bivalvia > Cardiida > Cardiidae > Fragum > Fragum sueziense. The sequence continues at coordinate 6,508,349 of OY804606.1, read as the reverse complement.
TTCTGCTTTTGTCTAAATATGCCCTGCACTATATATTGTATTGTAAACAATTCCGCCCTTATCAATAGTCATTTTGCTGCGGCTTGTAGGGCCTACATTGGACCTATTAAAATGGTAGCCAAATCTTGGAAATTGTTTACAGATGACATACGCTGGTATAAGATAACAAAGCTAATGTAACTTCTAAACCCAAACTATCTTTTTAACAAATTTACAATTTCAAGAGCAGTAGTATCATTTTCTTGTTACGTTTGTTGGCGTATTCTGGCCACGGCTCCTCGACATACACTTTAGGCTATAAAACCTCGATGCGTCAAACGGTCAGCTATCCTTCCAATCAAATAGTCTGTTCTCAACATCATCAAAGCCGGAAACTGGTGAAGGTACTACCAATGGAGGGGAATATCCGCCAATTCTTACTGCTAAATTACATTAGTATTATGCTACATTAATAGTTCAATTCTATTTTCTGCAAGTGCATTCGTCCTAGTGCCAAATGCACCCACGGGTATGGAGCTTGAATCCTGGTGATGCTGGCCTAGCTATAGGCTTCAAAATCTATATAACCTGGTGCGTTCTTATGGCATAAGACTAAACCGGGGTTAGGTGGGTCCAAATTACAAAGTCTATCAAGCATTTTCATACTTTTTTTTCTGATTCTTTCAGAAACTTTTCTACATCGGCCACCAAGGCTATAAATTGTTTTTGAATGGTCAAAAGAAATGTGAATTTAGAAGTATTCTGTCCCATGTGCGGATCTAGAGGGGTCGGAGGGCTGGGGAACCCCGTGGAATTCGACGGGCCCCTATGAAAAATACCGAGATATCAAATTTTGACTTAAAAAAAAGAAAGAAAATTCAATTTTTTGGTTTTTTTCCCATGGTTAGAGCTGTTAGATATAGGGTGTTCAATCACGACGAACATTCACTTATAGAATAAAGTTAGCTATATAACACATGTATAGTTGTGATTTTGGCTTGGACCCCCCCCCCCCCCCCGAGAAAAAGGCTTTGACGCCCCTGGAAAAAAATATGGATCCGCCCTTGTGTCCATTAACCCTTTTCTCAAACAATTCTTAGTTCTAATGCGTTTAATTATAAAAATGCAGAGAAAAACATAGTTGGAAAAGCAGAATAGGTTTTCTATAATATTCAATGAAAAAGAACATGTAAATATTATGGAAAGATTTGGGTAAGAGAAGTAAAGACATGGTATGTGTTATGCTGGTAACCAGCATGTGCATGGGCCTGTAGTCCATTCGAAATTTTCGGAACCTTGCAATGTCGAGTACAATGAAGTTTTATTTTTTCTTTGCATTGTATAGGTGCTCTAGATCAGATCTAGCTTTGTTGCCAGAATGGTAACCTTGGGGAACTCCCACAATCCGCAAAAATCCAAGATGGCCACCAAACGCAACTGGAAAAATCAACTTTTTCTCAAATTGTCCGAAATTGACGCGAAAAATGTATAATTAGGGGTTCTTCGGTACGCTGAATCCAAATCTGATGATAAATATCGCATTTGGATATCAGAAATATACCTAAATGGAGATGGCCGACGGAAGCCATCCTGAAAATTACAATTCTATGATATTTTTAGATGACCTACAAAAGACAGTATACTTATGAATCCAAGTTCAATCTAATTTCTTCATCTGGCATTTGAATCAACCTGATGTATATTAAATTTCGACATGGCCGCCACATGCCATTTTTGAAATGATTTCGAGTTGAATAATGGTACAAAATGTGGCTAGATTTTGATATTTTTCTGCATTTTGTTGCTTTTATATTTATTTCGAACGAAAAATGTTATATTTAATGTAGACGCAACATATTTCCCGAATGTAGAAATATAAATAAAGAATATGTAAACTAGTTGCCATCTTGAAAAAGAGGGAAAAAATAGGGCATCATTTTAAGCAGAGCATACCGAGATTAATATCTTAATAAACTTAATGTTTATTTCAACATATTCTATCAAAATGCTCTTGACATATCGTTTCAAAGAGCGCTAACTGAAATATTTCCAATGAGTTATCGTATATTATTATTGTGCATGTAAGATTTATTTGAAGCTTTTGTCTTGGAAAATATAAACCTGTGTATACAAAATAACTAGTTTATTGCGAGTAACGGTACTTTTTATTTTTGCTAGCACTAAATGCATATCTAAACTATAGTAAACATGCCACCAGTTGCCATACCGTGAAATGAAAATAAAATCTGCGCTGTAGTCTTCAGATATGTCTGTGTGTCACTTTGCTTATATCATTATGGCCACCAGTTGCCATGTTGAAATATGACAAAGTTAATTCTGTAGACATAACAAGTTGCATTAAATTTCTTTGTCGGTATTATTCTTAGCATTCCAATAAATTTCAATATGTTCATCCAATGATTCTAGATTGAACTAAAATACGACGATATTATCCATGGCAAGAAAATAACACACAATAAAATGGTCATTCTGTCTATATCTATTTCATGGATAATTTTCACATTTGAACATCCCTGTGAGTTTTAATATGATAATAATGATTAAAACACCATTCATCTTTTGAAGCTGATCGTTTTAACAATTATGCCCTTACTTTAGTAGTTAAAGGGGATGATCTTTATATCCCTTAAATGGGGCTGATTTATGTAAAGATTATTCTTGCCATACTTGTATTAATGAATGATTCTGAAACATTATTATATGCACCACTTGCAAGATCCAGACATTTTACACAAGAGAATGGAGTTTCCAGAGGGAACCCGACTGCATTGTCGTATGAGAGATTCCCTCATAAAATCATCCAGTTTGCCATTCCTTTACTTTTCTTTATATGTCAAAATAAAGAAGCTGTCACATGTATATAAGATATTCAGGTACAGTTAAAATGAATCTAAATGATTTTTTAAACAAAGCATTTATGCAATTGATGTTGGTACTTGAATGTAGGGAAACATTGGCATATATCTTCACAATTATCAATGTAATTATGGTACCATATTAAAGCTGTTTAATAATTGTAAATTTTGACCTACTAATACCGGTAACTATTCTTTATTGTTTCAATCTATTTGACCAGAAGCTCATGTAAACAGTAAATCGTCAGTTTCTACCTTGAACGGTAGTAACAGACTGACCAACCCTTTTTGCAGATCTTTGCTTTGGCCCTCAAGCTACCAGGTGGGATCTTTTATGACCCAGACAAACATATTGTTTGCCATTTTCAGAGTTGTTCTCCGATACACGTTTACTTTCTTGTCTTTGTCAATCTCCTGTTCGTCGATGATATGTCAACTTTTCTCAAACATCGAAAGACGTATGCAGCAGTAACTACTGTTATTCAACTATTCTTATCTACACCCAAGTATAAACGCATTGAAAAGTAAAGGAAATCGGAATTTTATTCCTCATTTTATTGCAAATGCAATATAAAATCATTTGACGTTTAACACATTATTTAATCATATCATAAGTTATAATTTTCAACAATTTTAACATACTCTATCAAGTAAAACTTGATGGAATGGCGATTTTCTGTCAAATGTTACATGCGTTTTTTCGAACCTTTTGCCGAGAAACCGGCCTCCGCCACGAAAAACTCTGACCCGTACAGACCACCGGATTTTTCGCTAAATAAATATGTAAGGAGCTAATTAAAGAAGATCTCGTTTAATTACAATGTATCTTCAATATTGGCGACGTAACACGTGTTTTGCGAGGATGTATATTATTTTCTGGATTAAAAAACTTGGGACCTTTGTCTTTAATAAGGAATAGACAACATAAAAATCACTAGAATTTCCTGTGAAAGAGAATAGATCATGAATGGCATCTTTTTAAAGGCGATTAGTACGTTAGTTGGATTATTTCGGGGTCAATTATTCAGCCACGAAATAAGGATGACATATGTCTACTTGTTCTTTCGATGACGATTGTCTGCTACAATGGCGCTTCTAAAATCATCGAATATGGCAAGCATCGATCATTTCAATTGAAAATGTATAGCAAAAGTTCTACAGTCATTGTTTGCACCTATTTTTTACATGTAAAAACGAATCAATTTCAAAATGGGATCTGGTGGCCATTTTAGAATTTATCAAAAAGATCTATATTATAACATCCACAAGAAGACTACAAAGTGTTAGAAGTATACACAGAGAATAGAATATGCATACAGTTTATGATTTTGGATGTGTTTGTATCAGTATTTCAACAAATAATAATCATTAATATAGCTTCTGGCGGCCATGTCGGAATTTGGTATACATCAGCTTAATCCAATGTGAAACGAAAACATATTTTTAACTTGACTAACGAAGTATGCAATAAAATGTCTTATGTGGACCATCTAAAAACAATATCATAAAATTGTAATTTTTAGGGTGACTTTCGATGGCCATCTCTAATTTAGTACATTTCTGATATCCAAATACGATATTTATCATCAGATGCGGATTCAGCATACCAAAGAATCTCTAGTAACACATTGTTTGCGTCAATTCAGGACAATTTGACAAAAAATATAATTAAACTGTAATTCTCAGGATGGCTTCCGGTGGCCATCTCTATTTTGGCATATTCCTGATATCCAAATGCGATATTTATCATCAGATTTGGATTCAGCGTACCGAAGAACCCCTATTTACACATTTTTCGCGTCAATTTTGGACAATTTGAGAAAAAATTGATTTTTCCAGCTGCGTTTGGCGGCCATCTTGGATTTTTGCGGATTGTGGGACTTCCCCAAGGTTGCCATTCTGGCAACAAAGCTAGATCTGCTCTAGAGCACCTATACAATGCAAAGAAAAAATAAAACTTCATTGTACTTGACATTGCAAGGTTGTCATGTAGGCCATATAGCAGCGTCGAATGGACTACTGTTTTATCAAAACATTTAAGACGTATTTTTGACTTATCAATGTCTTAAATATTGCTTATAACAACAATCGCATATTTCAGGTCTTGATTAATTTGCGATACGCGCTTCTTGCCCTAAACTTGTCGTAAGTCATAAGTAGGACAAAACTAAGTCTTAAATAATTTTGATGAAACTGGCCCCTGGTCCCTCATTTTCTATATTGTTTAATTGAAATTTCAATATTATCATATCCCTTTCCAAACAGTTCCTTGATACCAAATGTACAATTAGAGTGTAAACCAATGGGAGAAAAGAAGAAAATGTTGTTAACCAGGCGTATTTCGTTATATGTCGAGATGTGACTGTGACTTAAGCTGATTTTCAAGTGACGATGACTTCAGTCTTCTGTCTGGGTTTCGTGATAATTTGGACAATTATAAGCGTCATCGAAGCAAAAACAATGTTTCTATGCTTCAGAGGGCTTAATTTTGTGGAAACCCATCACTGAAGCTGAAACTCTGGTGGTGTTTCAAAGGTTTTTACGAGCACTAATCCGGTATATTGCTGGAAAAACGTATTTGGCTCCAGATCTCAGAGTGCTCGATGTTGTAATCCCCGGCTTTTACGAGCACCCTCCCCATTCAGTGAAGTTTGGCAATGCTTTAGGCCCTACCGATATACTTGCTGTCGATGAATTAAAAGAAGCTCTTAATGGAAACTACTAATCTGTTTAAATGTCAGAAACCAAGCATATTAATGCATGTTTCGATTCCCTGCGACCAGCGTCATCAATTTGCTGCTTTTTCATCATAATAATGCAATTCTTTACAGTTAACTATGCATAGTCAAGAGAATCTATGCTGTACAGATGTAAGCATGACTGATTTATCAGTCGTTGTAAGATAAAAAAAATCGCTTCTTGCATTACTAACTGATGGTATTACTTCATGTCATCAACTATCATTGCAATTGAGAGTGTATATATTAATGTCTTATTAACATTTCTATTTTTCCCCCAAATTTCATAGAAATTATAAATAATAATTCACAAAAATAATACATTGTAGAATTGAATAAATAATTTGCTTAAAGATATGTAATTTTATTTAAATATATGAATATATGAAATAGTATCACTTGGATTAATTCCAGTGATTAAAAAATACGGCAAAAAGATATGTTAAATTATGACGTCATTCGGATGAATAACGGCTAACTTCGCTTTAACAGCTTACGGAAACGACCGAAGATATTGGTTCCAGGCAGAACTTTATATGAATATGAATTCTAAATAAATTCGTGTTAATTCGTACTTATGCATTTTGAGTCCTTTTTATATGTGTACAAATGCTTACTGCTTAGTGCTAACTTACAATTTTAATTTCACGTTTCTGTTGTTTGGCGACAAGAAAATGGAAGTATGAATTACGCATTTAGCACTATGATGAATACAATTGTAAACAAAAGAAAAAACTACCAATTTAGCAAAATAATAATGTAATTTAGAAGCAAGAAGAATTGGCGGATATTCCCCTCCATAACTACCCGCCCTTAGGTTATCCAACATCGCTGCGACCAAGGACAGCTACTGTTCGAATGTTCTGCGCTTTACATGATCAAATTCGACACTGGTGAAGGTACTGCCCGCCCTAACGACTCCTGGTATTTTACAGAAAGCCGCTAGGCTGACCACTTTTCTCACAATACCTAAGATCGCTCGATCAAAAGGACAATTCATTCGCAACCGTCTAAGGAGCTGTGACGTCTTAAAAGTTGAACTGGAAAAGACTAAAATTAAATTTCAGTGAATTCACCCATTACCAACATGATCCATTTGTTCAAAGGACCCTAGTTGCTCACACAATCGACGACGAGCTGTGACGTGGAACTGAAAAAAAGACTAAAATTTTATTGGAAAGGGGAAATCAAATGGGTATGCTATCAGAAATACTTGATCTACCAGGTATACGGATGAAATACAGAAAACACGGAACCGCATCTTCCCGAGTATTCTTTGTGCTTAATCGTCTATAAAGCTGCCACATTGTACTGAAAAAGGCTAAAACTGCAATGAGTAAGGTAATGGAAATGGGTATCGGAGGGCGGGTTAATTATTTTGGTTGGATGTCATGGATTCTTACACTACCAAAATTGCATGTCATTTCGCCAGAATCAGGATCGGAAAGGAAGCCTGCTAAAATTAACCACACAGATAAAAATTAACAGCAATGATTCTTTTTACCCCAACGGATTATTGCATTGTCGCATCGTCACTGTAAGTGGTTCTCAAACTTGATCGTTTGAAACTTTAAATGTCAAACAAGGCAAGCCAGCGCTATGATCTGCAAATGCCATAATTTCTGTATTTTACGAATAATTTAGACGTTGTTTATAGACAAGACGAACATCTTCACTCGTCTGATCACAATCGAATCTTTTAAAGAGCTAACAAGGTCAGTATTTTGCTAGATCACAGTGGGGAATCACGTGTCACAACGTTGCAATATTTTTTTGATAATTCAAACATTTTGCAATTCGGTCATATATTTACAGAATTGTTGATAAAATAAAAATATATAAAATGTGGTGTGTTCAGTGATTGTCCGCCATAATGAGTATATAACGTAAGTTTCTTTACTAGATCTGCTAGACATTTGTTGGGAAAACAACACTTTTACATTATAAAGCAGTAAAATATTGAAACAAAAAGAGAAATTGCGGGTTATATAAGACACGGGTTTGTCAGCATGGACTGACCAGAATGAATATTTTCCAAATATCCCATTTTTGTATAACGGGTATTTAATATTCTTAGAGACCATTTTTTCACAATTTATAGGATGGATTGGTCTAGGCTCTCAGACTTAAAATACAAGTTACGGAAATATGCAATACAATGTCAATTACGTTTAAAAACATAGTTACAAAAAAACGAACATTTTCTTCTTTACCTTCAATGTTTTCCCAGGCTATATGTTTAAAGGACGTAAAAACTGGTCTTATTTTGCAAAGGGGGTAAAGATGCGTAAAGACATGTATTAGTTTGTGAATATTTTGTGAGCAACATTAAAACTTGAGCAGTTTTAGAACTGCTTATATCGCTTATAAATACATTGTGCAGAATTCTGAGCAGCTTATGCCGTTTTCACCTGCCAGGGTCATATAGCGGCGGCTGGAGCACCTAACCATGGATTCGTGTTGTTTCTCAAACCAGTACTACCACAACACCCTTACCGAGCCTCCAGCTGCTCGCCCACTTAGGTTAACGATTTCAAACCCATTGGTGGGTGACAAATTTGTCAGAAAGGGTACTTGCCGCGGCCGGGTATCGAACCGGGACCTCTCGAATGAGAGACAAATGCGCTACCAACTGCGCTAAGGCTGCGGCCGCAGTTTTAGAACTGCTCGTGCAGTTTTGAATTGCTTGAACAATCTTAAGAATGCTCATGCGTGTGTTCCATAGGTTCCGCAGTTTTAAAACTGCTAAATCTCAAGATTGCTTCTGACAGAAGATTGAGTACGCCGATCAACATCAACATAACAACATAAATGCTATTTCAGCAGTTTGAAGACTGCTCAAAATGAGTTCCGTAATATTTGAGCAGTTTCAAAACTGCTCAGTCCAAAGTTTGCCTCCGACAAAATACCAGGCCCGGTTTCTCGAAAAAAAAAATAAGTACGTTCTCATGCTCAAATCTGAGCACCTTGCTCAAATCACACGAAATCCACGTGAACGTCAATCGAATACCCTTCAACGTTGAAGAGTATTCCATTGAAGTCCAGCATGTACTCAGAGTATGTACTTAAGTTTTTTTTGAGAAACCGGGTCCAGTTGTTTTGAGTTTGTTATTAACTTGCTCGAATATTTGCTCCAATGAATATTTGCCCAAAGAGAAAGAAGCTTAAAAATACAGGCTAATCTAATTCTATATCGTGCTGATTGTGGGGCATATATGAAGTAAATTTAACTTTTCTGTCAATTCACAAACATAAAATGCAGGGTGAATATGAAGATAATTCTATAATATATTATGAACGATTGCTAACTGCTATTGGGCGTATCGCAGCGACTGATCACCTTACAGTAGATTCCTGGTATTTACCTTTCCACAACTACAACAATATCCATTCAAATGGTCCCGCTGCTCTCTCACATAGACGTAGGGGAGACCGGGGCTATTTCGGCCCCGGGGCAAGTTCGGCTAGTGGTTCTTTTGAGCCTGTCGACAGAGATAGAGAGCTCTGACCCGGATTTTAATGTCACTCATGACGAAAGCTTTTCGCAGAAGGTTTTTGGTCGAATTGAATACAAAAACATAGAATTTAGAACACGATTCTGATTTTAGACACTTTCAGTAATTTTTCCACATTTATGTAAGTTTTTATTTATAGTAATATGCGCCAGGATTCAGATTTCTTTTTTGTATATTTATGAAGACAATTAAGCCCTCTTTCATATTAAAACTAAAGATGAAGCGTTCATGTTATCTGAAAGAAGATATGACGTGATGTTGACACCAGGTCTGTCTGGGGCTAGTTCGGCCTTTGGGGTTGGGGCAAGTTCGGCCACCCCCAAACTTGCCCATGAATAAAAAGAATAATCGCTGTTAGAATTGCCATTTCTTGACGACTCTGAATATATCAATTGCGCAAGCCTAGCTCTAACAGAAATGTAAAAAGTGGACAAATTCAAAATCACAGGCCGAACTTGCCCCAGCCTCTACTTGTTATCCCGAATGTCCCCTTACTCACGATGATTTGACTGTTATAACAATGCTTTTTCAATTTATACCTTCATTTGGAAGTTGTATACAGATTCCTTTAAATTTAAACAGTCTAAAAATCCAATATAAGGATTTATAGGTATGTGCATACCTTGCCCCAAGGATGGGCCGAACTTGCCCCATGTATGGGGCAATTTCGGCTACCACGATCAAAACTCTAAAATTTGAAATTCTCTTTATTGAAAAGAAATATATAAAAAGGACAGACGCAGTTTGAAAGGCTTTCGCTTGTCGAACTTAAATATATAAATCACGCCCAAATAACTTTCATATAATTCAAAATATGAGCAATCGAAATTAGGGGGCCGAAATAGCCCCGGTCTCCCCTACGTTTCCCATCCTTTGGTGAGAGACATACATTTTTTGTAAAATGGCAGAGAGGAAATTGTAGAGCATCGGTTCGAACCCATGACATCTTCATCGATAGACTGTGACAATACCAGTTGAGATATATTCGGGCTCGGCAAAAAATTGAGGGGGGGGGGGGCATTGAAGTAAAAAAGTGTCTCCCTTTGTCCCAACATTCACTGGGGCATATTTATACACAGATCTCATCATTATTTTCCTTTCATTTTGTCGTCCATATCATCTATAAAGATAAGATAGATCGTCGCTTTTCAACGAAAACATCGTAACTGCAGCTTGTTTGAAGTTACAGTTACTAGATTTTTGTGGACTAGAGGCGACAAGGCAAATGATATGATATATAAAATCTTACAAAAATATAATTCTCCAGAAACTAACATACAGAAAACAGCTTAATTGACACAATAATGTATTTGAATTACTTAATTTTTTAACCCAGCATTTTGTTGGACTGATTGAAAGATCAACAACGGACAAAACGTAGAGATTGAACCTAGAAAAAGAACATGAAATAAGGATGATTCGATTTTTCTATATCAAGAACCCTTTCAAACCAAATTTATTCAAGAAAAAGGTTAGTTTGGATCTGGTAAAGAAACCGCATCGTCTTACAATGATTCTCATAATGCGGTTAACCCTTTCCCAAACGGCAAAATGTTAGGGCGATCCATTTCATAAACTGCAACAAATGACAAAATTGAAGTTATTAAAGACATAATTTGTGTAAAATATGGCATAGAAAATATTGAGACAAAATGAGAAACTGCTGGTTATCAGTAGTTTCTTCTTTTGTCTCAATATTTTCCCAAACCATTTCTATCAGGGACGTCAAAACCATGTCTTGTTTGGGAAAGGGTTAATTAGAACATAGCAAATAACACAGCCTTTCTAGAATTCATCACACTGTTTAAGAAGATGGGTTTCGTGGCATTTAATCCTTAGCATCTAATTCCGATTAGTTAAACCTTTCCCAAACAAGATCCGATTTTGACGTCAATGAAAAAGGCTTGCGAAAACATTGAGACAAAAGTAGAAAATGCTGATGATTAGCATTTTCTCCTTTTGACTCGATGTTTTCTGAGCTATATCATTCACAAATTCTATCCTTATTTACTCTCACTTTGTCGTCTGCAGCAGCTTTAAAAAAATCCGTTTTAAATGCACAGAGACATGTAAAACACGCCTGTTTTATCATGTACGGGGGAAACACGTTGTGTCGAAGTCGGGGTACTAGCTTCATCCTACCTCGAAACATCCGGACTTCGCCTCATCCGATCTTTATACAGCGTCAATTAAAATGATATGTATCCTTTTTAATGGTAATCAATCACGCCTATAGTTGACTTTTAGAGGAAGGGAAAGAAATTGCTCGAAACGTTGGTAATGCATCGGTAAGACAAAATTATCTTCAGAAAGCTCAGATGAAAATATCCCTGGTCAGATGCCGAGCACTTTGCTAGCACGCAGGGGAATCAGGTGACAAAACTTTTTGGATATTTTTCAATAGTTCTGTTAACATATTACCGATTTGGAAAACTATTTCTTTTTTTAAAAGCAGAAAAAGCAGGAAAACGCAACTTGCTAAATGTAAAGGATTTTTTTTGAAAATCAGCCGATAAAAAGTAATGAACGACCAACCGAAAGCGTCGTTGTTTATGCAAAACCTAGCTAGTATCTCGTTTTTAGAAGATTTTAAAGGAGACGGAAAAAAGTTTAATAAAAACCTTTCCCGTACTGAAACGTTTTACTTGAAATTTGGACATATTGTTCACAAATAATGTGTCCTTTATACTGATGATCAGTAAAAATACATGTATCTCAAACCCAGAAAAAATTGTCTTAAATAGACACGCAAGATTTTACTTTGAAAATCGCAAAGATCGGCATACGAAGTTTTGCATATACCGTCACCGACGAAATATTGGGTGGTCGTCAAGAAGTTTTGTATCTGCTGATGTTTAAAGGCAGAATAACACTTAACATCTTGCAAATTTTCCGAGAACTTCGTACAAAAAATAAATATATATTATTAAAATATGGTCTTTAAATTGCATATATATATGCCAAATCTTAGCTTTCTACCTTGTGTATTGGCTTAGATGTCGACGGATTTAAAACCCCATGATTTGTTGTCCCGGGGATAATATTTACAATAATGGAACATATGGGGTTTTAAATCCGTCGACATCCTAGCCAATACACAAGATAGAAAGCTAAGATTTGGCATAGATGCAATTTAAAGGCCATAATATTATTATGTTCATAATACATGTCATTTTTATTTTGTACGAAGTTCGCGGAAAATGTGCATGATTTTAAGTGCCATTCCCCTTTAAAAGATCTACCACACCAATCTAGATCCTGACGATTCTCTGCTCCAAGCTGTATTTAAATTGGCCAAGTATCAACCCATTACCACACAGTGACTCTTTTTGACTCCCTACAAGATAATAGCTTTGGAAAACATCGTGAAAAATGGGACGAGCAATTTCTTCATTTTTGGCCTTGAAGAAGGCCAAATTTAGCATGTCATTTTTCCCAGGGCGTGCTGAATCGTTATCTTGTGAAAACGTTGAACGCAGATAGATAGTGTTCTTGCGCGATGAAAAGTAAATCGGAACTGGATTAGATCTATACTACTTTATGCAGATTTTTGACCCATGTACATTACAAAAGAAGTAAATACATACGTTGATAGTAGTAAAGGCATTTAAAATCGTAAAATATTTACGATCAAGAAATCGATTGCAACTTATATTGTGCGCGGATCCATTCGCCGCCAATACTCAACGTTTAGTGGGTTTTCCCCCGAATCAATATCGTAAGCAATATCTAAATATAGATACCCTGCAGACGCAAGATTATGACGATGTATTATTGCGATTAAATCTTTTTTAGTCTGGTTTAAAAAGAAGATTAAAAGGTTTTCGAGAGGTTTTTACCTGTCGATGATAGAAATTTTAGTTATTTTCGGAAATGAAATGGTGTCCGATCTGACCCGAAGGAAAATTGATACGTCGGGTCTAACCAGACAAATAATGATTTTATATATTAATTATATCACTCCTGCAACAGCAAGTTCAGTGGTCGAGTGGTAATGTCGAAGTCTCAGAACTCGGAGAACCGACGTTCAATTCCAGCTATCAGCGTAAATTTTTTATTTTTTTTTTATGAAATACTCGATGCAGAAATAAATATCTTAGATCGTTCATTTGTATTTTATCTTACCTAAAACCTTTCCAAACAAAATTTTAGATTGTTCCAAATTAATTATGTAAAAGTGCAAACATAATTATTTGAAATAAATCTAGCTCGATTATCGGCCTGTCCGATCAGACCCGATGTGTCCGAAATAACCTGTCGTTGATGACTCATTTTGTTTTCCTTATGGTACCCGGTTTTATACGCTTAATACATACTTCTCATTACCGATGCCGGGGAAAAGGCTTAAAATTTTCTGATTGTGACATAAGATACAGTTTTTGTCTTCACCTATGGGCAGGTTTAAAAAAAATGTGACCAAAGTGTGACATTTAAATGTTAAGAATAACAGCTAATTTTACAGAATATCATCCAGATTTCTTAATTAGGGTGGCTAAAAACTATTCTAAATGGTTAAGCAGTGCCCAAATTATATTTTAAATTCATGTTCACCACTTTTTAACTTAAATTGTGTGCACAATCTTGCAAAATGACAACAAAAAAGCGTTTCACTCCTGACAGCATATATATTGCACAATATGAGAAATTGTAACCCACGAATCACTAAAAAGTAGAGTGCAGAATGCCCACAAGGTTGATGGCTTCCTAAAAAAATTTGAGTGGTAGATTTCTTGCTGAATAGACAAAAATGAGAACACATTTTGAAAAATAAAAGTGTTTCACTCCTGACATAAATTTCAGAGGGGTATTGTATAAAACAGGCTCCACATCCTAAACCAATGAAGATAAGATAAAAAAGTAATTTTAAGATGATGATGCACATGTTGTTTTATGAATTACAAGTGCTTATTGTAGTATCCTGTCACTGTCTTTTATTTACCATAGCTTAGAAACTTGGTAAAACTGTTAAGTGTCACACAAAAACGTTTCACTCCTGACATTTTTGACATGTTTTAATGACATATCTTTTTTATTTGTGAAGCGATTTTCTTTAAACTTGGTACCTAGTATAGACACAATAACACATCTTTTTAGCTTTGATTGTGTTGAATATGTTTCTCTGTAAAAGCCGTGGCATGTAAAAAGTGAATGGTCACATTTTTTTTTAAACTTGCCCCTATCTAAATAATGGCTGACGATCGCTTAACTGTCCGAAAGTACCCGACGTTCCTCTAATATTTAAAGAATCTTGTTCATTGCAAAATTTTCCGTAAATGTTCGTTTTTTCCACCGCGAAAGAACTATTGGGTCCATAGAAATACCGGAACACCATGGAACGCATAGTAATTACCGGAACACACGGAACGCGTCAGTGATTACCGATACACACTTGAAATATTTGGTTTTCCAATACCGTAGGTAATAGTAACGATTTGTTATTCTTTAATCTGTTTTAAAACTTTGTTATTTATATATCTATGTATTTGTATACATGTGTTAGATAGTTATGTTTTAATAGGCAGATTCATGATTTAATAAGGTTCTAAATGATATATTGTGAAGATTTATAGAAATAACATCACGATTTGTCGGCAATGATTTAACTTCATTTAATAATCGAAATCCTTCTTACCTGATCCTTGATAATTTGGCCCCCATGATTCTAGTGGTCATCCAGTACAGATGATTTCTGTTCATTTTACTTTTGTTTCATACCATACAGATGATTTCTGTTCATCTTACTTTTGTTTTATACCAAAAATCTGCATGTGTTCAAATTTGTTCGAAACTTCTTCAAAAAAAAAAAAAAAATAAAAGATTAAAATATTACTCTTGTTATTTTTCGTACACTTTCCAGGCCTTCAGCACTTTCAGCACTTTGATTATTGCTGAAGTTAAAGAATATTTAAACTTTCTCATACCAATAATCTGCATGTGTTCAAATTCTTCAAGGCCTTCAGCGCTTTCAGCGCTTTGATTCACATTGTTTTCTTCTAAAAAAGAACTAAAATGTAAAAATAATATTAATTTCAAATTGTCATCTGCAACACCTTTGACTTTGGAATAGTCCAAAAACATTGCCGTCTGGTAATGCGTTAACACATCTATTGTTGACTATCCGTTATTTTTGGCCTTGAAGAAGGCCAAATTTAGCATGCCATTTTTCACAGGGCGTGCAGAATCACTAGTCGGCCTTATCTTGTGAAAACGTTGAACGCAGATAGATAGTGTTCTTGCGCGATGAAAAGTAGATCGGAACTGGATTAGATCTATACTACTTTATGCAGATTTTGTTAATTTCGACCCATGTACATTACAAAAGAGGTAAATACAAACAAGCGGCGATGAAATGATTTTCATGATTTTTTTATCCCCGTCTCGATCTGCACATGGGTTGACCCCCCTGGGAAAAGTCCCTGATTCCGCGCTTGTATATTAATACGCGTAGATCGACTGAAGACGATGAATCTTCCCGTAAGATCAATTACGGAAATGTATAGCTCTAAGCACTGGGGTTTTGCTTTGTAATGCTTATATGGGTATGGCAATTTGTCATTCAACCAAATGCATTTTTAAAACACTCACTATTGCGGCATATTGTAATATAATCTCTTACTAATATGCTAATAATACGCCCGTCGAAGACGGGACGTATTATGGGATCACCCGTGACGTCCCGCGTCCGGGCGTCCGGCGGCGTCCACTTCTTTGTCCGGAACATAACTCTGTCACCTTAAGTCCGATTGACTTTAAACTTAGCAGTTATATTCTTCTCATCATTACGGAGTGCAGTGCACAAGAACCATAACTTTACCTGGCTTATTTTTTGAGTTATTGCCCTTTGTTGTTTTTATACTTGAATCTTCTCCGGAGTATGTCTCTAAAAGTATAATAGATAGGATCATGAAATTTTATGGGTGTATAGATCTCAACAAGGGGGAGGGCAGTGCACAAGAACCATAACTCTACCTGGTCTATTCTTTGAGTTATTGCCCTTTGCTGTGTTTCATACTTGAATCTTGTCCGGAGTATATCTCTAAAAGTATAATAGCTAGGATCATGAAACTTCATGGGTGTATAGATCTTAACAAGGGGGAGTACAGTGCACAAGAACTATAATTCTACCTGGTCTCTTCTTTGAGTTATTGCCCTTTGTTATTTTTCATACTTGAATCTTGTCCTGAGTATATCTCTCAAAGTATAATAGCTAGGACCATGAAACTTCGTGAGTGTATAGATCTCAACAAGTGGGAGTGCAGTGCATAAGAACCATAACTCTACCTGGCTTATTTTTTGAGTAATTGCCCTTTGTTGTTTTTCATACTTGAATCTTGTCCGGAGTATATCTCTAAAAGTATAATAGCTAGGATCATGAAACTTCATGGGTGTATAGATCTTAACAAGGGGGAGCGCGGTGCACAAGAACCATAACTCTACCTGGCCTATTCTTTGAGATATTGCCCTTTGTTGTTTTTCATACTTGAATCTTGTCCGGAGTATGTCTCTAAAAGTATAATAGCTAGGATCATGAAACTTCATGGGTGTATAGATCTTATCAAAGGGGAGTGCAGTTCAAAAGAACCATAATTTTACCTGGCCTAATTTTTGAGTTATTGCCCTTTGTTATTTTTCATACTTCATTTTTTTGTCCAGGGCATATCTCGAAAAGTATAATAGCTAGGACCATGAAACTTTTGCCAACCTGCTCCCCCTGTCGACATAAAGCAGTGTTACGGGCGTATTTTGTGACAGTTTGACACCTTGTTAATATTTAAAGAAACTCGTTCATTGCAAAATTTTCCGTAAATGTTCGTTTTTCCCCCGCGAAAGAACTATTGGGTCCATAGAAATACCGGAACACCATGGAACGCATAGTAATTACCGGAACACACGGAACGCGTCAGTGATTACCGATACACACTCTTGAAATATTTGGTTTTCCAATACCGTAGACCTGTAATAGTAACGATTTGTTATTCTTTAATCTGTCTTAAAACTTTGTTATTTATATATCTATGTATTTGTATGTGTTAGATAGTTATGATTTAATAGGCAGATTCATGATTTAATAAGGTTCTAAATGATATATTGTGAAGATATATAGAAATAACATCACGATTTGTCGGCAATGATTTAACTTCATTTAATAAATCGTTATCCAATCCATTACTTCATCTTGATTGTTTGAACAAGATATGAAATATGGAATTTACCATTATCTCACCCATTCCAAAATGTAAAAACTTTTGACTTGTCAAATTCCAAAGCTAATGCAGACGACATAATGGGCATTAATAAATTTGGAAATTGTGCTCAATATAGCAAAAAAAAAAAAAAAAATACAGAGCAGAACGTACATTTTCTAATTATGCCGCATTGTTTTCCAAAAACATGTTTTACCAGAGGTGTAAAGAAATATTACAAGATATACAGTTGATCTATTGTCAAGGTCATCTCCAATCTTTCTCTAGAAACAGGTATTGTCCCTAAAGATTAGAGAAGTAAAACAGTAGCACCCGTCTATAAAAAGCTGTCCAAAGTATAAAGCCAGCAACTATAGGCCAATCTCTTTAATCTGCATAGCATGAACAATTATGGCGCGCATCCTGATAACAAACATCATGGGCCACTTTGATAAGAATAATCTACTTAGCCAGTACCAGCATGGCTTCAGAGCAAAACATACCTGTGAATCTCAATCGATTAGCCTTACCCAAGAAGCATACGACAATCTTGAAAATGGTCAACAAGCGGATATATACTTGAAATGGATTTTAGTAAGGCATTTGATTTGGAACCACCTTCCTATAGCCGTCTCAGATGCTACTACGCTCAGGGGCTCAGGGTCGCCCTACTACAGCATGCTGCGGCCCTACCCAGTAGCAAGTAACCGGTTGATTGGTGTACATAGTTTTAACTGTACCGTATATACTTTTAGCTGTACATAACCAATGGAAGTGGTGATTGTCTCATCCCATCGTAGGTCAAATATACATTCTATGAAGAACCCTGACCTAAACCGGAAGAAGAAGAAGGTTGATCACAGCAATTAAATATCCAAATTAAATAAGCTGGTGTCCTTCCACTGATCTCAAGATGGATATAGTCCTTCTAAAAGGATCGTTCTCAAAGAGTAGGTATTGATGATCACTCATCAACTACTCTACCCGTTCTCTTAGTCGTCCCTCAGGGTTCGGTGCTCTGTCCATGTCTTTTCTTAGTCTATATAAATGATCTGCATGTGTTCAAATTCTTCAAGGCCTTCAGCGCTTTCAGCGCTTTGATTTGTATCACTTGCTTCAACACAGTGACTATGAAGTCTGAAAACCCCGAATATTTTCATTCTTGTAGCAAGCAACTTTTTACCACTTCCCAAAAGTAATTGAAATCCATTTTGTCTTAAGTGTGAAGCCTTTTAGCATTCCACCAAATTATTTTATGCTTTTAGATCTTAGTGTTAAGTAGTCAATTAGAAAATAAAAGACGCCCCATTCATCTGAACGACAAATTCTCTAACAGCGACAAGATATGTTTGTGAAGTACAAATGGTCCTTAACGTCATAGAAAGGTGGGTCACCCCTAATGAGATACACGTGACGTCGGGATTATTCGGGGGACGTGGTAAACATTCGGCGGTGGAACGATCCATCGCCGAATGATGACGACGTCACCCAGATATGCCGGATACGTGACGAATGTAAACGCCGTCGCACGAAGAAAAATCGACTCCGCGTTAATCTCACTAGGGGTGAACTACCTAAAACTTCTATTACTTATTTCATGTAACAAGGCATTGGCCTGTATGCAGACGTGCTTATCAAAGGACGTAATAAACATCGAAGAGACTTTAAAAAAATCAAACAACGACAATGACTGTTTCACATTGTGGTAAAATATGGTTAAATTACGCATTGGTACTATAAAATCAAGTTTCAAAGCAAAATAACCGCATCTATATTGAGATGAAAAACATAAGGAAATACGCTTGGCTTTAATTCGGGACATTAACCTTTGGAATAAGTGGGAAACCACAAAATACCGGTATATTTGGTTAATTGACTAGATTTAGGTGATACAGACTTTTTTGATAATTGTATAACCCTTTACCAGATGACAAAATTCTGGGCCTTTCCAATTTGAGAAGTGTTGCAGATGACAATTTGAAGTTCACGATATTTCGAAAACCTTTCATTTCGAGATAGAAAACGGAGATATTTTGTTTGTCACAAGCGATTTCTCCATTTCCCACAAAGTTTTCCTCAATACCTTTTCTTTATGGGTGTGAAAAAGCGTCAATGATTGGTAATTGTATTTATATAATCAGTCTAGATATGTGTTACGTAATGCATCATTCCAGCATGAGCTGACAAATTTCAGAAATTATTCCATTTTTATTGAGTCTGGCTTTCACCTAGGCTACGTCTTTAGATGTTTTAACCTTTCACAAATTAGATTTTGTTAAGGTTAGATTCGTGCGACGTCGGAATTGTTCGGGCGCGGTCAAAAACATTCGGCGGTGGAACTTTCCACCGCCGAATGTTTACGACCGCGCCGGAATAGGTTCGGATACGTAACGAAGACGCTCGAAAAAAGTCGATGTTTTATGAATCTCAAAATGGCCACATTAAGATGTCTATGATCAAGAAAAATGGTAAGCACCGTCAGAAAATTAGAACATACTTATTACCTGCAGTTTTCTTTTCTCAAATTTCGAACACTTTATAACATTGAGTTTGCCATGTACAACGGCCTTTGTCAAAATAAAACATTCTAAATTTGAATTCTTGCCGTTTTTGGAAAGGCTTTAGGTCAATCGACATGACTTTATGGAATTATTTAATTATGACATGAAATATTTCTTTTAAAGTTTTCTAACATCTTTTTAGGCTAGTTCCAATTATCAGGAGTTACGAGAAAGATAGGAAGATTGGTCAATATTTGTGGACGCTAGAGTGTTAACAACAAATTGTGGATAGACGGATGGACAGACGGACGACGGACAAAAAGTGACCACAATTGCTCACCTTGAGCACCTCAAGCTCAGGTGAGCAAAATAAATCCCTTCCTGTAAGTTCGGCCGTCATCACTGAAAACGGAAATTGACGATAGTAAGCATATCCCTCGACAGTTGCCGTCCCCAAGGATGGCACCTGGAAATTGACTAGGGTATATCATCCTCAATTTTCGTTGCTACGGATGACGCCCAAATTTAACCCTTTCCCAAACAAGACCTAGTTTTGACGTCTCAAAAAAGAAAAAAAAAGCTTGGGAAAACATTGAAACAAAAGAAGAAACTGCTGATAACCAGCAGTTTTCTCCGTTTGTCTCAATATTTTCTGTGTCATATTATACACAAATCCTATCTTTAATAACATCCATTTTGTCATTTGTGGCAGTTTTTGAAGTGGATCACCCTAAGATTTTGCCGTTTGGGAAAGGGTTAAGTTGTACGAAATGTTCGATATCTAATGATGGAATCACGGGAAGAAAAATCTCATTCATAAGCAGTATTTCGCTGCTTTTCAAGGAAAACCTCGTAACTGCTGCTTGTTTTAAGCTGCAGATACGGGGTTTTCGTTGAAAAGCGAAGATTTTCTCCGTTGTTTTTCATTGTTTCTTGCTTCAGCGAACACAAACCATTACCCAAAACAATTAATTTTGTCATCTGCATCATCTTTCAAATTCGAACAGTTCATTTTTTTTGTTCTGGAAAAAGTGAAGTTGGAAACGTGGTTTATATGTGTTGAACCTTTTTAAGCTCATTTGTTTTATTAATTTCCTAACAGTACATATTCTGTAATAAGTAACGAAAGTCAAACAATTCCAAAGATATTTAATTTGTATTTACTGATAGCAATAACAAGAATTTCAAATGCTAAATCACACAAAATCAGACAATTTAATTACTCTCTTTTAGTTCATGCATGCCTGTTAATACAATTTATTGTTTTCATTAATTTATTTTTAAGTAGAATTTTCTTATTTATCAGGAATAATACAAGGTAAATTCTGTCATAGAAATTGCTCTGGGTATATCAATTCTTCACTCACATAACCTTATCCTGCTTATCAAGATAGAATACCCGTAATGTGGCCATTTTGAGATTCATAAATAATCGGATTTTTACAGTTTCGTCGTTACGTATCCCAGCTAATTCGGGCGCGGTCGTAAACATTCGGCGGTGGAAAGTTCCACCACCGAATGTTTTCGACATCGCACGAATAACTCCGACGTCGCACGAATCTCATAAGGGGTAGCCTACCTTAGCATTGCGTTAAAATTTGTGACTCCTGTCTCTGAAAGGGACCTTGTGGGAATTCTCGGTAGCACAGCACTATACGAGTACAGCACTACCACGGTGGTTAATCACGTGACTCAGAGTTTCAGAAAATCATCAATATTTTTGCAACGACTTGACCAATTTGAATTCGGTTTGAATCAGAGAAGGTAGGAAAATGACAGGAATAAGAAGGACGTGGTGAAGTTTTGAAAAATCAACTGATAAAAAAGTTATTGAAGATCAACCAAAATTTTGGTTGACCTTCAATTACTTTTTTTATCGACTGATTTAAAAAAAAAAAACAAAAAAAAACAAAAACAAAACAAACAAACAAATCCACCACATCCATCTAATACCTGACGTCTGTTCACCTTTTCTGCTTCAAACCGAGTTCAAATCGGTCTCGTATTAACAAAACTATTGAAGATTTTCTAAAATTGTTGCATCACGTGATTATCTAGCGTGACTGTGCACATCCGAGCAAGTTTATGGAGGATCTCTTGAAGTCGAATTCAAATAAAATGTGTTCTGTAGTCTGTTTTATTTTCTAATTGGGCAAATCTATTTTTCGTTTGTGAACGGTCGAATTTCCTTTCGTGGACTATATTGGATAAATTCTCACATAGGCCCCTTTTTGTCTGACGATTTACATAAGTTTTGTGGCACTTTAACCCTTTCCCAAACGACAAAAATTTGGGGTGGTCCAAATTCAAAGCTGCTACAGACAACAAAATAGATGTTGAAAAAGATTGAAATTGTGCAAATTGTAGCACAGAAAATATTGAGGCAAAAGGAGAAACTGCTGGTTATCAGCAGTTTCTTCTTTTGTCTCAATGTTTTTCCCTAGCCTTTTCTATTAGGGACGTGAAAACCAGGTCTTGTTTGGGAAAGGGTTAAGACACAAAACAAATCACTCAGTCAGATTGAGTTAACTGCATGAAACAATCTTTGGTAATTATTTTAATGATTAATGTATCAAGCGTATAATTCTGTCAAAACCTTTTACGTTATTAGATAATTTACAAATTAGACTTATGTACTATCCAAATTAGGCAACTCTTGAGATCTGATTAGTTCAGTACCTAAACCAATTTCTAAACGGTGGGATATTATAGGATTGCTAAGGAGACAAAGATTAATATATCAAAATGTGTATACATTTTTTAAGGACGCACGACGGGTTGTAAGAGAAGCTTAAACAAGGGCAAAGCGTTATTAATTTATCATAACTTTTGAAAGAGTTGGTTTAAATCTTAATTGGAACCATCACATACAAAATTACAGTAGTTTGGATTCCGACATTGTGTTTTTACATGAGTATTTTTAACATACCGTACCACTGCTTTTCAACGAAAACCTCGTAACTTCAGCCGAAAACAAGCCACAGTTACGAAGTTTTTGTTGAAAAGCGACGAAAAGCCAAAGTGTACCCTCTCGTTTTATCATAATCATCCTCGCTCTTTTTTCGTTCTTTTTTAGATACAATTAATCCCCAATGCCATGCATTATTTATCCACATTTAGTAATTACTCAAATTTTGTTTCATCTAATGCTATAATCCCTGATTATATTGGTATCCGTAACTCTGTCAAAACCTTTTACCAATATTGGGTAATTTGGAAAATTAGATAACGTTATATACGTACATGTACTTTTTAACGTAATTAGATCTAGATTCAGAAACCTAGGTACGACAGTGAGTTTTGTTATTGTCTAAGAATCACATCGTCGTTGTAAATGCAAAACTCATTTTTGGGAGATTTTAAAGGGGAAGGAAAAACAGTAATATTTTCCAAAAACTGACACGATTTACTTGAAGTTTGGACATATTGTTCACAAATAATGTACCATTAATACTGATCTCAAAACCGGCAGGAATTGTCTTAACTGGACACACTAGATTTTACTTTGAAAATCGCAAAAATCGACATACGAGGTTTTGCATTTACCGACGATATAAGCCCCTGGAGTTACTTAGCACAAATCAAAGTACTGCTAGTACTAAAGCTCGACTATGCATTTTAGACGTAGACTGCACGCAGGAGCGCATACGACTGGTTGTAAGAGAGGCTTAAGCCTCGCTTACAATCGGTCGTACGTGCTCCTGTGTACGGTCTGCGTCTTAAACCTATGCATAACTGCGCGATGCATGCACGTGCAACGTTCAATTTTGGTGGACTCAACCACGACGAAGAGCGCACATAGCAAAGAATTGAGCGTACACGTTTAAGCCTCTCTTACAACCCATCGTGCGTTTTTATAAATCGTGCGTGTTCGATGATTTTTTAAACGCACGATTTAAAAGACGCATGACGGGTTGTAAATGAGGCTTTAAATTTTAAAATCTTTCCAACAAGACAGCTCTGGCGGTCTGGAAGCGCTCCAAAGGCCTGATTGTTTGTCTTGTTGAATGCGATTTCAAATGTTCAGGCTGCGCAAACAAGCAAATGCACGACCAAGCTGAAAATTACAAGCAATAGAGATTGTAATACTTTGGTCAGTAAAATTCTGTGAAAGTTCTGTATTGATTAGTTAATATTATGGTTGTAAAAGTGTAAAGAAAGTCGAAAATGGCGATTTTGTCAATTTCAAGGACACATAACTCATGATGTAAAATTCAGATCAAGCAAAAAATTATACAAAGGAAAAGATCTTATAGTCTCCTTCATTCTGTCTTTTGTCTTGATTTGTCAATATTTGTAGTTGCTAGAGTGAAAACACATTCAAAATAGAGCCGAAAATGGCAATTTTGTCAATTTCAAGGGCACATAACTCATGATATAAATTTCAGATCAAGCTGAAAATTATACCAAACCAAGATTTTATGGTCACCAAAATTCTGTACAAGTTTTGTTTTGGTTAGTCAATATTTGTAGTTGCTAGGGTGAAAACAAAGTCTAGATAGAGCCGAAAATGGCAATTTTTTTGGCAATTTCAAGGGCATATAACTCATGATGTAAAATTCAGATCAAGCTAAAAAAAAATACCAAGGCATGGTCTTATAATCACCAACATTCAGTCCTAGTTTTGTCTTGATTAGTCAATATTTGTAGTTTCTAGAGTGAAAACAATGTCAAAATAGAGCCGAAAATGGCAATTTTGTCAATTTCAAGGGCACATACTAGTAACTCATGATATAAAATTCAGATCAAGATGGAAATTAGACCAAGGCAAGATCTTATAGTCACCAATATTCTGTACAAGTTTTGTCTTGTGTGGTCTATATCTATAGTTGCTAGAGTGAAAACAAAGTCAAAATAGAGCCGAAAACGACAATTTTGTCAATTTCAAAGGGCACATACCGGTAACCCATGATGTAAAATTCAGATCAAGCTGAAAATTACACCAAGGCAAGATCCTTTAGTCACCATCATTCTGTCCTAGTTTTGTCTTCATTGTTTAGTACTTGTAGATTTTTGAAGAAAACTTTAGTCAAAACCAGCTATTTTTGAGACTCAAGGGCATATAACTCAGGTTATTCTGATTCAATTCAAATGCTTAGAAGGAATCTGAGAGAGGGTCACCCAAGGATCATTCCTGTGAAGTTTGATTGAAATCCATCCTTTAGGTTCTGAGAAGAAGATTTTTAAAGAAAAAGTTTACGGACGGACGCACGACGGACACACTGCCATGACAATAGCCCGCTGGCCTGATGGCCAGTGGAGCAAAAAATCAAGTCCAGCATTTTCTTGTTTTGCTTCAATATTTTCCGTGCTATATTTTTTTAACATTCCATTTTGTCGTTTAGGACAGTATTTGTATTGGACCAGTCTTAAATATCGTCGCTTGGGAAAGAGTTCTATCAAATCTAATGAGTTCGTATTGGTTAAACGGTCGAGGGTTCTATATGGGACCAAGGCCACATACAGGTGGCCGCAAACCTGCAACTGAGCTAGTATTGCGGAATCATTTGATTAACCAGACCTTCACTTGTTAAGCCCGATCAAGTACAGATCGAGCCCGATCTGCATAGGTGATCGGGAACTTTTGGGGTGATCTGCACCGCACTGGCGTCTTTCTCGATCTTGTTTTTTGATTGTCAAAAATATTCCTCTGCTATTGAGTAAAAATTAATCTAGAAGCAATCAACGGTGGGTAACCCACGTGACTTTTGGAAAGCGTTTGAGTTTATTGGGGTTTTACGCCGTTTTCAACTACCAGGGTCATATCACGGCGGCTGGAGCACCTACTCATGGATTCCTGTTGTTTCTCAAACCAGTACTACCACAACACCCTTACCGAGCCTCCAGCTGCTCGCCCACTTAGGTTAACGATTTCAAACCCATTGGTGGGTGACAATTTTGTCAGAAAGGGTATTAGCCGCGGCCGGGTATCGAACCCGGGACCTCTCGAATGAGGGTCAGATGCGCTACCAACTGCGCTAAGGCCGCGGCCCGACTTTTGGAAAGCGTACACACGGAAAAATCATCCGCTTCATTGTGTGTTTTGTTTAATTTCTCAGCTTATACTCTATTGATTTTGATGCGATAAAGTGCACGGAACGCGCCTTTGAGAGGGCTATTCCTGGCTCTAACTCACTCTGCTCCAAATCCAGTGGTTTCTTCAAACATTCGAGCCAAAAAGTTTGTAAGTGCAAAACGAAACTGTCTCAAATGCGCGTTCCGTGCACTTTAACTCGTCAAAATCAATAGAGTATAAGCTGAGAAATAAACAAAACATACCTTGAAGCGGACGATTTTTCCGTGTCAACGCTTCCCAAAAGTCACGTGGGTTATCCATCGTGCAATCGTGTATTGGGCAGGTAGACGATCGAGCTGATCGAGAATCGATCGTGTCTGACGATTGAGTATGATTGGGTTTATACATGTAGCTATGTACCCAATCTGCGACTTCGATCACCTGGACTTGTACTCTAGTGGCTCCTAACCAAATCCTTCTGCATCTGTTCACCCGATAAAATCGACTGTAAGGGTCGGGTTGAGAAAGGAATTCGAATATATTTGATTACAGAACATATTGAGGAAGAAGAAGAAAATGCTGGTTATCAGCATTTTATTCTTCAGCCTCATTGTTTTCAAGCCTATTCCATTAAGGACGTCAAAATCAGGTCTTGTTTGGGAACGAGTTAGTCCATTCAAAAACAACAATTATTTTTTATTCCCTACAAAATGAGAGGACCAGAATGGCCCTATATCGCCCACCTGACTCATTTGTTCTAAAACTGACATGTCATTAGGAAAGAGCTAAGGGTCAAAATGTTCTCTAGTTGGAGCACAGAAATGGATTTTAAACAAAGACCTCCTACGTGACCCAAAAACCATAGCGCACTTTCTTTAGTCAAGGGTAACTTCATGATCTTAGGTCAAATGGTTTCTCTGTCTGATAAGCCACGCCCTGCCACACCTACATTTTTGACGAATCAAAAATTGCAAACAAATATGAAAAGGATCAAGCAAGGAAAATGTCTGCCAAATTTGGTTCAAATTAGCCCAATGTATAGGAGGAGAAGATTTTTGAAGAAGTGTCTAACTATATCTCTAGGTAGGATAAGCCCCAGCCTGCAATGCCCACATTTGTTTGCGAAACAGAAAATTTATGAACAGATGTTCAAAAGAGTCTTTCAAAGAACAAGTTTGGTTCAAATTTGCCCAATGGTTGATTTTTAAAGAATTTTCTTAAGATTAAGTACAATAAGCCCCGCCCTGCCACGGCAACATTTTTTTGATTAATCGAAAATTCACGAACATATTTTAAGAAGGGTCACAGAAGAAACATTCCTGCCAAGTTTGTTTAAAATAAGGTAGATTGTTTAGGAGAAGATTTTTGAGGAATTATCTAACGATTTCTCCAGGTTAGGTAAGCCTGTCCTTCAACACCCACATTTTTTGACAAATCTAAAAAAATATGTACAAATGTTAAAAAGAGTCACTCAACTCAAGGAACATTCCTGCCAAGTTTGGTTCAAATTGGCCAGAGTTGATGTTTAAAGAATTTTCTTAAGATTTCTCCAAATCCAATAAGCCCCGACCTGCCACATCCACAGTTGCTAACACTTTTTGAAAAGGGTCACACAAGGAAAATTCCTGCCATGTTTGGTTAAAACTGGACTAATGGTACCGATTAGGAGAAGATGTTCAAAGAAATTGTGGACGGCCTGAGGGACAGACAAAAAGTGACCACAATAGCTCACCTTGAGCACTTCGTGAGAAAGGATCACCCCAGGATCCTTCCGGTGAAGTTTGGTCGAAATCATCTCGTTGTTGTTGAGAAGACTTTTTTAAGAAAAAGTTTACAGACAGACTGACAATATGACACAGGACAGACACACCACAATGACAATAGCCTGCTGGCTTGATGGCCAGGAGCTAAATTAGATTAGTAAAATTTTCAAGCAAGAGATAACTACCATTTTTCTGCTTTTGTTGCAGCAGATTTAAAATTGAAGTTGTTTTAATTTTTGCCATCCAAAAAGTTTTCCCAAATAAGACCTTGTTTTGATGTGCCTTATAGAAAAGGCTTTAGAAAACATTCAGGGAACTGAAGAAAATGCTAATCATCAGCATTTTCTCCTTTTGCCTTTATATTTTCTGTGCTGTATTGTACACAAACCCTATTCTCAATTAGTTCTATTGTAATCATCTCAAGCAGCTTTCAAAAAGCTTTGGACTATACCAATTTGAAAGGGCTTATGACCATACACATTTTGACAAAGTTTGGTGAAGATCGGATAATATTTGTAGGTTCTAGAGTGTAAACCTGATATTATGGACGGGCAGACAGACAGACGGACGGACAACAGACGAAACTGACCGCAATAGCTTATTTGTAGTACTATTTGCTGAGGCCAGCTAAAATTTAAGCAAATTAAACATTTCTGCCTTTCTGTACGAAAGAAAGTCAGAAAAAAATGTATTTTGTTATTTATTCCACAATTTGTCATGGGTTTTCGTGCATTCAAGGGCCCGTAACTCATTTACCCGACTAGCTATCAAAAATTCCTCATAATTTTGCAATGACGATTTATTAACAAGTTCTCACCTAAAATATTATTCCATTATGAGGCTTTATAACAACGTGTTGATGTTTTGCCCAAAGTTGGGAGATGAAAATATACAAAAAATTGAAAAATTACATAAAATTCCAAATATATTAATATTCATAATAAGCAAGCCAATGGATTTAATGTCATCTTAACATGGGCTCATATACAAAACATAATGTTTTAAAAAAATTCGCCAATTATTTACATTTAGATAGAAAATTGATTTATAAGAACCTTGGGTAGCGCCTGAAAAGAATTACCCCACCCACTTTCAATATACAATATACACCAAACCAAAGGTCCGTTCGATTCATACTTTTTGGCAAAACACGTCCCCTTTATATATCTATTTGTGGTAAAAATTTCATTGAAAAATTTAGGTCCCAGGAAAATGGCCTTATGGAAACCCCTCCTTTCTACCATTTGAGAAAGGATAAACCCATTACAACATAATGACATTTTTTACGCCTCACAAGACTAAATATTAGCAAAACATTGTGGAAAATGAAGATACTGCTTGTGATATTGAAACAATGTCTCTATTTCCCATCAATGTTTTCTACTAAGAAAGACAAAAAAATCTTAAACTTAATTTTTACCCAAATTCTTGTCTGCAACAACTTTTAAATTTGGACAGTCTTAGAATATTTGTTATTTTGGAAAGGGT
Source organism: Fragum sueziense (assembly GCA_963680895.1). Taxonomy (NCBI): domain Eukaryota; kingdom Metazoa; phylum Mollusca; class Bivalvia; order Cardiida; family Cardiidae; genus Fragum; species Fragum sueziense. The sequence continues at coordinate 6,479,290 of OY804606.1, read as the reverse complement.
TAAATTCACTGTCTTCAAGCAGATTGTCCACTTTTCTCTTCTTTATCCTTCAATGCGAGTTGAATAAAGAGAGAATTTGAGTATAAAATAGCACAGAAAATATCGAGTAAAAAGGAGAAAATGCTGATCATCAGCATTTTCTTCTTTTGCCTCAATATTTCCCAAGCCTTTTCTATAAGATACCTCAACACCAGGACTTGCTTGGAAGAAAGGTTTAAAGTCACTGTTTTAAAGCAGATTGTCCATTTTTCTCTTCTTTTTCCTTCAACGCCAGTTGTAGTTGTTGTTGTTGTTGATGATCTAGATTCCCCCTTAGTTTAAACATATTTTATTGCCATCAAGCGTACATACATGTGTAAATGTTTACAAGTGAAAAATCAACAGTTGGCAAAGGGGTCTGGCCACAAGTTCTGACAACTTAGATACGGCCATTCCCTTATAACAAACCTGGTCTAGAGTCACTGGTTTTCACATATTGTATACTTGCTGAACTGTACACACTAGTGTGCGTACAGTTCAGCAACTATACATAAATGAATACTTACATACAACTTTTTACTTTGTGGTAATACGTGACAATAATATTCCGGCAATAGAACAGAATTGCAGATGGTATTGAATATGTATTAATCTATCTTTTAGAAGAATAGATGTATTTGTTGTCAGCTGAGAGATGAGAAGGGTTTGCTGAACGTTTATAGGACTGCAAATAGAATTATCCAAATCTGTTTGTTTCTTTTATATAATTTTGAACTGTTTTAAAGATAAAAGAATTTTCGTCAAATGCGAGAGTTTCGGACCCAAAGAGTAACAGTTTTTCATTCAATGGATGGAATCTGTACAGCGAATGGAAAAGTCGTAATCTCGAGTTAATATACAAAGGGCATCGAAAAAAGAAATGCTCAGCGTCTTCAATGGTGTGTCCACAGTTGCAATTTGAATCTGGAGAGATATGATTACGAAATAAATCATTTTGTAAGTCGCTACATTTATTCCGTATCCGGGTGTGAAAGATTGATAACTTTCTCTCACCTACATGAAAATGCTTGGGAACACTTGGAACGGAATACATTTGTAAGATACGTGATTTGAACAAAGAAAGAGATTGTATTGATTTTATGTCTGCTGGTAAATCATTCCATAGAGTAACTGCAGATGGAATGAAAGAAGAGGCAAAAAGTTGGGTTCGGCAAGCTATTAAATCTATATGGTCTGCGTTGCGTAATCTGTATTGAGTTCTATTATGAACATGTCCAGGAAAAATATCTTGAAGATAAGTAGGAGTTAAACCATTTAGAATCTTAAAAATCAATATGAGCTTTTGATATTTTCGTCTATTATTCAAAGTAAGCCATCCAATTTCGTTATAAATATTGTTTAAAGATGTCGATCTCGTAAGTCCTGTAACAATTCTGGCAGCCTCAATTTGGAGTTTTTCGAGTGTTTCTTTTTCATGAACAGTGCAATTATCCCAAATTACAGATGCATATTCTAACACTGGCCGTAGGAACGATATATAAATTTGATTTAAGGAGTCTCTTTTTAGTCTAAATTTTAGACATCTCATCATTCCTAATAGTTTTGAAGCAGAATTAAACAAGTTTTTAATATGTTCGTGCCACTTACCATTACTGCTTAGAGTTAAGCCTAAATGTTTGTGGCTTTCAACAAAGTTTAGTTTTACGTTATCGAAATAAAGGTTGGGATGTTGAATATTATCTTTATTTGAAAAATTCATAGCAACGGTTTTAGATGGGTTAAATGTTACAAGCCATTGCTTGGCCCATTGAGATATGATAACTAAATCATGGTTTAAAATACCTTCAATATCGGCTATATCAGTCGCAGAACATGCCAAAGATGTGTCATCAGCGAATAATCGCGAAATGCTTATGAGGTTCTCAGAAATGTCGTTTACGTAAACGAGAAAGAGCAATGGACCGAGAACTGAGCCTTGAGGAACGCCCGCATTTATTGACCTTAGACTTGACCTTGACGAGTTGACTATAACTGACTGTTGCCGACCCGTCAAGTAGTCTCTAAACCATTCAAGCAGGGGGCCTTGTATACCTAGTTGTTTTAGTTTAAACAGAAGTCCTTTGTGCCAGACTCTATCAAAAGCCTTTGATATATCACAAAATACCATACACAAATTTTGCTTTGAATCTAAAGACGAAACAATTTGGTGATATATCTCGAGCAATTGATGGACAGTAGAATGACCAGATAAAAACCCTGATTGGTTTCTGTATATTAAGCTATTGGAATGAAAATAATTGTACACGTGTTTATAGACACACCTCTCCATAAGCTTTCCGATACAACTTAGAAGGGAAATTGGACGATAGTTAGATGCGCAAGATTTGTCACCCTTTTTGAATAGCGGATTGACTATTGATTCTTTCCATTTTGTGGGAAAGACATGTTCGTTAAGCGATTTATTAAAAAGTTTAGATAACGGTGTAGCTATACTTAGTTTTATATTCTTCAGGAGCCTGTGGCTTATATGATCTGGACCTACAGCTTTGTTAATATTAAGGGTATTAATTAAGTTTTCGATTTCGTTGGCAGATATATATATGTTGTTTAGACTGCTATCAGTTTTTAGATCAAAACGTGGTAAGGATACATGCGAATCGTCAACATTTGAAATGGAGGAAAAGAAGGAATTTAGACATTCTGCTTTTTCGTCATCCGTGTAGTGAATAGTCTCTAAATCGTTGACAGTACTTTTTAAAATTGGTATTTTTTCGGACTTTTTATTCATGTTAATCAGTGTTTTGATATGCTTCCAGTACTTTCCAGGATTTTGAAATCGAAAGTCGGACAGACATTCATCCAAATTGCTAAAATACCTTTGTTTTGCTACTTTTTTCAAATTGTTAACCCGATTTCGAATTGTCTTGTATCTGTCCCAGTCTGATCTCCGTCCATGTTTAGTCACTATCTTCTTTTGTCTGTCTCGTTGTCTACTGAGGCGTCGTATTTCAGAATCGTACCATGGTCTGTCGTTGGGTCTAATGGTGACTTCTTTAGAAGGAATACATTGGGACATCATTTCTTGTAACCTACATGTAAATCTATCACATCCGTCATTAACCGACAATAAATCGATGAAGTCCCAATTTTCTGCCTCTATCAATCTGTTAAGCTCTACAAAATCAGCACGGTCGTAATACCAGACTTTTCTTTTTGTGCACGTCGATGATAAATTATTGAACTTTATCATTACAGTAGTAGCTTTGTGATCACTGATGTCGTTATTGATGTCAATGGTGTCTGACTGGATTACATTAATAGTATCTGAAACCAAAATTGGGTCTATTAAGGTCGCAGTATGTGCTGTCACTCGGGTCGGTCTTGTGATCACGTTAGTTAGGTTATTAAGAGATATTGAACTAGTTAGATGTCTTTCGTTCGGATTCAACAGGTCTTGATTTAAGTCTCCCACAATAATAATACTTTTATTTGACTCGAAGGCCCTTTCAAGCGACGTGTTAAAATTGTCCCAGAAGACGACTGGCGAGTTTGGTGATCTATAAATATTGCAAAGTAGGAAGGATGTTGCTTTATATGTAACCTCGACCCAGATGGAATGGACGGAACATGATTCCAAGTCAAGTCTTCTCTTAGAATAAAGACAATTAGAAACATATGTTATAAGACCACCAGAATGTGCGGTAAGGTCCTGTCTATACATTACTCCGTCGTGTGTGTCCACAGTTAAGTCTGCGTCAGGTACGTTATTATCTAAATGACACTCTGTAAAACACATAATATCGAAATCTGATAAAGAATTTGAGATAAAATCTAACTTATTGCGTATACTGCGAATATTCAAATGAACGATGGAAATACTGTTTAAAATTGTTGGGGATGCAGGTTCACGATCCGGACCGGGGTTAGTCTCTATATCTCCTGATAATAACAGTAGAATATGCAATACAAAATGTGTGAATGAGCCAACCATGTAAGAAAGCAGTCCATTTGCTGTACATTTTAGTAGTAATTTTCCCGATTTGAGGATAAAGTAACAATAGTTAAATAAAATTCCCATTACATTGACAATGAAATGTATACGTTTATAGCAGCCATGAGTTTTTAAGTGAAATATACCGATAGTCGCGCGCCAAGCGCAAATTTCAATACCTATGGTGGGTAAAATACATAACAAACTGTTTGACGCGTGAGTATCGGGAATTTCAAATATTGAAGCTTGTGACTAGCATACCAGTTCAATATCTTCCAGCTGACAACAAAGTTTCTAATAAAATTTATAAGAAAACAATGAAATAAAGAAAACATGAGAAAAACATGAAACAAACTTGATGAGTGATAAATAGATGGTAATATCATAGGTATTTATGATTAAAATAAGCGAAGTGCGGTTTGAAAATAGTATTGAATAATAATACAGCTTAAAGTTGTAGGGATCGGTGCAAGGCTGTCATAAGTGAGAACATTCCGTACGCACTTACGCCAGTTCTGCACCAAACCGTCGACTTTATGTACAAATAAAACGTAGTGAGTGCAGCGTTATCATTAACAGGTGTGAAATTGATAAGCGGGAGCTAGTTTGTTTAGAATGGAGGAAATTAAGTTCTTAAGCTTTCATCCTGTTCAAACAACATTTTCCAGACTGTACAGGATGATATATCTATGTGAAGTTTTTAATTTGGCAAAAAGTTAGAATGTAGTTTTAAGATCTGTTTACTAGTGCCTTACCTTTGCTAATCAAAATGTGAAATAATCGAAAACGATAAGATCTAAACTAACACTCGAACCATGGGTCATAAATAATCGTAGAAGACCGTACTTGATAATAACACGTGATGTACATGTATAAGTAAGGGAGTTAACAAATCGATTATGAGTACTGTTGATGATAGGCCTACTCATATAATAAAATCGTCAGTGTTGTAGCGAAACCCCACATCCACAGATTTTATCAAGCTGTAGATACGAGGTCTCGCAGCAAAACCACCGATTCATTTATTCTCATCTAAATTTCAAACCAATAAACACAAGTATCTTGTGACCGGAACAAGTAGAATAATGTATACATCACCATTAATTAGGCAACATGGCAAAATATAATGAAAAGTATTTTACTTTCGTCAAGGTACACCTTGCCCAGGCTGTAAAGGGAGACAATCGGTTTATGCAACAAAATGAAAATAACTGAGCCAACGTTAAACCTTTACCAAACAAAACAAACTCTGTTTTGGTGTCAATACCATAGAACTCCGCTGGAGAATTTAGTATAACTTCGTGACAAAAGAAGAAAATGCTGGTGACCAGCGTTCACTCCTTTTGTCCCAAAGTATTTTCGGCTATACTGCACAACAATGACATTAGCATGAATTCTTGTTTTCTGCAAATATTATGCGATGAAATAATAATAAAACGTTCCAAAACAATTCTCGGTTGAGGTAGGCCCATGTTATTCTTATTATAATGATTAGGTATGGAATTTTGTGCTAAAAAGACTGGGTTTTCATGTATGGATTGGTAGATCATCGGTGATGTTATAATGCCTGGCCACTACAGCTTGAATCAAGCCGCAGTTACGAGGCTTTAGAGCTACACCGACGAAGTACATTTGCTTGTCCGAAAATAAATTTATGCAAAATATTTTTTGTGACATTTAAAATGGTTACCGCTGTCCTAAAAGAAACGAGTCAGAAAACAAACATGCATAGTCTACATCTTGAGTGGGATATTACAAAGAAAAATAACACAATAAAATAGTAGAAAAAATTCAAAGCAATGAATAGTATTTCACAAAGAATCAAATAAAATCGTAATCTGGCAAGGGTTTGCAGGTACCAGTGAAGGTGATTTTATGCACATATATTACAACCTTGTGTTTACAAAGGTTAATATATGTGTAGGAGATCACCTTATGAACAATGTAAATAGCTGTTTTGTTTAAAGGTACACGTCCATTAACAATTTATCCAAACCTTTCCCAAACGTAACATAAAGTTTTGACGTCCTTAGTAGAAAATGTTAAGAGAAATTTCGCAAAATGTTTAGACAATGGGAGAAAATGCTGTTAACGATATTTTCTCCTTTTGCCTCGAGACTTTATGCGTTCAGTATAATATTTTACATAAGTGATATCTTGTCATACATCCATTTGTCGTCTGTGACAGCTTTCGAATTTGGATAGTCTGAAATTTGCCGTTTGGGAAAGGGTAAATCAGCTAGGGTAATCAGGAGACCGAGAATTTAGCACCAAATCTAAATCGTCGTCTTATTTGTTTATAGGAGATCAGTCCGCGATCATTCGCTGCTTTCACTATGATCATAATTATATTTCTTTTTGAGTTCATTTAGTTGATCGGGCGTTTCAATTCTGAGTACTTTCGAATCCAAGTCTTTCACAAGAATTACACCATCCTTAACCCAAGTGCAAGATATTACTTTATCCTTGAGCATTTTCCTACAAATAAAATACAGTTTGTCCCTGGTGCGTGTGAGATCCTCATTTAGATAAACATTGACATAACCATTGCTTTTCAGTTTTTGTTTGTTCGTCATCAATTTTTGTCTGGATCTGTAGCTCACCAGCTTCACTATGATATCCCGAGGTTTATGACCTTCCGTTTTCGGATTACCTAGTCTATGTACCCTATCCACTTCCTCCAGTTTCAGATCTGCGTCTATAGCATCTGATAGAGCAATTATTTCCACATCAAGATTTTCGTCTTGTGATTCCCGAATGCCTGATATACGCAGACAATTTCTGCGGCTATATTGTTCTGATTTGTCCAGCCGTTCCTCCAAGGTTGTGACGCGCTTTTTGAGATCACTATTCTCGAGTTCCAGAGAAGAAATACTTTCATGTAGGCCTTTCAGCACGCCTTCCACGATTGAGGACACCATGTAAGAAATTTGTTTCTGGAGGCTACCAGAAACAACGTCTGTAATTTGTGCAACGCACTCGTCAGTCAATGTTATGTTTGCAGTACTTTCATGTGGTGAGTTAGTTGCATTAACTGATGTTTGAGCTTCCATGGATTCAGATTCAGCCATTACTGGTTTGCTTTTCTTCGTGTCAGTTAAATCTATAGGAGAAGTAAGCAGTCTCTTTTTACTATTTTCAGACTTCAATGGTGTCTGCTCTTTGCTCATTATACAGAGAATGTCCCTTTAATGTTAGGTCAAGCGGAACGAAAAATCAATCGTTATGGCTGAATACACAATGCTTCTGTAATTTTCGGTCCTCACAAAGTCCAAATAGTTCAGTTTTTGGGAGACAATCGATATCAATTCAGATGGATTAGAAGCTCCGCTGCAACTTTACCGACTCAAATTCAATATCTACGCCGTAGGAACTTACGAATATACTATTTTTCAACCTTAGTCTGTTTTGTTTATTCCGCCATTACCGGAACCGGAAATCGTCTTGACTTTTCGAGGCACCACCAGGTTTCTCCCGATGTAGAATTTGGTTTGGTTAGTCCTTATTTTTTTTCCTTCCTCGGCTTACACAGCACTATTACTAATAACCGCCACCATATACGTATACAGTTTGTATTTCTTTTTTAACAACCTCGACACACTGTTTCTGTATATCATATGTGAAGAAAGGGTTAACCCTTTCCCAAACAAGACCTGCTTTTGACGTCCCTATTACTATTAGAAAAGACTTGGGAAAACATTGAGACAAAAGAAAAAACTGCTGATAATCAGCGGTTTCTCCTTTTGTCTCAATATTTTCTACACTTTATTGTACACAAATTCTTTCTTTTTTTACTTCAAAATTGTCATCTGCAACAACTTTCAAATTGGAAGGCTCCAAAATTTTGTCGTTTGGGAAAAGGTTAAGTCACTGTTTTCAAGCAGTTTGTCCACTTTTCTCTTCTTTTTCCTTCAATGCCAGTTCATATTCCTTCTGATCATCCTGGACAAACTTTTTCTGGATATCGTCTGGTATTTCTACCTCCTTTAGGTTGTCTCCAAACTCTTCTGTTGGTTCATCACCTGTAAACACAAAGGTAACTTTAGCGTTAACCCATTACCACACAGTGACGCCTTTAGACTACCTCACAAGAAAAGGCTTGGGAAAACATTGTGGAAAATGAAGAAATTGCTTGTGTCAAGCAATTTCTTCATTTACCACAATGTTTTCTACCCAAAAACGGAGAGATTTTTAAAATTTTATCAACTTTAAATTGTCGTCTGCAACACCTTTCATATTGGAACAGTCCAAAACTTGTCATTTGGTAATGGTTTAACCTTTTGCCAGACAGCAAAATCTAAGAATGATGCAAATTCAAAGATGTTGCAGACGACAATTATAAGTGAATAAAATCTAACATTTTGGGATTTTTATGGTTAAAAAAACATTGTTGAAAATGAAGAAAATGTTTGTCACAAGCAATTTTTTCACTTTCCACATGTAATGTTTTTCAAGAATTTTTCTTTAAAGGCACCAAAAAGCGTCAGTGTGTATGAATGGGTAAAGTCACTGTTTCTCAAGCAGTTTGTCAACTTTTCTCCAGCCGAGCCCGGATAGCTCAGTCGGTTACGTCGGAGTCTGTCAATCAAGGGGTCTCGAGTTCGAACCCCGGCTCGGCCAGTATCCATTCTGACATTTGACAAAAGTCATTTGTCTCTCACCAATGGGTGTGAATCATCTATGTGAAAGAGCAGCTGGAGGCTGGAATTGGATATTGTGGTTGTACTGGTGCGAGAAATACCAGGAACCCACAGTTAGGTGCTCCAGCCGCCGCGATATGACCCTGGTAGTTGAAAACGGCGTAAAACCCCAATAAACTCAAACTCATCTTTTCTCTCCCTTCCTTCAATGCCAGTGCATACCTTGTGAGGCGTTAAAACCATCAATTTTTGAAAATGGTATATATCCTAAAGGTTTGTCCTCTTGGAAAGGTTTAACCCTTCCGCTAACAACAAAATGTATGACTGTTCCAATATGAAACTTGCTTCAGTGAACAAATTTGAAGGTTAAAGCAGAATATGTAAATGTTATGGGATAGAAAATATTTAGACAGCTTACTCTTCTTTAACCTGAATAATTTCCAAGCATGTAGATCTACATGTGTCTCTTTGCTTCAGGTGTCAAGACTAGGTTTTGGTTGTTGAAGGGTTAAACCCCTTAGATGAACAGCATTTACCCGTTCCCAAACAACAATAATTTTGCGGCTATTTGCCTAAACAAAATTCTAAGATTTTGCAAAGAGTAAAATTTAAAATTGCCCTTAGTGTATTGCTATCTAGAATACATTGAGGGAAACCTTTTCTTGTTTAGACACACTGGTTGATTGAGGGTGCCATACCCCATCATTTTCCAGATATATTGTAGTAGCTAGTGCATTTAGCATGGTGACCCTATGATTTCTCCCACCAGTAGCAACACAACAACCAATCAAACCAGTCACTCATTTCACTAAGATGAGATTCATCAATACTTACTCCAATTAATATTTGTGACCCATCATGCTAAAAGGGACCTTATCAGAAGTAAAAAAATCGAAATTTTGACAATCTTGTCAGACTCCGCACATGTCAACCAGATACTGTACGTGAAACATGAACATATAGTAAGATAGTGAAATCATTCCAGATTTAGAAAATTACATACAAGTGAAAAGTGTCGGCCCTAGTCTGGCTGCGTGGACTGCGCAGACTGACTACAGTCGATATTTTTCACACTTCCTATGAGGTTCCTTTTAGCGTGATGGGTCACATTTGTGAAATGTCAGAAAAAATATTTGCTAGTTTGAGTTTGAACCCACAGCCTATGATATAACAAAACTCTGACATAACTGCCTGAGCTACCCCTGGCACCCCAGCTTGATTGTTTGGAAAAGGGTTGTACCATTAATAACCTCATTAGAATGAAAACAACATAAACTAATATTCTAAATTATACGGTACCTATAAGTATATCAATAAGGTTCATGGCAGCTATCTCATTGAGTGGCTCCCTTTTCCTTTCCCAGCTATAATACTCTCGCATGATCACATAGGTATTCTTGTCTTTCACAAACTTCTTCCCTTTCTTAGTGGCACAAAGCTGTAATGATATTGATAATATTAACCCTCTCCAAAATGGTAAAAATATTTTCAACGATGCATGATATAGCACAGTAAAATTTGAGGCAAAAGTAGAAAATGCTGACAATCAGCATTTTATTTTTTGGCCTAAAGGTTTTTAAATTTTACAAGCATTTACTTTTAGGGATGTCAAAACCCTTGCTTGTTCAGCAAAGGATTTACATTATGGTTTCAAAATGTATTTGAGCCTGGATCTGGAAAAACTTCCCTTATAGCATTTAAGACACTAAAGTTTTAAGATCAGGTTGTGTCTAGGTACAGTCTGACCTGGTTCCATCTTACTCTCATATGGTTACTAAAGACCATGAAGAAGCTATTGGAGAACAATATGGTTCCTGATCAGACTGTGTGTATACGCAGGCTGATCTGGAACCATGTTGGACTCAAAAGCCTTAAGGGACCCTTTTCCAGATCCTAGCTCATTTATAAAACACACATGTAGACAATCCTATTAAATGTTGGCCGTTTCGAGCTTCTTGTCAAACAAAATATACAACCGTTTACAATCTACAAACTAACAATATAACACATAGCAAAATATAGGAGTTTAGGTGTTTTTTGAAGATGTACTGTTGGTAGGTTTATGTAGCCGGGTAACAGAATGTGGTGATAATTTTCTATTGGCAACATAGACTTGCTTAGTGGCTAGAGCAGAAATGGTATTCCTGAGGCCCTGGGTTCAAATCCCAGTCGAGCTGTGATTTTTACCACCATTTGCTACATTTGGCCCCCACAAAGGGATGGTGATCTTGTATCATATAATGTTTGGTAAATTAAACCTTTCCCAAACAAGACCTAGGTCTTTTTTAACTGAATGAACTTACAAACATTTTTATACGCCCCTCAAAGACAGAACATTTTATGTGATCACCCGTGATGTCCGGCGTCTGGACAGTGTCAACTTTTTTGTCAGGAGCATAACTCTGTTACCTTAAGTCCGATTGACCTTAAACTTGCAGTTATATTCTTCTCATCATTACGGAGTGCAGTGCACAAGAACTGTAACTCTACCTGGCTTATTTTTTGAGTTAATGCCCTTTGTTGGTTTTCATAAGCTGCAAGCAGTGTAACGGGCATATCTTGTGACAGTTTGACACCTTGTTTGCTATGTAACGCATTGAGGCTAAACAAGGAAATACTGAATACCAGCACGTCTCCTTTGCATCAATACTTTCTATGGTATAATGTTTAGATCTAGATCTACAAATTTTAGATTTATCAAGTTAATATCAACTCTCATTTTCAATTACAGCAGCTTTCAAATTGTAACAGTACACAAGGTTCTCCCTAGAATAATTTGACATGATTTGATTTTATTGGGGTTTTACGCCGCTTTCAACTTCTATGGTCATATCGCGGTGGCTGGAGCACCTAACCATGGGTTCCGGGTATTTCTCGCACCAGTACAACCACAATATCCCAAGAATAATTTGAAGCTGTAGTGGCAGTATCATTGGAAGCTTACAATACACTATTTATTCAAATACAGTGCACTCCGTGTATAACGAGATCTACGGGACATCGCTCGATGCCTCGTTATAGCCATGTCTCGCTAAAGCCGAATTGTAACAGAATGCTTGAAAAATGTTCACCTGCCCATGTCTATTTTCGCTTTCCCCAGAAGTGAACTATGGCACATTTATAATCTCCTTTTTAGAGAGCATAAAGATAGATAACTCTTGATATTTTAATACACACCACCAAGAGTAACATTCGAACATTACACTTTACAGTTCATAAGTACGCTAAAAATACTAATGGTTATGTACATCATTAAATATTTATTTGAAAAGCGTTGTGATTTTTCATTATCCTTATGGAAAATCCCTTTTCTAATTTATTCATGAACTCAAATTTCAACTCTAAGGAAATAGCTCTCCGCTTTTTAGTAGTGTCTCCCGTATTTTCCACATTCATCGCATATGGTCGATGTTGGAGAAAATGCTCATAACTCCAGCTGGATTAAAGTTGGAGTTACAATGTTTTGCAATAACACTTTGTCGATATGACAATAGGTAGATCGGAACGTGTTAATCCCATAATTGATCGATAATTACCTTGAAATATCAGATTGCCGAAGGCACGCTTTAGGACCTAGTAAATAGGTGTGAAAAATACAGCCAGGGCCAGGGCAATGTTGTTTGCAGATGACACGCTTTGTGACCAAACCTCGTTAATGTGTGAAAAATAGAGCTGGGACCAAGGAAATATGTACGCCATAGCCGATTTTTCCCTCAAACCAATCTCGTGTTATCCGATATAAAACAAAGGGAAAATAGAAGGGAAATGACAGGGACTTTGTACTGTACTCGTTGTAGACGGTATCTTGTATTACCCGAACTCGTAATAAGTGGAGTGCACTGTAATTGTGAATAAAAACATAATGGGAAAAGAAGAAATTGCTCATCTTGAGCAATTTCACCTTTTCCCATAATGTTTTTATGCATATTTATTGTACAAAATGCCTTAATTTTTATCAATTTTTGACATGAAATTCCTCCATTTGGTGACCATTTTGAAGAAATTAAGCTGTGGGGTGCTTTTAAAGGTGTAGGGAATAAGACAGATTTACATGAAGCTTTAGCGGGGCCGATACAGTTTATTGGGCTGGGGAGAACACTGATACAACTTTTTGCCATCACAGTAATGCTGTACCTGCAGTATGGCCTCACACAACATTTTACGTATCTCCGGGTCTGGTTCTCGTTCTTTGTCTGGCGGTAAATATTGAAGGTCGTCCGGTAACCGGTCCATATCATCGTCGTCAAATTCCTCTGGTCCGGCGAGTGGTAACAGTAACTGTGGTAACAAGTCAACTTCATCACCTAGCAACCAGTCATGGTAGTCTGTAAGAGATTGAATTTGGATTATATGGCTCTACATAGCTTTCAACTTAGCTTTTGACTTCTCTAGTAGGAATAGCTTAGAATAACATTGATAGAACAGAAGAAATTGCTGGTGATCAGCAATTTCTCTTTCTCCCTCAATATTTTCTGGGCTACATGTATATTGGACACACTTTTGTTTATTAACTAGCATTTTAAAATCTGCAGCAGCATTCAAATTAGACTTCACCCTAAACTTTCATCTATTCCTAAATATTTACAATCTTGATTGAGTCCCTGACCTTATGAAAACACTACAAGAAAAAACATTAAATTCATGCTGGGCCTAATAGTATTAGATCTGGTTTATTAACAAGAGGCCCAGAGGGCCTTATCGGTCACCTGAATCAAAAGAGCAGAAACATTTAAGGAAAATGTTAAGTTAACAAAAAGCGCAACCCCCAGCACCACAATTTCTTTACAGTCTTTTTTTCTCTTGTACAAACTTATTTAAAGACTCAAATACCAAATGTGAATTCAATCCAACAATAGAACATTTCTTAATATGTACCCTATTTACCCCCTTTTGGCCCCTTTTGGGGCCCCAAAGGGAGATAACTCCATGATTTGTGAAAATCTGAAGCGACTTCCCATTGGAATTCTTCCAGCCAAGTCTGGTAGAAATCTGTCCAATGGTTCTTAAAAAGAAGTAGAAAATGTTCAAAGTTAAGTAAGATTTTTTAAGATGTACCCAATTTACCCCCTTTTTGGCCCTTTATGGGACCCCAACGGGTGATAACTCCATGATTTGTACAAAATCTGAAGCGGCTTCCTATTAGGATGCTTCCTGCCAAGTTTGGTTGAAATCCGTCCAATGGTTCTTAATAAGAAGTCGAAAATGTTAAGTTAGCTAATACCGTGACCCCCCTCCCATCCCCCATATCCAGCACGGCCATTTCTGGGCGGATTTTTTTTTTCTTGTACAAACTTTGTTGTCCTTGCCCTAAAGACTCTAAATACCGAATGTAAATCAAATCCAACAGCCGGTTCATGAGAAGAAGATTTTTTAAGATGTATCCTATTTAACCCCTTTTTGGCCCTTTAAGGGGCCCCAAAGGGAGATAACTCCATGATTTGTACAAAATCTGAAGCGGCTTCCTATTAGGATGCTTCCTGCCAAGTTTGGTTGAAATCCGTCCAATGGTTCTTAATAAGAAGTCGAAAATGTTAAGTTAGCTAATACCGTGACCCCCCTCCCATCCCCCATACCCAGCACGGCCATTTCTGGGCGGATTTTTTTTTTCTTGTACAAACTTTGTTGTCCTTGCCCTAAAGACTCTAAATACCAAATGTAAATCAAATCTGACAGCTGGTTCATGAGAAGAAGATTTTTTAAGATGTACCCTATTTAACCCCTTTTTGGCCCCTTATGGAGCCCCAAAGGGAGATTACTCCATGATTCGTACAGAGCTGAAGCGGCTTCCCATGGGGATGCTCCCTGCTAAGTTTGGTTGTAATCCGTCCAATGGTTCTCAAGAAGAAGTCGAAAATGTTAAGTTAACTAATAATGCGACCCCCCCTCCCATCCCCAATCCCCAGCACGGCCATTTCTGGGCGGATTTTTTTCTCTTGTACAAACTTTGTTGTCCTTGCCCTAAAGACTCTTAATACCAAATGTAAATCAAATCCAACAGCCGGTTCATGAGAAGAAGATTTTTTAAGATGTACCCTATTTAACCCCTTTTTGGCCCTTTATGGGGCCCCAAAGGGAGATAACTCCATGATTCGTACAAATCTGAAGCGGCTTCTCATGGGGATGCTCCCTACCAAGTTTGGTTGTAATCCGTCCAATGGTTCTCAAGAAGAAGTCGAAAATGTTAAAAGTTAACGCACGACGGACGACGCACGACGACGGACGAAACACGATCGCAATAGGTCACCATGACCTTCGGTCAGGTGACCTAAAAATCGTAAAATTTATTCATCTAAGAAGATAGAAATCTGTGTACAACTAAAGTAGCTGTAAGTATTTCCATGACAAAAATTAATGTTGACCAGGCAAAATTGAAAGTTGTCCATTGCAGTGCAGTTCTAAGGGTGTTAGATGTTTAGGGAAATGGAGAATGTCAAAATGGTTTTGACAACCGAGACCAACATGGGTCTAGAAAATAAACCAAACATTGATATATTTGACCCATCACACTAAAAGGGACCTTATCGGATGTGTGTAAAAAATATCGACCTTAGTCAGTCTGCGCAGTCCGCACAGCCAGACTAAGGCCAACACTTTTCACTTTTTTGCAATTTTCTAAATTCCAAAAGTTTTCCCTATCTCACTATATTTTCATTTTTCGCATACAGGATCTGGTTGACCTGTGCTGGTCAAAATTTGAATTTTTGCAGTTTGGATAAGGTCCCTTTTAGTGTGACACATATTGTAAAACAAACCCCAATTTGTTAGACTTTACATGTACCTGTATCAAAGCAACAGTTCTTCAAAGTGCCTATAACTCCAGCTCGCCTTATAGTGGACTGTCTAAAATCTGTAAAGGGCAGTAACTTCTGTATGATACACTGATCTTTGTCCATTATAAACCTTCTTATCTCCCTTTCCTGTGACAAATTTGACAATATTGCGCCCAGATAATGTAGCTCAGCGTGCTCATTGTAGACCAGATTACACAAAACCAGCACCAATCTGTCCATAGTCACTTCTGTAGATTGTAAAACTTTGTTTGCAACATATGTAGCTCCCTTCTCACATCGTGTCAAATTTGACAAAAGTTTGCAAACAAGATCTGCAAGCTTACAATGAGGATCTACAACCAATTTCAACCATTCAACACACTCATTCTCATGGTTTTTCAACATCAAAATCTTTAAAGCTGATTGCTCATCTACCGCCAGATTTATCAAAGATTTGAACACATTTTCTTTGATATCATTTCTGCCATCCTCTGTAAGGGAGATAAGTCCCTCCACAAGTTTGTCAGAGTCTATAATGAATTGTCTCCCTTCCTCAGTTCCTGTCAAGCCTAGGATATTTTCTACAGCAATGGTTTTCAGCTCCTCTTTAGTGGTTTGTTGTAAGAAGGGAGCCAGCTCTGCCTCTAATAGTTCCTTGTTCATCTCTGCTACATCTGCTTTTTATACCTGCTATAATAGAAAAATAATGGAAATTAAGTATAACAAGAGGACCATGATGGTCCTTGATCGCTCACCTGACCCAAGTCTGAGCCACAGTCTTGTTTGAGTCAATTAATATTTGTGACCAAGACTTAAAACAAACTTATGGTTACCAATATTGTATCCAAGTTTCTTCTTGATTTGTCACATACTATATGATAACTCAGCAACTTCTTGTCCAATTACACTGAAATTCAAATTTATTGAAAATCATACTCATCTGAGATCTTATAATAATACAGTCTCCAACTTCACTATGTTGTAAGTTGTCCGTTAGATTTGTGTACAGTTTGTACGGATGTTTTGAGTGGTCAATCAAAGATGGCGTCCGTGGAAAATCGTGAGAGGTGGGTGTCTTAGTTTTTCGTAGATAATTTCCTTAAATGGCCGTATCTTGTCTTGATACTGATATCATCGTACAGGAGAAATGTATACCTATTAGCGGTGCTATATAGCCAAGTACCAGTGTTATCCTATCGCACTCAGTCGTTGTGCAAAGACAGCCCAACACGGAAAAAATTTTCGAAGCGAGAAAGTTCCCCTTATAAGGATGATTTCATAGTAAACAGCAAACTAGGGAACAAACTATTGCTCTAACTTGGATGTTTTCAACATGCTCTTTTCTATGGTTACCGTTATTTTACACAAAAATGTCCAGAATGACCACAAACACCCTGTTTACTAAATGGCCAAACAGCGGTGTAGTCACAATGAAAATATGCAAACACAGCAGTGCAGTTTCTGTGTTATCTGTACGGTGTAGTTATTATTTTCAAAACAAATTGTGAACGGTGTAGACTTGGTATGTTGTATAGGGCGAACCAGCTCTAACAGCTAGCAGATCATATGCAGCTCTAATTTATCTCCCTCCAATACTTTGGTCTTAGAAAACCCAGTTCTCTCCCTTGATGAAAACGCCGCCATCCTCAAAGTAAACGAAAACAAAAGTTAAGGAAATGTGCCATATTCTATTTTCTTCATTCACCTAAGCCTAAAACAGTTCAATGTGTGTTTATTTTAATTTTCGGAAGACATTTTTTTTTTGTTTTGTTTTTTTGTGATTGAATTAACTTCTGGATAATCACAAGAATACCATCACAAAATATTAAACAAGACATGCAGTAAACGTCATTTTAGAACAATGTTTACTGACTTACCTTTAGATGTGGGTACAATGGCTAGTTTCTTGTTCATCCGTTCATTTGATTTGTAAATTCGAAATTTCGGTTCTGGCTTTGATTTTTTTCTTTGTAACTGTTTTAATTTGTTATTACAATCAATTCTTGTAATTAATGAAATGATTTCAACTCATGGAGTATGATAATTATTGATCAACATGTATCTCGTTTTCAACTTGACCCCTCATTGAAAAGTCCAATTTTACCCTAAATAAAGGATTCCATCAACAAAACATAAATTATACATAACAAAACATAAATTATAAATTTGATTCATGAACATTTGGGTCATTTTTTGTCTTGTTCGACTTAATCAAGTCTTGAAAATAGAATTACTGAACTGCAAAATTTATTTTGGCATTTTCAGACATAATTAACTTCTTCTTCAGGACTGACAATTTTCTGACTAAGATTTTTGGGCCCACTTGTAAAATGTAACCACTTGCAATGAAAAAGACAATATCCTATTCGTCAAAACGGTTTGACTATTGGAGTAAAGCGCATTGAAGTATTCCAAGAGAGTAGAACTTACATGTACATCCATAAATAAATGAAATGCAATCGGGAACCGACCTTCCTTGTACTTCCAAGAGAGTAGAACTTACATGTACATCCATAAATAAATGAAATGCAATCGGGAACCGACCTTCCTTGACCATCTTATGAAAAGATAACCAATTACCAAGTTGATCAATGCTTCTCAATGACTTAATCACATCTAGGAACAAACTGTTCATTTCAGCCGTTATTTTTATGTCTTGCGAGTCCATATCCGTATCATCTGTTTCAGCACATCCAGTGGAAATATCAGGAATTAAGGTTGGAGCTTTTTGGAAAACTTTATGGGGTGTTGAACTTCGTATTTTTTTATGTACAGGACTCATGCATACAAAATCGGGGGTATCATCGATAGGAAAAATGTTAATTCCAAAATCCTGATTTTCTACGTTGATGATGTCTATCTTGTAAATTCTATGCATGCAAATGGGGATGATGTCCTAGTCTGACTGGATGATAATATCCAGAACTAAAGTTCAGAGTTTCCAAATCTTTTTGGCCTGTCTGATCATTGATCTCCCTCCTGTGCACTTTTAATATCTGGCTGGTATGATCCTGTTCCGAATGCTTCACAATCTTTTCGAAACTTCATTTGAAATGACAGTAGTAACAAGTGAACAGCATAGAACTGAAAATAAAAGACAAAATAAAACAGACGCCAGCAGATTCTTGGTATTTTCTACTTTTTGACCCTTACGGAACTGCTTTGACAAATAGCGAAGAAACTAGATTCTTTCTCTATTCTGATTAAAGTATATTTTGTAGACATATTGTCACCTTCTTTGCTGCAAAGCATTTACAATTCAGTCACATATTAACATAATTGTTGAAGAATTTCGGAAGTAATTGTAAAACGTGATTCCCAGGCATGAAAACGTTATCATTAAACATTACAATATTATCATTCCAGAAATAATAAGTTCCGTATTGCTGCAAGTCTACACCGTTCACAATTACATTATGTCTACACCGTTCACAATTTGTTATGAAAATATAACCACACCGTACATAAAACACAGAAACTGCACCGTTGTGTCTGCATATTTTCACGTTGAGTACACAGTTGTTTGGCCATTTAGTAAACAAGGTGCTTGTGGTAATTCTGGACATTTATGTGTAAAATAACGGTAACCATAGAAAAGAGCATGTTAAAAACATCCAAGTCAGAGCAACAGTTTGTTCCTTAGTTTGCTGATTACGATGTAATTATCCTTAAAAGGGGAACTTTCTCGCTTCGAAAAAAGTTTTCTATCTTGTGTTGTCTTTGCACAACGATTGAGTACGATAGAACAACACTGGTACTTTGATGTATAGAACCGTTGATAGGTATACATTTCCCTTGTATAATGATATCAGTATCAAGGCAAGATACGACCGTTTAAGAAATTTATCGATGAAAAACTATGACACCTACCTATCATGTTGAATCGTTGTCGCTATCTTTGAATGACTGCACAAACCTAACGGACAGCTTACAACACAGTGAACATTGTGTCCAAGTTTTGTCTTGATTGGTACATAATTGTAGAAACTAGAGTGTACAAAGTCAAAAATAGTCGAAAACGGCAATTTTGTCAAATTCAAGGGCACATAAATCATGACTACCTTGTCTGACTTTACTGAAAATTATACTCATCCAAATTCTTATGGGCCCCGTTGTACTAACATAGATTTTTGTAAAAACCTTGCAACACCACATCTGATTGAAGGAGAAATAAAAACAGTAATTATTTGGCCAATCAGATGTGTTGTTGTTTAAAAAATGTTCGTAAGTTTGAACAGTCCATATTAACATTGCATGTTCAAGTTTTGTCTTGATTGGTCAATATTTGTCATTGCTAGCAAGTAAACAAAGTAAACAAGAGCCGTCAGAGACAGACAATGCTCCCCGAATAAGGTATTGTCACAATAAATGTATGCCATGCAGAGCTAACATAAAGCTAACAAATGTTAAGCCCCCTTTTTGCATGACATAATTTTTATACCCAAATTTCAAATAGTTTATTGTCAAGGGCATCTGATTTACTACTCAAATATGAAATCTCATGAAATTCTGACCATTAGACTAGGAGAAATTAGAGAAAAACTGTATTTTACCTTAAGTCCCCTTTTCCCATGACGAGGCCTCAAATCCAAAAACTGGGAGAAGTACATCAGCATTATGTCATAGGGAGTTCACATGGTAAGTTTCATTTGATTTGGCCCAAGGGTTATGGAGAAATCACTCCGGACGGACAGACAGACAAAGCGGCGACTATATGCTCTCCCTTCGGGGAGCAAAAAAAAATAGCCAAAAAAACACAATATTGTCAAATTCAAGGGCACATAACTCAAGATTTACTAGTCCGATCAGACTAAAAATCGAACTTATCCAAGATCTTATGAATCCCAACATTGTTGCCAAGATTTATTTTGATTGGTCCATATTTGTAGATGCTAGATTGTTAACAAAGTCAAAAGTAGCTATAATTTTTTATGTTAAGGGCACATAACTCCCGACTTCCTGGTCCGATCTAACCCAAAATCGAACTCATTCAAGAAATTATGGCGGCCCATTCATGTTTTCACCAAGTTTGCTTAAGATTGGTGAATATTTGTGGATGCTAGAGTGTTAACAACAAATTGTGGACAGACAGACAGACGACGGACAAAAAGCGACCACAATAGCTCACCTTGAGCACTTTGTGCTCAGGTGAGATAAAAATAAACAAAGAGCAATAACTCCAGATATGGTTGGTAGAATTATGATTCTTGTACACTGCACTTCTCTATATTGAGATTTATTTTAAACCTTTGAAGTTTCATGATTCTACCCAATCTTGCCACTTCTAAACATGCGTGTCAGATCGTTGTGCAGTTTGCTATCATATAGGCAAACATGGCCAATTTGATAAGACTTGATATTTACAAGTTATAAAGTCTACATGCGTAAAGCAGTGGCGGATCCAGAAGGGGTTGAGAGTCAAACAAATTCGCCTCCCCCCCTTCAAAGAAATCCTGGATCTGCAGCAGGTAAGACCATTCATTTACCCACAATCGGGTTGACCTGGTAATGATGCACTTAAACCTTTCCCAAACAGCAAAATATTAGGGTGGTTGACTTGAAATACCCGGTATTGCTTCAGGAGACATTATGGAATTTATTGAAAGTGTTATAGATACTCGAATTTGTTCATGTATCCACAATAAAGCAGGCCACTTGTCAAAACAGGATAGAAGTTATAAATGAAAGGTATGAAGTGACGTTGCGTAGAAACAAGACCAGGTGCCCTGCTAGCTCAGTGGTTAGAGTGTCCAACTAGTATTGTGACGGTTAAAGGGATGTAATATGGCAGGTAATATGCTAATGAGTTTACCTGGCCAGTAAAAACGAGAAAAAGTTGGACTACATATAGAAACATCAGCCCATTTAGGGTTGAGGATCCTTTTCTCTGAATGGACTGATTGTTGTCTGTATGTACCCAAGCCTCTTGGTATGTTACAGTATTCTAGGGGGTCATGGAATCGAATCCCACATCGGGTGCACCTTTTCCCATTAAATTTCCTTCAATGGCAACGAGGTAAATTGGTGTACGCGGGTTGGAGGCACCTTGTGGTCCTAGGGACGGGGGGAGTGGGTGACTCCCAGGACATTATGAGGGGGAGGAGTGTAGTGACGTTGGGTAGAAACACGACCAGGGGCCCGTATTATTTTTGATCTAAAATACTACCTCGAATTTGTGTAAACTGTGTAACAGAACATCTGATTGCACGAGAAATCAGATTGGGCCAATCAGGTTTGTTGTTCCAAGTTATAAAACAAAAAATAAACATACGATCGTTGAGGGCCCAAGTGCATGGCTAGCTCAGTGGTTAATCCGAGTCTTCTCTGATGTAAATACGCTCTTTGATATTTTGATTTTTCGCTATTTACATCAGAGAGCGTTGCTCTTTGAAAACAGCGGAAAGTTCGGTAACGTTACAAGTAGTGAAGCTTTGTTTTTGTGCATCATATCGAATCACTCGGTAAAACACTGTAGGGTATAGATCAATAAATAATTTTTTGTCATACCTGACCAAAAATTTCATTTCAAATCGGCCTGCTGGAAGAGTATAACCTTTAGTTTTGAATGGAAGGTCAAGGTAAACAAAGGCTGCTCAGGTGAGAGTTGTTGAAAAACATTGCCTATAAACCTTTTAGAAATACTTTTTGGCCTTAAATTTTTCAACATGTATGACAATAAATGGTTCATTGATCGAAATCATCAGGGGTTTTAACAATAGCGTTTAAGATCCGGCGGTGAACGATGCGCAACAATTTGTTGAGAACTTCTTGATTTTTTCAAAGAGCAACGCTCTCTGATGTACATAGCGAAAAATCAAACTATCAAAGAGCGTATTTATTGTAGTTCAACCTGTTTTCGATACGTACCTAAAATCGTGACTCTATGTTTTTTGCGCATGCTCAAAAACCGGATGATGCACAACGTCATTGTTTTCATTTTTTGGACCGTTGTCATTAGTTCTTCACTCTACGGATTTTTTACCAGAAATGCTTGAAAAACAAGCAAGTAATCACTGATTTCTTATTTTCGGAAAATGACATGCTGTTTCCGCTATTACTTTTTCTTTGTCCACAAAAAAGACTAAAAAAATACTAACAAGAGCTGTCACTGTAAGATGACAATGCCCCCGACACCGCTTTGATCGTCATAAGGTCAAGGTCATCCAGGGGTCAAGGTAACCAAAGTATGTGCCTACAGAAAGGTAATGTACCAAGGAATGTTGTGGTAAAGTATGAAGCGAATATGTTAAGTAATAAGGAAGTTATGGCCAATGTTAAAGTTTTTGGACGGAATGACGGACGGACAGACAGACGGACGGACGGACAGACGGACGGACAGACGGACGGACGGACGGACGGACGGACGGACAAGTCAAATTTATGATGCCTCCCTATCGGGGGCATAAAAATGATCCAAAAATTAATATTTAACTACCAACCAATGATCTGGCACATTCGTCTGCTTCAAAGTCATATGACAGTCATGTGACACCAGTGGTTGGGTAAGTACAGAGTGTTTCAAAAGTGGTGGTATCTTACTCGAATTTTCTGTTTTTTCTTACTTTTTTTACTTCTTTTCATTTGTTTTCTTCTTTAAAAAAAAACAACTACAAAACTCTGTGGGGCATTACTGAAAATGAATAATTGCTTTTAGCATGCAGTTTCTTCTTTATCCACAACGTGGATATACAAAAATAATAGAAATACCAATTTCATAAGCAAAAGATTGTTGTCTGCAACTTCTTTGGATTATGAATTGGTCCAAAATTATGATGCTTGGTAATGAGTTAAAAATCGCAAAGTACCCATATGCATCTATGAATTTTTTCATATGTATACACCAAGTTGACCTCCATTTTGCATGTTGCATACGTTTTGAGCCAAACTGTAAATAAATACTCTTCAACAATAGAGATATAAAAGGTATCGAAAATAGGTTAACTTTACAAGAAATGACCAGTTTTACCTTGTTTTTTAAAGTCATTGTTTTTCCAACTCTATTTCGATAAATATCTACGAAAATAAGACTTTTGGAGACTAAATAGGAAAGATTTTTGTGATTCAGCTTGAATTTATTGGGTAAACCCTTATGTTCCCCATCGTTTATCCAGAACCATAAGGGTATCGAAAACCGGTCAATCCACGATACATCAGAGAAGACTCGGATTAGCTCAGTGGTTAGAGCATCCGACTTTTTTCTCCCTCATATTTACTTCAGGTAGCTTCAAAATTTTGTTGTGAAAGTGAACAAAGGTGTTTGCCTCCCTTAATCCTTTCGTTTGCAAGCGCGCTTTAAAGCGCGGTCCAGGAAGGCTTATACTGTTTAGGGGGGAATGGGCTTTTAAAAGCAATTTTTAAACTATTAACCCTTTCGCTGCCATAGGCGAATTAACTCGACTCTAGGGGTCGCTGCCATAGGCGAGTTTTCTCGACAAATTTAGAGGGGTGAAGTATGTGAATGTTTTTTCCAACTAAGTGGTTTTCATGCATTCTTTTTCTTATAGCACCGTTTTAGTAATCAAAGTACTAGCGTTTGACAGATAAAACAGTGAAAATTGTGTTAAAATCGGTAAACTATAAGTGTTTGTATGAGGAATTTTCCAAACAAAAGACAGCAATATGGCTGCCATTAGAACATGCCCTTACTAGTCATGCCTAGAAGCTGAAAATATCACCGTGAATGACACTGAAAATGCTGGAAAATGCTTCTGGATAGTTTGAAATTATGTTTAGTTGACAATTTCAACAATCTGATCCATCAAAACATTATACTTTCAACGGAAACATCTAGTTGAGGTATGTTCATCCATTTTTCCCTGTTGTTCTAAGATTCCAACAATTTGCGAATAAAATCGAAATGAATAGATATTGCCACTTCCAAGTACCATCTCCGGAAATACAGCACAGAGACAGAAATCTAAACGAAATAATATTCCTTTTCAGCTTAAAGTAATTTCAGTGAATTGTCAGTCCATCGTCAACAAAAAAGCAGAATTTCATTGTATGATAGATCAAAATAAACCCGATATAGTTGTAGGTACAGAATCCTGGTTAGATAGACAACATGCAGACTGCGAATTTTTTCCAAAATCTTTAGGATATACACCTTTCAGATTAGACAGGCCAACCAAAGGTGGAGGAGTATTT
This sequence comes from Fragum sueziense, assembly GCA_963680895.1. Classification (NCBI taxonomy): domain Eukaryota; kingdom Metazoa; phylum Mollusca; class Bivalvia; order Cardiida; family Cardiidae; genus Fragum; species Fragum sueziense. The sequence continues at coordinate 6,454,763 of OY804606.1, read as the reverse complement.
ATCCTAGTTAAAGATACTTTTCTTGCAACAGAGCAAAAGCAACTAAAGACTGATTGTGAAATCATTTGGATTAAATTACAGGTCAAAACATGCAAACCTCTTTATATCGCAGCCTACTACAGACCGAAAGAATCAGACATCTACAGCTTTAATGAATTCAAAAAATCCCTAGACCTGACAAGAAACCTTAAAGGATCTTTTTGGGTGCTAGGTGATTTTAACTTCCCAAAATTCTCATGGAGCAATGATCATATACCAGTATTAAAGTCAGGATGCAGCTATACCAACTTATATGAAGAATTTAATGACTTACTTTCAGATTTCAACCTCACTCAAATGGTAACAGAAAACACCAGAGGAGAAAATACACTGGACCTTTTCCTAACATCAAACCACACTTTAATTAAAAATGTAAAATGTCTTCCAGGTATATCAGACCATAGTATTGTCTCTATTCTTGCAGATACAAAGCCACAGATGACCAAACAACTACCTAGACAGGTTCACCTGTACAAAAAAGCTGACTGGGGTAGCTTTAAAAACTACATGGACCAAGTTAAGAATGAAGTGCTGAAAGATCACCACTCTAAATCTGTTGAAGAAATTTGGTTAAAATTTTCAGATGCAATCTCCTCAGGTATCGAGAAATATGTTCCAACAAAACGACTTGGCCACAAGAGATCACTTCCATGGATTACTCAACCTATAAAACGACTAATTAGAAAAAGGGATCACCTTTATTCCAGATTGAAGAAAGATGGAAACAACAAGTTGAAGACTGCTTTCCAGGCCCTAAAAAGAAACATCAAAAATCAGATAAAAATCTCCTACAATAATTATATTGAATACATTTTAGGTTTAGATGGAACCACTGAAGACAAAGAGAAAGCCACAAGATTTAATAACAAGAAACTTTTCAGCCTGATAAAGAATGCCAAGCAAGACGCGACAGGAGTAGCCCCCCTTCTCGATAAAATTTCAGGTTCCATCAAATCGGACAACACGGAAAAGGCGGATATTCTAAATCGACAGTTTCAGTCAGTCTTCACTCCAATGACACCAATTTCCCTGGCTCAGTCCTGCCTTTCATCTATAAGACAAAATGTGTTTTCTTCCTCTTACAGCAAATACCCAGTTATGCCGAACATTACCATCTGCACTAGTGGAGTACAAAAACTTATTTCCAACTTGAAACCTGATAAAGCAGCTGGACCAGACAACATCAAACCTCTTGTACTAAAAAACTTATGTTATCAAATTTCCCCTATCTTACAAATTCTTTTTCAGAAATCCCTAGACACAGGCACTCTTCCCCAAGTTTGGACAAAAGCAAACGTGACTCCACTCTTCAAGAAAGGAAACAAAGAAGATCCTGCAAATTACAGACCCATTTCCTTAACATGTATATTGTGTAAAGCTCTAGAACATATTGTAGCCTCCAATCTAACTAAACATTTTGACAACAATAATATCCTTTATGACTTGCAGCATGGTTTTAGAGAAAGGCGTTCATGCGAAACCCAGCTACTTCAACTGACCGACCATCTTGCCAGAAACCTAACTGAAGGAAAACAAACTGATCTAGTTTTGTTAGACTTCAGCAAGGCTTTTGACAAAGTTAGCCACTTAAAACTTTTGTATAAATTGCAGGAACATGGTGTAAACAATGCTACCCTTTTATGGATTAAATCTTTTCTTATAGGCAGAACACAAAAAGTAGTCTTAGAAGGCGGATGCTCATCAGAAGTACCAGTCACGTCTGGAGTGCCTCAGGGATCTGTACTTGGCCCTCTTTTGTTTCTTTTGTATATAAATGACCTTCCTAATACCATCACATCCCAAGTTCGTTTGTTTGCAGATGACACTGCCGTTTACTTAGCTATAAACAACAAGCAAGACTGTTTGACCCTACAAGAAGACCTAGACAAGTTAATGCAGTGGGAGAAAAAGTGGGAAATGGAGTTTAACCCCAGCAAATGCATTGTCCTAAATATTACTAAAAAGAAGAAAAAGATTTCCTTTGATTATAGATTACATGGACAAATACTAGAGACTGTGGACAATGCCAAATACCTAGGAGTTACAATATCTGGAGATCTTTCCTGGAACAAGCACATTGACAATATAACTTCAAATGCTAATAAAACTTTAGGTTTTCTCCGCAGAAACATCCAGACCAAAAATAAGAAGATCAGAGAAACAGCTTACAAAACTTTAGTTAGACCACAGGTAGAATACGCATCAACAGTTTGGAGTCCCTACACAAAAACCTATATCAACAAAGTGGAAAAAGTACAACGAAGAGCAGCAAGATGGGTTCAAAATAATTTTTCTTATTACGACAGTGTTACCTGCATGCAGAAGGAGCTTGGCTGGCAAACTCTACAATACAGACGAGACATTTCCAGAATCACCATGTTTTATAAAATCTATAATAATTTTGTTGCAGTGCCCGTACCAGCTTATCTCGAAAGACCAGTGAGGACCACCCGACATATGCACACAGCATCTTTCAGACAGATCCATACAAATGCAGCCTACTTTAAATATTCTTTTTTTCCCTACACAGTGATACTATGGAACAGCCTACCAGAAACAATTGTACAGCAACCTGATATTGCAGCGTTCAAAAGGAGTCTCGATTCTTTTCAGATAGTGAGCCGTCCCTGAATGACCAAAATGTTTTATCAGCTCTTTTAATCTAACACTCACAATACTTTTAAAATATGGCACTCTAACCAATGACTAACAGTTTTTATTCCAGCACAGACGCGCACCTGCCAGTAATACCCGAAAGGGGAGTTAGGCAGTATATATAGATAGATAGATAGATAGATAGACTTCATAAATAACTTTGAAATTTATGTAATATAATAGATTGCTAATCTCTCTGTTTGTGCTGAAAATTTGAAAGAAATCTATCAAATGAGTCAAAAGTTATGCCTGTTTTTGACTACAGGGTACGATTCTTGGAAATTTCTTCCAATTAATTGAATATGCTTTAACTAAATAAAAGCGAAAAAAAAAACATGTTTGGGAGCGAAACATATTGAGTACGAAGTTTTATTTGCGTGTCAATACAAATAAATTGTGAACTCTAGTATTCCTCAAATTCAATAAAGATAATTAAAAGATATTTTTGTTGAAATATGCCGTCGTCAAACAGAAATTATTATTTATAAATGGATTTTACAAAAACGTGCCTTCCGTGTTGTTGTTGTTGTTTTTATGGTTGTTGTTGTTCTACGATAGACTATACCATCCGTAGACTGGTGTCCATACCATGGTAAAAGCATTCGAATATTCTCGGTTCTTATCGTTACTCTATAGACTGATTATTTCATTTTCATGCAGAAATTCAGTCAAAACTTTGTAACATGTGCCTTTAGAAATAGGCCTACTGGGAAAAAGTCTTAAGAACCTCCCTTTTTGTACGTTCGAACCCCATAAATAGCCTTCTCAGAGGTTCTGGACCCGCTACATGCTACTCTTCTTAGCTGATTAGATTTTTTAGGACTTATCGGCGAGAAAGACAAACACTTACTATAGGCTAAATAGGCCTACATCAACGTAAAATTCTGAGCCGTGTCTACAGCACTGGACATGTGGGCCTGCATGCCCATATGCTTAGGCCAACATAATTAAGGAAGTATCAAACAGTAAACTTTCGCAAAGTAGCATATTTCAGAAGACTGCTGATATGATGAATAAAAGTAGAAACTGCACTACCATCCAAATGTTCTTGGGCGAGGTACGAGTATCTACTACTATTGTCGAAAGGGTTTTTTATTCAAATGAAGCCAATATTTAATAGAATGCAAAATTGCACAAATGGCCAACGGGTATCTACCCAGTTCAGCTTTAGATGCGATATTAGATGTAAACTCACCTTCATAAAAAAGTAGCCACTTTTCAAATATCTCTAATTTTCACAACTCTTTGTGTCTTTTTGTTTTTACACATTCATACGCATTCCCAAAAGGTTCCTTTTCACACCTCAATGGTTAAATGCTTTCAACATGTCCGGAAAAATGTTAGGTTGTAATATGGGTTAAAAACAGTATTTTAGGATATAAAGTTCAATTTTGTTTACTTACAGCTGTCATTTTATGCATAAGTTGACAATGTTGAAGCACAAACAAAAGTCCCATTTCAACTTTACAGACAATCATTCCGTTGAAATGATAGAGGTATATGAAAATTTAGCACAACCAGTGTAACAAGTCTCAATATTAAATGTTTGATAATAACCGGAAGTGGTTGGCGGGTAAAGAAAGGGAAAATAGTTTCTTAATAAGGAACTTGCTAATGACTAAACAGGAACAAAATTTCAATGAATAGAGCATCTGAGAGGAAATTGGGGTGGTTGGGCTTAAACCGGAAACCGCCATTTTGCAAAGGTCTAGGGTGTTTTGAAAGTCCCTTATTAGTCACTAAGCATTTCGAATAAAAACAATATCATAAACACAAATGCTTATTCGTTTTTGCCCCTTTTCTAGCCCTATATATGGCCGTGAAATTCAGTAGTATGTTTAGTATGTCGGAAATTAATATTTGGTTCTGAAATTGCTGTTTCTGAATTTCGAATAGGTTAATTGCACTATACATTTAACATTTTTCCAAACAATATACGAGGGATGATTCAGAATTAGCGGCACTTATGCTCCTAAATTAATATTTGTGTGTTTTTCTTAATGCAATTTGGCATGATACAAGTAGGCTACTACATGTATATAATTACTTCCATGTTGAAAGCGTGTTCATAGCAACCAAGGTACGGTTAGGAGGGGGGGCTGGGTTAGAGTTACTTTGTATTTTCATATTTTATATGTTTTTACAATCCGTTCGAAGGCGCAAATTTTACTGAGACGCCGTGGACACCAAAAGGAACTTCGTGCTATTCGATGACCAAAATTTGAAACTGAAAGAGAAAACTGTCGATAAAAGTCAACTATGACATTGGCATATTATTCGAACGTACGCAGTTTTTAAGTTTTGCGTGGAAGGTGGATATTCCTCATTCTATACGGACACAATGACAATACTGTAAAAAAAACCTCGTAAAAAATATTTAATTAGAAAGTTCACAATCGTTTGGTACCAAATGTTCACGAAGGGAGGAACATTGCTGTAGGGAAAAAAAGGGAGTAGTAGCTAGAGGAGCAGTCTGGACGCGACGTCAACTAAAACTGATACGGGCGTCAATGCTTGGGATCGCCGCTTCACCGTCAAATAGGCCTACATTTGTTAAAAGACGAACCTAAGTTATTATAGAGAGTTTGAATTCTGACAGATCATTTAAGTGTTAGATATAGGCTGTATAGTAGATTCTACGCTAAATAAACATTCAAAATCGCGCAGCGCATCAATTGAATGTTTATATCGCGTAGAATCTACTGTACAGACTGTATCTGAGTTAGTGTTCGCTAGCGGTTCATTGGAGACGGGGCGTGGCTATGTATATGCGTCACATAAACAGACCGTTTATGCGAAATATAGCGGCGAAATTTTAAAATATACTGCAATTTCATTGGTCCAAAAAGTAGGTGGAACACTAAACATGAATAGGCTCAGCTGTCAGTGGATTCCATATCAACTGAATACAGATGATTGTGGGAAAACGTGCTTGGGCATTCTGGACCAAGGATTTCTTCAGAAGCAAATTCCTTGTTGATATCCTAACAACACATGAATTTAGATGCACTTATAAGTATGACTTAAAAGAAAAAACCAAGGAACTATCACAACAACGGACGTCACCTGTCTCATCCCCAATCCAATGATGCTAAAATTGTTCCTTCTCATCAAACTAAGCTTCAGTGGAATTTAGGAAATTTACCTATATGAATTCAGGTTACGAAACATTTATTTGGCGGTAGCTGCTTACTCAGATTTGATGATGTGTTTCTACTGGTGAGAGATACGCAAGAAACAGATGGTTGGGTGTAGCAGTCTCCCGTTAGTGATAAATATTTGAACACGGCATTATCACTATTTTGAGTAGCAGCGTGTGTAACGTAGTAAAGTGACCCCCATAGAATACTGACCCCCGGTCACTATTTTATATAGAATACTGACCCCCCCCCCCCCGGTCATAATATTAGGACCGGGGGGTCATAGTATTATGACCTACCCACACGTAGAAAAGTGACCCCTAACGTAGAATTGTGACCCCCCATAAAATACCGACCCCCTTCTCCACATACGCACCAAAAGTCTTACTCTAATATAAACCCAACTATGGTAGACATACAACATAATTATCTTCATCGATAGGCATCAGAGGTGCAATGGCACTCGTCCGTGCATGCGTCTGTCCGTACATACAGAGTGTTTTGACCGCAACTTTTCATTCATTATTGGGCGAACCCGAGTCAAACTGGCTGGTTAGACGCTTCCACCGCATCTGAATTGATTTGATTTAAACTCCACGCTGTTTTCAACTGTTATGGTCATATTGCGGCGGCTGGAGCACCTACTATGGATTCCTGATATTTCTCGCACCCGTACTACCAAAAAATACAAACAAACCCTCCTGCTGCTTTTTCATGTAGATGATTAACACCCTTTGGTGAGAGACAAATGACTTTTGTCAAATATCAGAATGGCTACATGCCGAGCCAGGTTCCAACTCACGATCCCTTGATTGACTGACCCCGACAATACCAACTTAGCTATCCGGTCTCGGAGCAGCTGTATTGGTTCTCGTATGCACAGTAGGCGTACAGTATGTTCATGGATCGCACTACTACCTATGTATATTTGTGTGGAAAGGGTAAATGGTTTTAAAAGGTTTCTGACCGAGGGACTTGTCCCTCAGCGTTGTGAGTTCGAAGCCTACCAGAGTTATGTATGTGTGTCTGCCAAACGCACTTTCCCACCTGGCAGTTGCATATTAGAGTCATTATGTTAACATTTAGTCACTTTGAATAGCGAGATAGTTATCTAGGCTTCTCAATCTGATTAAAATCCTGTGTTGACTTGACAGTAAATCTGACAGGCACCAGCAGGGGGTCATCTTCTGTGACCCTTTTTCTGACCATTTTTTTCACAGATTGGCGAAGCGATTTAATCCGAAAACTAGGTCACGATGATGTCACATTTAAGTGTAAAACCATGTGTTTGTCATGGGAAGGTATAAATAACCCGTCACGCTAAAGGGGACATAATGGGAAGTCCATAAAACTTAATTTAGAGAAATAAGTCAGACTAAAAAGGCGTCAATCAGCTGTAGCAATTGGAAAATAAAGATGTGAGATATGAAAAGAATTAATAGAATATAGAATTTCATTAAATTATATCTAGATTAAAAGAAATATGAGAAAAACTTCTACAATTAGGCCCCTTTTCCTATAACACAGCATCAAATTGAGAAACACAGAGAAAAGGTTCTTGACAGAAATTCACGAAGTTCATGTTGAAGTTTCGTCCAATTTGGTGCAAGAGTTGTGGAGATTTTGCTTCTGGCAGACTTAAAGATCTAGACGCAATGTTATTATACATTTAGTCCCCTTTTCACAAGACAGGATTTTTGTACATGAATTATTAATTATGTAAGCTACAGAACATATCATTCATCACTGAAGAACACTATTTCAATAAATTATGTTCATTGAATGAAGAGAAATTGGAGAAACACTAATTTCTACATTAAGGCCCCTTTTTCTGTGACGCAGCCTCAATTTAGAAAAAAAAACCGAGAACACAGACTCAAAAGGTATTCAGGGATTACACATGTGAAGTTTCATTGAATTTGGCCTAAAGGTTGCTGACATCTGACTGTATATAAACGGACGGACAGACAGACGGACGGAAGGACGGACGAACGAATGGAAGGATAGCATGGCGACTTTAGAAATGCTCCCCGAAACTTTTCTCGAGGAGCATAATAAACACGGATGTGATTTGAAACGATATGTATACATGTAGTGTATGTTAAATTAGCAATAAACTAGGTGGGGGTCAGTATTTTATAGATAAAATCAGGGGGGTCGTTATTTTATATGGGGGTCAGTATTTTATAGAAAGGGGTCAATATTCTATATAGTAAAGTCAGTATTCTATGGGGGCCACTTTACTACGTTACAGCGTGACCGACTTTTAACGATGTTTATATAACTATAGCTACCTTTGAACAATATGGCGATATTATTTATGTTTTTATTTAAAAATATTCATAAAGTCATGACCAAAATTCCTATGTATTTGTGCTTTAAAACCCTTTTCCAAACGACATAGATTTTTTTTTTACTTCGAATGGTAAGATTTTGCAGATAATAAAAATGTTGCTGTTTCAGACAAAAAATTTAAAACTTGTGCCATTGAAATCATTTAGGAAAAGAGAAAATATTGGTTTTTTATCATTATTTTTTTTGTTCGCTCAAGGTTTATTTTTTGGATAATATCTATAGTCAAAACCGGATTTGCCCTGCGAAAGGGGTGGCCTTTGAAGAGCGGTGACTTAATCGGTAGGCCTAAAGAGTGCTTGAATCTAACACTGTTACAAAGTTCATACCGACGTGAATTCAGAACGATCTTATATGAATTCCTTCCTAAACAATATCTTATTTCCTCATCCTGAATAAAGAAAGTCTAGTTACCCACTGGTAGTGAACTCGGCCAAAGCGAGGGACGTTTTTCTCAACAAGGTATAGATATTTTGCGTTTAAATGTGAGTTTAAAGATTTTACAATGAATTTGTTCTAAAATAGACCGGGTTTATCGTTATGTATATATGTATATATACAACCGTTTGTATTGTTATAGAATCGTGTAACTACGGCTCCATCGAAGCCGTAGTTACACGATTCTATAACAACACCGACGGAATACACCGTTCGCGAAAAAACGTCTCTCGCTTTAGCCGAGTTCACCGCCAGTGCAATCGTTCAAAAAGAATTATGGAAGCCAGCAACAGTTATTATAATCCGAACGATGCTTTCCCTATTCCCTAGGGTTTTGTTTTTGAACAAACATTACCACACAGTGACGATTTTGACTCCTCACTAGAAAAAGGCTTTGTAACATTGTGGAAAATGAAGAAATTACGTTTTGACAAGCAACTTCTTCAATTCTCACACCGCTTTTCACCATAACACACAAACAACCGTTAAATTCAATGCATCTGATATTGTCGTCTGTAACATCTATAAATTTTTAGCACTTTAACATTTTGCCGTCTGGTAATGGGTTAAACTGTCCAATGATAATTATTTCTAAAATAAAGATGGGATCGACGGCTTAAATAAATGTGACCAATCACGCTTAAAGGGACCTTAGAGGAAGTGTGAAAAATATCGACCATAGTCAGTCAGCGCAGTCCGCACAGCCAGACTAGGGCCGATACTTTTCACTAAAATGTAACTTTCAGAATCTGTAATGTTTTCCCTATCATACTATATGTTCATTTTTCACATACAGTATCTGATTGACCTGTGCTGAGTCTGACAAGTTTGCCACAATTTGGATTTTTGGACTTCTGATAAGGTCCATTTTAGCGTGACGGGTCACAAATATATTTTTAGAACATTCAGATGGTTGTTCGAGGACAACATAACGAGCCCACTGTTTAGCTCATGTGAACAAAATACAGTCGACGCTCGTTAAGTCGAAGTCTGGGGGCCGTCAAAATACCTCGACATATCCGGAGTTCGACTCCTCCGATTTTGTTCAATTTCAAGTTAAATCACATTGACCATTTTTGTTGCTCACCAAATGCGCTCCTAATTGAAACATAGTAGGAAAAGGATAGAAATTGCTCGAAACGAACAATTTCTATCATTTTCCTTCTATATTACAATGGCTATGTTTATTTCAAAAGTAATTCGTTCAAACTTTTAGGTGTTCATTTTTGAGGACGGGACCAGACTTTCACTTCGACCTTAGCGGAAATTGGACTCATCCGATGTCGACACAATGAAGGTCGACTGTAATAAATAAATAAAAAGATGGAGTTGTGAAGCAAAAATGTGAAACAGTAATGCCATAACTACGTGATAGCATAAACATAATGTAAGCTTTATTATTATCTACAACACTTTGTACATCATTTAACCCATTACCACACACTGACTCTTTTTGGCTCCTCACAAGATATTGACTTTGGAAAACATTGTGGAAAATGAAGAAATTGCTTGTTACAAGCAATTTCTTCATTTTTCACAGTGTTTTCTACCCCAAGAGAAAACAAAAAATTAAATTTCTTTCATTTGAAATTGTCGTCTGCAACATCTTTGAATTTGGATCAACCTAAAATTTTGTCGTTTGGGAAAGGGTTAAAACAGTACAGTAGCAATGTTCACGGTGTGAGAAACACCCATTTTGTTGTGTTGTTTTATAAAATTGTAGGCGATAAGTTGTCATCCTTTATCCAGATTTTTTGTATGTATTAAATGCAGGAACATTTAACCCTTTCCCAAACGACAAAATTTTAGGGTGATCCACTTCAAAACCTGCCACAAATGACAAAATAGATGCTATTACAAATAGGATTTGTGTAAAATATGGGGCAGAAAATATTGAGACAAAACGAGAAACTGCTGGTTATCAGCAGTTTCTTCTTTTGTTTCAATGTTTTCCCAAGCCTTTTCTATTAGAGACGTCAAAACCAGGTCTTGTTTAGGAAAGGGTTAAAAAAGAGAAAAGATGACAGGCGTACATCCTCGGAGTTATCTGTCTTGGTAATATAATAGACATAAATGACATATTGAAAACATTCACAACAACAAAAATAATGAAATAGACGAAGAATTCGAGTTGATATTTACAAACAAAACTAAAGATATATAAAAACCTATTAAGCTATCTATAGATGCCACGGAGGATAATCACGGGATTCAGAATTTCAGGAAATCTTTAATATTTTTGTTAATACTTGCCTAATTTGAATTCGGTTTGAAGCAGAGAAGGTGGGAAAATGACAGGATTTAGCTGGAGCTGGTGAATACTTGAAAAATCATCTGAAAAAAGTTATTGAAGATCAACCGAAATGTTGGTTGATCTTCAATAACTTTTTTATCAGGTGATGTTTTAAAAATCCAACTCGTCAATCTAATGCGTGTCATCTGTCTACCTTCTCCGCTTCAAGCCGAATTCAAATTAGGCAAGTATTAACAAAAATATTAAAGATTTCCTGAAATTTTGAATCCCGTAATTATCCACCGCGGATGCATTTTGAAATTTTCCATTATAAATTACATTGCAAAATACGTGATTATGATTGCGAAAACCAGATCATCTATCGAAATTGCGAACGTTTGTCATATTAAAAAATGACGTGCTCCGGGGACCCTTACCACGCACTCCTTTTCATTCAATATTTTGTAGAAATATCATTGTTTTGCTATCTTTTGTATATCAAACAGTGTTAAAATGTTTGAATTACATACTGTGTAAATTTGAACTCAATCTGACTCCACATTTAGGAAATATTTCAAAAGTCTCACTTTTTCTGGGACAACCCTCGTACATTAAAGTGACATTTCAGAATTTTTTGTCACAAATTTTACTTTTATTTTTATCTGAAAGAGCATATTTCCTTATGAAAATTCTGAAAATTTCAGGCCAAAATATTGCGCCGTTTACGAGAAATTTATATTTTAGTGTTAAAATTGAACAAAATGTTGTGGACAACAGTTCGGATTTATATGCAATTTATCGATTATGTCTCAACTTTAAATGCGTGTTTCTCGCTTATTGGCAATAACTTGAAAAAACTAATAGTATTTATACTCATTTGAATAACCAATCTTGGCATCAAGACATACTTTAAAAAATTGAAATTAGAATGAAATGTCCCTTTAATATCATTGCAATAATCCCGTTTTGATCTAACCTACAATTGCGATAGATCTGAGCAGTTACGAAATTGCTCAAATTTTAATAAGTAAATCTACGGACACTTTTGTCTTGCTTCAGGTAGGACATTTTGGAATAATTTTCTTTTTTTTGCGTCAATTTTCAAACGGTTTTGTTGCATGTACCGTACCTTAGGACATATGGGTATTTTTTTACTGTCAAACTTTATGTAGATACCCGAAATACGGAAATGCTGCTCTTTCGGATAAAGATCTTTCCAGATATTATATTTTTTCATATGTGGTTGATGAAATAAAACGCTTTTTTTTTTCGGTAATTTGTATTTTCGCTGTTTTGCCATTTAAAGTGCCACAGTAATTCGGACGGTAGTTCACTGTATTTAAAGTGACATTTCACATTTATTTCAATTTTTAAAAGTATGTCTTGATGCAAAGATTGTTTATTCTAATGCGTAGAAATGCTATCAGTTTTTCGAAGTTGTTATTTATAAGCGAAAAATACGCCTTTAAAGTTGAGACAGAAATGACAAATTCTATATAAGTCTGAACTGTTGTCCACAACAATTTGTTTAATTTTAGCACAAAAATATTTATATCTCGTAAACGGTTCAATATTTTGGCTTGGAATTTTCCGAATTTTCATTAGAAAAGATGCTCTTTCAGATAGAATAAAAGTAAAATTTATGTAAAAAATAATTGTGAAATGTCACTTTAACGCGTTCAACATATGGCGTCAGCGACGGGGAGTAAAGTGACAGGACGCAAAGCAGCGTCTTCACGGTGTATCATCACGTGACTCAGAATTTCCGATAATCTTCAATATCTTTTTAAATACTTGACCAATTTGAATTCGGTTCGAAGCAGAGAAGGTGAGAAAATGACAGGAATAAGCTGTACATGGTAGATTTTTGAAAAATCAACCGATAAAAAAGTTATTAAAGATAAACCAAAATTTTGGTTTATCTTCAATAACTTTTTTATCAGTTGATTTTACAAAAATCAACCACGTCCATCTAGTGCATGACGTCTGTCCACATTCTCTGCTTCAAACCTAATTCAAATCGGCCCAGTATGAACAAAATTATTGAAGATTTTCTGAAGATATTGAATCATGTGATTATCCAACGTGGTCTTTATGAGTTAGTCCGCTTCAGATGGTTACAAAGAACGGCATTTTGTAATGTCTTAGGCTGGTAGCAAAGGAGATAAATGGATAAAAGTAGTGGAATAATTTAGGACAGAGCTGCAAAAGTTCAACCAAATTTTACTTATATCTCAGAAAAAAAAACACGCATAATTTGATATTTTTCTCCTTTTTTGTTTTGATCCCAAAAGAGTATTTCAAATTTCTCTCATTTAACTAACAAATCATGAAGTTATATTTTACAAACACAATAATTATTTACAATATTTAGTGCAGAGAATGACACAAAACATAAAGTAATAACGCTTAAATTATCGCGTTTTTTCTTCTTCAAATTATGGGGGCAATTTTGAAAATATATTTTTGTTGATGAAATGGGAGAAGTGAACACGGCTAAACAGAGAAAATAGAAATTACAAAAAAAACCGTTTCATTTCATCAACCACATATGAAAAATACAATATCGTGGAGAAACTGACTTCTATAACCCTTTCCCAATCAAGAAATGGGTTTGGCGTTCGTAATGGAAGGGACATGGGAAAACATTTAGACAAAAGAAGAAAATGCTGAAAATCAACATTTTCTCCTTTTACCACAATGTTTTCTGTGCTATTTCATTCACATGATTTACCTTAATCCTTTCCCAAACGGCAAAATTTTAGGGTGGTCCAAATTCAAAGCTGCCACAGACGACAAAAGGGTTGTGGATAAACACAGGATTTGTGTATATTTTAGCACAGAAAATATTGAGACAAAAGGAGAAACTGTTGGTTATCAGCAGTTTCTTCTTTTGTCTCAATGTTTTTCCAAGCCATATCAAATAGGGACGTCAAAACCAGGCATTGTTTTGGAAAGGGTTAAATTACATCCACTTTGTCGTCTGCAGCAGCTTTAAAAATCGGGTCCGGCGGAAGGTTTTGGTTTGGTACAGGGATACACTCCTGTATTGCAGAGATCAAAACTGCAGTGGCGTACGACCGAAAAAAAGTCTGCGTGACATCCAACCTGCTGCGTCATTCGATTACAGCCGTATACATGCCCTGTAAATATTAGATAGAGGCTGTATAGTAGATTCTACGCGAAATAAACATTCAAATGAGCGGAGACTGACTTAAAGTGTTCGCCAGCGGTTCATTGGAGACTGGGCGTGGCTATGTATCACTGTGTTGTAAGTTGTCCGTTAGGTTTGTGCAGTCATTCAAAGATGGCGACAACGATACAGTATGAGAGGTAGGTGTCATAGTTTTTCATTGATAAATTTCTTAAACGGTCGTGCTTTGCCTTGATACTGATATCATTATACAGGGGAAATGTATACATATCAACGATTCTATATATCAAATTACCAGTGTTGTACGTCCTATCGTACTCAGTCGTTGTGCAAAGACAGCCCAACACGGAAAACAATTTTCGAAGCGAGAAAGTTGCCCTTTTAAGGATGATTACATAGTAATCCGCGAACTAGGGAACAAACTATTGCTCTAACTTGGATGTTTTTAACATGCTCTTTTCTATGGTTACCGTCATTTTACAGAAAATTGTCCAGAATGTCCACAAACACCGTGTTTACTAAATGGCCAAACAACGGTGTAGTCCCAGTGAAAATATGCAGACACAACGGTGCAGTTTCTGTGTTTTATGTACGGTGTGGTTATATTTTCATAACAAATTGTGAACGGTGTAGACATAATGCAATTGTGAACGGTGTAGACTTGAAGCAATACAGAACGTATTATTTCTCGAATGATAATATAGTAATGTTTAATGATAACGTTTTCACGGCTGAGAATCATGTTTTACAATTACTACCGAAATTCTTCAACAATTATGTAGATATGTGACTGGCTTGTAACTGCTTTGCAGCAAAGGTGACAATATGTCTACAAAATATACTTTAATCAGAATATAGAAAGAATCTAGAATCTGCCGGCGTCTGTTTTCTTTTTTCTTTTTTTTTCAGTTCCATGCTGTTGACTTGTTACTATTGTCATTTCGAAGGAAGTTTCGAAAAGGTTGTGAAGCATTCGGAACAGGACCATTCCAGCCAGATATTAAAAGTGCACAGGAGGGAGATCAATGATCAGACACATCAAACAGGTTTGAAAAATCTGAACTTAAGTATAATTCCGAATATCATCAAGAAGTCAGAATAGGACGTCATCCCCATTTGCGAGCATAGAATACACAATATAGACCTCATCAACGTAGAAAAATGGATTTTGGGGTTAACAATCTTTCTATCGATGATATCCCGGATTTTAAATGCATGAGTCCAGTACATAAAAAATTACGAAGTTCAACACCCCATAAAGTCGTTCAAAAAGCTCCGACCTTAATTCCTGATAATTCCATTGGACGTACTGAAACAGATGATACGGATAGGACTCTTCTCTTTCCCCACGAGACATGAAAACACTGGCTGAAATGAACAGTTTGTTACCAGATGTGATTAAGTCATTGAGAAGCGTTTATCTTGGTCAATGAAGGTCGGTTATCGATGGAAAACATTGCATTTCATTTATTTATGGATGTAAGTTCTACTTTCTTGGAAGTACTTCAATGCGTTTTACTCCAATAGTCAAACGGTTTTGGCGAATAGAATATTGTCTTTTTCATTGCAAATGGTTACATTTTATGAGTGGGCCCAAAAAATCTTGGTCAGAAAATTGTCAATCCTGAAGAAGAGGTTAATTAGGTATGAAAATTCCTAAATGAATTTTGCAGTTCCGTAATTCTATTTTCAAGACTTAATTACTTTAAGTCGAACAAGACGAAAAAAGGCCCAAATGTTTATGAAACAAATTTATAATTTATGTTTTGTTATTTATATTTTTTTTGTTGATGGAATCCTTTATTTTTGATAAAATCAGACTTTTCAATGAGGGGTCAATTTGAAAACTAGATACATGTCGATCAATAATTATCATACTCATTCAGTTGAAATCATTTCATTAATTACAAGAATTGGTTGTAATAACCAATTAAAACAGTTACAAAGAAAAATTCAAAGCCAGAACCGAAATTTTGAATCTACAAATCAAATGAACGGATGAACAGGAAACTGGCCATTGCACCCACATCTTAGGGTAAGTCACTAAACATGGCTCTAAAATGACTGTTATCGTATGACTTGTTTAATATTTTGTGATGGTATTCCTTGTGATTATCATGTCCGGCAGATGTTTTTTTTTTTCAATAACAAATAACAAAAAAATGTCTTCTGAAAATCAAATTAAACATACATTGAACTGTTTTAGGCTTATGTGAATGAAGAAAAGAGAAACGGCATATTTCCTTAACTTTTGTTTTCGTTTACTTTGAGGATGTCGGCGTTTTTATCAAGGGAAAGAACTGCGTTTTAAAGACCAAAGTATTTGAGGGAGATAAATCAGATGTGCAGATGATCTGCTAGCGGTTAGAGCCAGTTCGCCCTATACAACATACCAAGTCTACACCGTTCACAATTTGTTGTGAAAATAATAACTACACCGTACATAAAACACAGAAACTGCACCGTTGTGTTTGCATATTTTCACTGGGACTACACCGTTGTTTGGCCATTTAGTAAACACGGCGTTTGTGGTCATTCTGGACATTTTTGTGTACAATAACGGTAACCATTGAAAAGAGCATGTTAAAAACATCCAAGTTAGAGCAATAGTTTGTTCCCTAGTTCGCTGTGTACTATGTAATCATCCTTAAAAGGGCAACCTTCTCGCTTCGAAAATTTTTTCCGTGTTGGGCTGTCTTTGCACAACGACTGAGTGCGATAGGATAACACTGGTACTTGGCTATATAGCACCGCTAATAGGTATACATTTCTCCTGTACGATGATATCAGTATCAAGACAAGATACGGCCATTTAAGAAAATCATCGACGAAAAACTAAGACACCCACCTCTAACGATTTTCCACGGACGCCATCTTTGATTGACCACTCAAAACTTCCGTACAAACTACACAAATCTAACGGACAACTTATATATTACAACACATTGTGTATAGACGTCACATAAAGTAGCCGACAGCCCGTTTATGTGAAATAGAGCGGCGAAATTTTAAAATATACTACGATTTCATTGGTCAAAAAAGCAGGTCGAACACTAATTACAAATATGCGGTGTAACATAAATCTGGCCAAAAAGTAATTTAATATCGTCCGACGATGATTATTATTTTTCCGATGAAAATTTTACATAAAACTACATGTATATAATATGTCTTGCTCAAATAGTACATCATACAAAATGGGCTAAAAAATATATACACACTGAAAGTGCTAATGACAAAATTTTTGATTTATGGCATAGAAAAAATTATGGCCCTTTTCTGGGGTAAATGTAGAATACTTAATTAGCTATTAACTCCCCCATGTATTCTATTTGACGATTCAAATGAGTTCCCAAAAACACGGGGGTTTATTGATATATATCATGTTTTAGTTCTTTAACCCTTTCCCCAAAAGACCTAATTTTGACGTTCCTAATAGATAAGGCTTGGGAAAACTAGGAAATTATGATAATCGACATTTTCTCCTTCTGCTTCAATGTTTTCTGTGCTATAATCTTAACAAATTCTACTTAAAGTGACACATATTTTGTCGTCTGAATCAGGTTTCTAATTAGACCATCCAAAATTTTGTCGTTAGGGAAAGTGTAAAAAATATTACTTTACTCCCCCCCCCACTTTTCTCATATGTAGCTCTACTTGGAGTTAAGGTAGAATACCCGTAATGTCGCCATTTTGAGATTCATAAAACTTCGGCTTTTTTCGATCGTCGTCGTTACATCTCCGAAACTATTCGGGTGCAGTCGTAACCATTCGGTGGTGGAGAGTTCCACCGCCGAATGTTTTCGACGTTGCCCGAATAATTCCGACGTCGCGCGAATTTCATTACGGGTAGACTACCTTAATGTTCTGAGAAAGGACTTACTGTATGTACCGACAGTGAATGTTTGAGCAGAACAGAACAGAACAGAACAACTCTTTGCAAAGCAGGACCCTGGACACTTGACATTTATTAGCCGTTGTCCATCCACACCTTCGTAGCACGTGAGAGTAGCCACGCCTACAAATAAAGTAACCAATTACCACACATTAACCCTGGACACGTGATATGTCTTAGCCGCTGTCCATCCACACCTTCGTAGCACGTCAGAGTTACCACGCCTACAAATAAAGTAACCAATTACCACACATTAACCCTGGACACGTGACATGTATCAGCCGCTGTCCATCCACACCTTCGTAGCACGTCAGAGTTACCACGCCTACAAATAAAGTAACCAATTACCACACATTAATCCTGGACACGTGACATGTATCAGCCGCTGTCCATCCACACCTTCGTAGCACGTCAGAGTTACCACGCCTACAAATAAAGTAACCAATTACCACACATTAACCCTGGACACTTGATATGTCTTAGCCGCTGTCCATCCACACCTTCGTAGCACGTCAGAGTAGCCACGCCTACAAATAAAAGTAACCAATTACCACACATTAACCCTGGACACTTGACATGTCTTAGCCGCTGTCCATCCACACCTTCGTAGCACGTGAGAGTTACCACGTCTACAAATAAAGTTAACCAATTACCACACATTAACCCTGGACACGTGACACGTATCAGCCGCTGTCCATCCACACCTTCGTAGCACGTGAGAGTTACCACGCCTACAAATAAAGTTAACCAATTACCACACATTAACCCTGGACACGTGACATGTCTTAGCCGCTGTCCATCCACACCTTCGTAGCACTTGAGAGTAGCCACGCCTACAAATAAAAGTAACCAATTACCACACATTGACTCTTCTTGACTCTCTACAAAATTTAATGGCTTTGGAAAACAGTGTGGGAAATGGAGAAATTGCCTCAATCTACCCCTAAAATCAAAACTACGATCCAAAAGTGGTATGGATAGAAAGATAAATCAATTGTTTTTCATTTTGAAAAATTTACCCTGTTTATGTAAATCCAACTAAGTTTCCAACATCCTTATACAAGCAAGATGGCCGACACGCTTGCCAATTGCAATAAAAACATGTTTCAGTCATGATTTAATAATCAAATCAATAGTTTAGTAACATTAAGGTGGTTATAAACATTATGTAGTTATTTTTCATTATTTATGCCTCACTTTACCTTGAATAGGGACTTTGAACAATTTTAGATTTGCTACGCAGAGCAACAGTAACCTGAATGGACTATGTTCGAAGCGTCTAAACTAAGTGAGGATATCTCGAGGCAAGAAGGCCGGACCTTGAGATAAACTCTTGCTAATTTTCTCCCAAATTTTAAAGATTTTTGAAAGAAAATTTGCTGGAATTTATTCTTTTGTTATACATTCTTCATTAAAAAGCAAGTTCTTGTAATATAAAAGTAAAATTTTCAGTTTTTGAAAATGCCAACCGCTTCTTCTTTTGTCACCTTTTCATTTTTTATTTTAATTGTTAAATTTTACACAAGTCCTGTTTCAAATGTGTTGCAACTAACATTATGAATAAGACAAAAATGGTATCGAAATATTTTTGGAGAAAAGAGGAAATTGTAAAAAATCAATGGTTTCTCATTTCCGTCGATATATTCTATGCTATAACCTAATCATTTTCTGTTTAAAGGATCAAATATTTTGTCGTTTGTAACAACTATCAAAAAGTAATTGACAGATTCTAACGGTATCGGTGGAGCTGTGAGGTTCGGCTATTTTGTGAATCTAACATTACAAGAAAAAGACGCGTATTTTCAGGATGATATGTCTTTTCCAACGAAGTTTTCAGAAAAGTTGTTCTTTGTCAGAGGATTAAAATCTTGTTTTTCGTCTGAACGGAATTATGTATGATGACATTAATAAGCATTCGTAAAAAGATGGGTTAACCCTTTCCCAAACAAGGCCTGGTTTTGACGTCCCTAAGAGAATAGGCTTGAGAAAACATTGGAACAAAAGAAGAAACTGCTGATAACCAGCAGTTTCTCCTTTTGTCCAAATATTTTCTGTGCTTTATTTTACACAAATTACAGCTATATCAGCATCCAATTGATTGTCTGCAGCCTCTTTCATATTGGATCACCACAAAATTTTGATGTTTGGTAAAGGGTTAACTATAAACATCACTTTCGAGCAAAGTAAAAAAAAATATATGGGAACAAAAATATGTATCCGAACTGGGATTCGAACCATGGACCTCTTGCTTACATTTCAGGCGCCCTACCTCTGAGCTAATCAGACAACTGACTAGATCCAATGATCATTCAAATTGCCAAAATAAAGTTTATTGGTTCATCATTTTGAACCGCTTTATTTCGGGTTAGCGTGATGTTCGTTTAAAACTGTATAAACTGTTCCTGCTAGTGTAAAAAATATACCGAAAACTATCTATTTTATAAATGTCATACCTTTGCTTTAAAAATTGAAGGCCTTTGCTCTTTGTCTTTGTAATGAAATCTACCCGCTGGATGCAGCCATGGCTACTCTGTGCCTGACCCAATAACGCAATATTAACCCATTACCACACACTGACTCTTTTTGACTCCTCAGAAGATAATGGCTTTGGAAAACATTGTGGGAAATGAAGAAATTGCTTGTGACAAGCAATTTCTTCATTAACCACAATGTTTTCTACCCCAAGAGACCAACAAATCTTTAATTTCATTCAACTGAATTTATCGTCTGCAACACCTTTGAATTTAAACCAGTCTAAAATTTTGCCGTTTGGTAATAGGTTAAGGGCAGGTAAACAAGACTACGTAATGGGCTCTGTGACCAAATTTGGAACGAAATCTGAATGGTGCGAATAGACAATTTCACGGGAAGTAATTTTCATTGCTTTCAAATTTTGAATTTTAACGATCATACCGGAAGTGCATTACCCAGGTCTTACCTTTAGTTAAGTTTTCTGACATTTTTTTTGTTTCAAATCAAATAAATTTCCGGGTTGTGCCATCGTAAAATAGACCATGGCGGGGATTCATGTCACCACCACCACCACCAAAAAAGAAACCACATGCAGAAAATATTCAATAAATTTGCTTTAACTCATTACCAAACGGCAAAATTTTGACCAGTTCCAGTTCGAAAGGTGATGCAGACGACAATTTCGAGTGAATGAAATTTCTTTGGATTTTTTTTAAAAAAAACATTGTGGAAAATGAAGAAATTGTTTGCCACAAACAATTTCTTCATTGTCCACGATGTTTCCCTAAGCCATTTCCTGTTGGGAAGTCAAAAATAATCACTGTGTGGTAATGGGTTAAAATACGCAACCGATTTCAATTTGGGTCTGAAACGTATGAACAAAATCACTGAAAAATATCTTCGATTGTTGGTTCACGTTATTCTCCACCGCATACGAACACGTAAAATAGGCAAGTCTTACCTGCAATACCATGTAGTATCAACATCAGGCAAATTGTTGAAGACTCGATTTTCTCCATAATATTGAATAGCTTTCTTTAAAGATATATAATAATATTATAAGTTCTAATGTGTTAAGTTTTGTATCTCCGAATGTTACTTTACAAATGCTCCAGTGAAACGTTCACACACTTCTTATAACCAGGGTACAAGTAGACTATATTAAATGCTATCGTCATCAGTCATCGCTTAATCCTTCCCCATACGAGACTTTTGACGTCAAAGGTAGAAAAGACTTTGGAAAACATTGAGGAAAAAAAGAGGAAAATGCTGATAATCGGCATTTCCTTCTTTTGTCTCAATGTTTTCCGTGCTATATCATTCACAATTTTATTTTTCGTGACATCAATTTTGTCTTCTGCAGCAGCCTTCAAACGGGGTGGGTGAATGGAGTGTTATGTCCCACTCAACAGCTAAGGTCATATGGAGACGGGACCTCGGTTTAAAGTCTCATCCGAAAGACTGGTGAGGCGGGGGATCGAACCAGCGACCCCTGTGTTATAAGTCCAGCGCGTTACCACTGCACCACTTCCGCCCCTCCCCCTCTTCCCTTTCAAATGGGACTAATTAAAATGTGGCGTTTAGGAAATGGTTAACCCATTACCACACATTGTCTCTTTTTGACCCTTATATGATTATGGCTTTGGAAAACATTGTGGAAAATGAAAAAAAAAATGCTTGTGACAAGCAATTTCTTCATTTTCCACAATGCTTTCTATCCAAAAAGACAACAATACTTTAACTGTCATTCATTTGCAACATCTTTGAATTTGGGACAACCTAAAATGTTGGCGAATAGGAAATGGTTAGGCATCACTAACAGAACTACTCATAAGAGGGATAAAGTCTTTTCAAAAAGCTAAAATCTTATTAATTATTAATATGGGACGATTGTATCTCTTTAACAATGACGTAATTTCGGACAAACAAATAGTACAACGTAGGTGGTGATATAAAATCTGGTAACTACGGCTTGAATCAAGCCGTAGTTACGAGATTTTATAACAACACCGACGGTTTATCAAAACATAACGGTATTAAAACATGTCTATTTTTAGCACAAAATTCATTGCCATTAAACCCTATTATGTGGGTATACTTCTTAGATTCTTCTCACAGAGCATATTTTGTCTTTCTTGAAAGAAGACCTTGTGGGAAATGAAGAAATTGCGTACCGCAGTTGTACATGTTTTGTTTCATTCTGGGACGAATACATTTTGGAAAATGAAAAAACTGCTTGTGACAAGCGAGTTCTTCTTTTTCCGCAATACTTTCACATTCTTTATCTTAAGTACAATACAATAGTTTGTTGCATTAAACATTACAATGTTAACATCAAACAAAAAAAATAAACAAAATAGAGAAAATGACATGGATTAACCGAAGAACAAAGCAGTAACGTGAACACAATTTCAATTTCTTTGAAGAAAAGCAAAATTCAAATATTTTGATAAGTTAAGAACAACTGGTTTTGATGTGTTTGTTAGTAGATTTTTTGAATTTTTGAAGTGTAGGCCAAACGTAGTGATATCGTTTCAGATATTTTTTTTCTAATTTCGTTATATTTCGGACAAATCGGTAGGAAATGATATTCGTTTTCTATGTTATTTAAGTAACAATTTCTGCAGATCAGATAGTTTTTTTGTAATATTCTGGTGTCTTCCCTCTTCTTTTGCCAAATTATGTGACGAGAGTCTAAATTTTGTTATTGAACATCTGAATTTTCTATCTATGAAATCTAAATATTTTTCAAAATCATGTTTGAATAATGAATATGTTTGTAGACGATTTGAGTTATTAATATTTGCATACCATTCTTGATAATACATATCCAGTAATTGTTGTTTTATCAATTCATTGTTGGCTTCAATATAAAATGCAAATGAAATGCAAACCGCATTCATCCAGTATGCATTTTATGTGATAAGCCCAGTTGCATCCATTATATAGTTGCGTCCATTTTCTAAATCGTTAAATAACATTTTATAAGTATTATACAAAAAAGAGTTTTCGTTAAGTACCAATTCTATGTGAGAATGGGTTAACAATTTTCAAAACAATCTGCGTCAGACAACATAATGGGTGTCGGTAAAGATTTGTGTGCGGTACAGTAACTATAAAGAAGACTGTCCACCTTTGAGGTAAAAGGACAAATTGTGCTTAAAAGTGATTTAGTCGTTTAACCCTTTCCTTAACAACAGAATTTTGGGCTGTTCCAAATTCAAAGATAATACAGACAATTTTGAGTGGATGATTGTTTGCTTTTTGGGGTCTTTTGGGGTAGAAAACATTATGGGACATGAAGAAATTGCTTGTGACAAGCAATTTCTTCATTTTCCACGATGTTTTCCCTGACCCTTTTGTTGAGAGGCGTCAAAAGGCGTCATTGTGTGGGAAAGGATTAACATGTATCCGCACGAGTAACATGGTTGACTTAGGTTTGATGCCATTCTAACAGTGAGCCTATCTCTTGACTTTAAGACATATGTGTAATTTTCTTGATATATGGACATTACTAGTTTTTTTCTTCAAGTTTTTATTCCGAGTACATATAGGTCACCGGCCCATTATGCATAATGATTTACAAACATTTACTTAAGGGGGAATGCTCCAGTTTTTCGGAACACTCGGTCATTGCTGTAGTAAATTAAATGTTTTGTACCAATATGTTTCGCTACCATATCTTCAAAAATATAACACATCATTACAATTTACCATTTTCGACGGTAAAAGTGTATTTATTATGCGAAAATCATTACCTCAAGATGAAAATCGATTATTTAGAGCAAGACAGTCGTAAGTGTGTATGCAGTTACCACTATTTTGCGTCATTTTATTCATGTGTAGCTGTTAAAAATTGCTGTAATTCACAAATAAGTGCGCTGATATTTTCTTTTTGAATTATTACCAGGACATGTTGCTTAATACAATGAGGGAGTTTTATCAAATTCTATTATGTAGAACTTGAAATATTTCCAAAAATATGCAAATTTTGACATTAAACACTCCAGCTTCGTTGATCTAAGCGAACACTTCAGCATGCTGTTTTATACATTTACGCGTTTACAATAGCACATATTTTAGGTTCTCTGTTCTTATTAAATGTAAGACGTTACTTTAAATCCGTTTTCGGGACTATACGATGCATATACAGCATTTTATTAGCATTTTAGTGACCTCTGACAGGTGCAAGAAATTGTGCATTTCTTCGATGTAGGGGTATGTGATACGAATGCCAATAAAATTCAAACAAGATCGCTGACCACCCATTTTTATTTTATTCATCAACTAGTAATAAGATGTAATTTCAACATACAAAATATAAATAAATTCTATTATTGGAAAAAAAATTAGGAAACTGGAGCATTCCCCCTTAACAGAGTTGCATAGTTAAGGACAGGTCACTCTGACACGGAAACGAGAATAGAAAGGTTCCCTTTTTTATATTATGTCCAGGACATTCTTTAAAAATAAAGACAACATAATTATCAAGTAAAGATAATAAAAAATTGACGAGAGAAAAATGTAACAGTCACTCAATGATACAATTAAGGTAGTCCACCCTAATTATGAGATTCATGCGAAGTCGGAATAATTCGGGCGACGTTGTAAACGGAAGGGTGGAAATTTATTTCCGAAAAGCAATACTAGTTGTACTTCGAAGTAACTGTTATAAAATTTTGAACTACTCTTGATTCAAGCCCTAAGTACGAGATTTAATAACAACACCGACGGTTATTCAAAATTAACGGAAAACCAAGTCTATTTCTGCCTAAAATTCGTTGCTATTGTGATTACTGGTAAACGAAGGATACACTAAACGTTGAAAGGTTTTGACATCTACGTAAAAGCGTTAAATAACTTGCTCAAATACCTTTGAAATATGTCGAGAGACCTAACTTTGTAAGGGTTCAACATTTAGGTTGTAAATAATGTACTCGACCTAAAAAACAAACCACAAAAACATAGAAAAAATAGTTCTGATTGTATAATTAAGGTATGCACTAAAGAGTCAGAGGCAAAATTTGAAAAGTGCCAGTATTTCCTAAACTCTGTTACATTTCCATGCTAAATACAAACATAAGCATTTTGAATGGTTTACAATTTTGGAACAATGTATACTTATGGAAATATTCGACAGAAATGTTGAAAAACATTGCATATAAATATAGAGTAAATTAATACATGTATTTGTAAATTATTTTCCTCTTGAAGAATAATTTTAAAATCCGGCACGTTGAATCAACTTATATGAAGTGTATATTCAGATAGGAGACTAGGCTCCCCAACTAGCACCTTCACGGTGCTCTGTGTTATCAGTTCCACATATCAGTCGGTTTCAGTCAAATGGAGCCTAGTCCAGGGACTGTATTTACAAGTGAGTGTAATTTGATGCATTTCGTATGGCTAGAAAGTAGTGTTATTAATGATGGGCTGTATGCCTAATTATCAATACCACTGGTGGGGAACTCGGCCAAAGTGAGGGACGTTTTTCGCTACAACAAGGTACAGATATTTTGCCTTTAAACGTGAGGTTAAAGATTTTAAACTCTAATTGCAATGAATTTGGTCTAACAATAGACCGGATTCACCGTTATGTATTGACAAACCGTCGGTGTTGTTATAAAATCTTGTAACTATGGCTTTATCTAAGCCATAGTTACGAGATTTTATAACAACACCGACGGAATACATTATTCGCGAAAAAATGTCCCTCGCTTTGGCGAGTTCACCACCAGTGAATACCATTTGCGAAAAGGGGTCATCTTACTTTCTTAAAACAGAGCACATTATCTCTTCATTCCATTTCGATAGAATGATACTATGTTCTCACGGGGTCATTTCACGTCTAATCTCGGGGCCTTTGCGGGATTTCGGTATCCAATCGTTGTCTGTAAACAACAAAACATTTGAATAAACTGATACAAATTTTCATTGGCTGACGCTTCAAATTACCGGCTTCAGCCAAAAATAGAAGCGACGTAATGTATACGTAATCATACAATATAAAACTGAATGATTTTGATTGGATGAATTAAAAAATTACCGGCTTCAGCCAAAATTAGAAGAGACGTAATGTATACGTAATGATTATACAAGATAAAACTGAATGGTTTTGATTCGATAATTCAAATGATGTGCTATAATTAGATTATGACGACCAAATAGGCTGTTGGTGTATCAAAAACGGCAGAGGTCATATTAAATTTTGATGGTTTAATCAATAGACCTCTGCTTTGGAGAGTATATATATATGGCCATCTGTGAAGCTCGTGACAACCACTTAGGGCCTACTTATGGAACACAGATCCGAACCAACAGGTTCTATCATCTTCAAACTTGAAATAGCAATTAGCTTTGTCCTAAAAATATCCCAGGTTTACACTTGATGTTTTGAAAAAAACCTTCGGTTTGATAATAAAATCTCGTAACTACGGCTTGATTCAAGCCGTAGTTACGAGATTTTTTAACAACAATAACGAAAATATTATTGTCCCAAATTACATCACGATGAACTGGATAAAATTGTTCTCTATTAAGATTTCACGGTGGTTTATCCACGTGAATTTTTGGAAACGTTTATGCCGAAAATCGTCCGCTTAATTAGTTAAAGTAATAGCTTATTTATAATACACGGATTTTGACGAGATAAAATGCACCGTACGCGCCTTTGAAATGACCATTCCCGATTGTAACTCACTTTATCCAAATTTAAAGGCTTCTTTTAACCTATTACCAAAAACAAATTAGCCTTGTACAAACTCATCGCATAGGTGTTGGAGACGAAAATTTCCATTGAACAAAATTTTAACATGTTTTGGTCCAAAAGCAAAGCCTTTATTTCATGGTGCGTCCAAAAACGTCAATGTGTGGGAAAGGGTTAAACATTCAAGCTAATCTAATTTTCTTGAATGTTTGAAGAAACCATGAGATTCGAACTACATGTACTGATAGACAATTAACCCTTTCTCTGACAAAAAAACTCAAAATGTTATTACAATAACAAAGAGACACAGCTCACAATGAAATAGAAAACATTGAGAGAAAATTGGAAACTCTATTTTTTCCTTTTTCCTTCAATGTTTTAACAAATCTTTATTATACTGTTTTTTCTGCTTATTTATACCAAGCAACGTCTAAATAATCCGACATTGAACCATGATCGAGTCATGATGAAAGGTCACGGTATATTTCAATGCAAGTAAAGGGTGGTTGGGGTGGAGAAGCCTTATTTCCATTGAATAAAAGCGAATAATTAATAGTGTATATTGCTTTGCCAGTTTAGTTGCTGTCTCCAGATAGAAAGCCTACCGAGTACTATAATATGTGGATTTATTACATTTTGTTGGGTTCGAGTCCCATATTCTTTATAATTCGAGATGGATGCCTCTAAACCCCGGCTGTCTAGACTCGATGCTCTTTTGTCATTCATAGGTCGATGTCGTATTATCTCATACATATCCGCGTCATTCATGTATCATTACGCATTCAAATAAATACTGGCCGTTTGGTT
This sequence comes from Fragum sueziense, assembly GCA_963680895.1. Classification (NCBI taxonomy): domain Eukaryota; kingdom Metazoa; phylum Mollusca; class Bivalvia; order Cardiida; family Cardiidae; genus Fragum; species Fragum sueziense. The sequence continues at coordinate 6,426,872 of OY804606.1, read as the reverse complement.
TAACCCTTTCCCAAACATTTTTTTCAAGAATGGTCCTGTTTAATAGTTGCTGCAGATGATAAAACTGATTTTAAAATGGGAGGTATTTTTTGTACAATATAGGACAGAAAATATTGAGACAAAAGCAGAAACTGCTGGTTATCAGCAGTTTCTTCTTTTGCCTCGATGTTTTCCCTAGTATTTTCTGTTAGAGACGTTAGACCCAGCTCTTGTTTGGGAAAGGGTTATACATATTTTATTCATATCATTTGTAATCTATTACAATTGGACTATATAAACGTAAAAACAAAAGATACAAAATGGATTAGAACGAAAGCTTTTGCTTATAAAGTTATATAGTAAAGGTAAGATATTGCAAAAAAGTTTTGTCGAATATTCACTGATGAGTTGGCACAAGAAACTCAGGTACAAACGCAGGAACTAGCCGTTTGTCAAAGCGATAACCCATAATACTAGGGCCGACTTCGAGTCAGGCGATAGCTCGACCATAGCTCCAACCGAACACCGGTAGTGCGAGCTATTGACGTCATTTCCGCAGCTATAGCCCCAATCGAACAGCAATGGCCCGAGCTATAGTCCGACCACCGGAAAAAGTCTAGTCTGGCCATCCGAGCCATTACGTCATTCGGAACACCTCGGATAACAGCGAACCAATCAATGTCGAGGTAAACAAAGATTTTGATTGGCTGACTCAGAACGGGGAGGAATTCAATAGACAGAACAGCGCTGGTTCCCAATAATGGTTCCCGACCACGCGAGCTATAGTCCGAAACGAAGTCAGCCTAGAATATTAGGTGAACAAGAGCGTACTAGTTGCCTCCCCTAAACCACCGATATTATAGTCGTCCCACGCTATGGACAAGTTTCACCTAAGACCCCCCCCCCCCACACACACACACACACAACAGCCTTCGGAAGTCGTCCTTAAAGGCAAAAGACGAAATTTTTAAACGGGGAACGGTTGACTGTTAATTCAATAAAATAACAACCTTACCGGCTATTAACGAATTCGATCAATTTCATAGTTTTTGACTCACTTAAATCTTTGCTTTATCGCTGTATATTGAATCACGGCCACCAATCCCTCTCATTCATTGCAAAATGCTATGAGCGAAATCTCAGAAGAGGGACTTCCGGCTATGAAGAAACGGGACCCATTTTGAGTAAGTAAACACACGTTGTTACTTTAAATCGGTTATTTTGCTAGTTATGGGTTGAATCTCAAAAATCGCGGAATGCTATTCGATGGGGTAATGAATGATGTGTTATATTGCCAAAGCCCTTTGTTCTAGCTTACAGAGTAAACTTGCAATTACTTTAGAAGTGGGTGCACACACTTATGTTTACAAACCAAACGACACATAAACGACACATAAACGACTCCTACGGCGCTATCATATGCATTTTTCGAATGAGACATGTTCAGTTTACTATTTTATGGTCTCTTTTAGTATTCCGCACGTACGATTTTGAAAACCTTTGTTTATTTATGAGAAAAACAAGTAGGCAATGAAGAAGAGCAGTAAGCTATGAAGAAGCGATAGTAGCTATGAATAAGAGGGAGCAAGCTATGAAGAAGCGCGGACTTCATAATTCTTTCTTGGCACTCACATATACTGAATGATTATGCGTTTAGGAAGAACTGAAGACAGAAATTCCAATATTTTTTACAAATTTCCATTTGAAAAATCAAATTCTAGACAATAGAACGATATTTATTGTTATGCAGCTTAAACATGTATTTAATGCCGACCGGTAACTTACAGGCGCATAGGACTGGAAACATTTTTAATGGGGGGAGGGGGCTAAAGCCCCTGTTCTGGCTATTGTCGGAATTTTGGAGGAACTGAATTGGATTTCCCCAAAACATTTCAGTGCAAAATAATGACAACTCAGCATTTTAAGCAGACCTGTTTGGGGATGGGGGTCTTAGCCCCTCCATGCCCCCACTTGTTACTACGGGCCTGACTTATCATCATGTGGAAATGCATTTTTGAACATACATGAGAATTGTTACTGAAAATAGTAATAAATCGACATTATCAAAACGAGGCTCCCAAAACATGCGGAGAAAACAATGACGTCGCACGTGCATTCAATCAATATACAGCGATAAAGCGCACGTGCATTCAATATACAGTAATAAAGCGAAGTTTTAAGTGGAACAAAAATGATAAAATTGAATGAATTCGTTAAAAGCCGGTAAGATGGTTATTTTATTGGATTTACGGTCAACCGTTCCCCGTTTAAAAATTTCGACTTTTGCCTCTAAGGACGACTTCCGGAGGCTGTCGTGTGTGTGTGTGTGTGTGGAGGGGGGTCTTAGAGGAAATTACCTAATTTTTTTGACCAACTTTCAGATTGATCGGACAAAAATGTGGCATCAAGAGTGCATACAAGAAAAAAATAACCGACGGACGCATGACGGACACAACGCAATGACAAAGGCTCGACTGGCTGCTAAAAACATGTAAATAAGACCTGTTTTCATTCAAAATACATGCAATGTATCTTGCGTAGGCTTAAAATTATTAAAATGTTAGGGTTCTTATACGGTTTGCCAAGTTTTGCCTAAATAGTTTACAATGACATTGGCGTCCGCATGTGCAGGCCTATGTTATTTACATAATTATATCATCATTCTAAATATAACCACATTGCATACTGAAAAGTCTTGAAGTAAGCTAATTTGGATCTTACAATCCCAAATGTGAAATAGTATTAACAATAAATTCGTATCACTTTCCGAGCGAAAATTATAGCGAAAAGGCAAAATTAAGTCAAAACCCGACGCTTTGAATATCCGAGCTCTTATTCATAGCGTATTATATCTTCTTCATATCTAGTCCCTTTTATTCATAGCTGATCTCTCTTCTTCATAGCGTATTACTTTTTTAGCTTTTTCTCTCTATCAGAAAATCAGTCATTGGATTTTAATGGATATATATATATATATATATATATATATATATATATATATATATATATATATATATATATATATATATATATATATATATATATATATATATATATATATATATATATATATATATATATATATATATATATATATATATATATATATATATATATATATATATATATATATATATATATATATATATATATATATATATATATATATATATATATATATATATATATATATATATATATATAAGATAAAGCATTCGAAGCTTATGGGACCCGTATAGAAGGGAATTATAGTAGTATTTAAGCCATAATTTTTCGATCAATTTTGACATGTCTTCAAAACACAGCACTGTGATCGCATGACAAAGCAGTTTGAAGCAAATACGGTGAGACCATGCCGAGGAGACATACTTCAAAAGAAGTTTAAATATACTCACCATCGAATAGCATTCCCCGATTTTTGAGAATCAGCCAAAAACTGGCAAAATCACCGATTTAAAGTAACAACGTGTGTTTACATTCACAAAATGGGTCCCGTTTCTTCATAGCCGGAAGTCCCTCTTCTGAGATTTCGCTCATAGCATTTTGCAATGAATGAGAGGGATTGGTGGCCGTGTTGAATGCACGTGCGTTTTATCGCTGTATATTGAATTCACGTGCGGCGTCGGACTTTTCTCCGCATTTTTGGAAGCCTCGTTTTGACAATGTCGATTGGTTACTATTTTTAGTAACTTGCCTCCGGAAGTTAATCAGATTCTTCTCTGATTAAAATTCGTTTTTTTATATTGGGATGTCACTATTCACATCAGAGCGCTGTCCCATTTAAAAACAAAAGAAAATTCCGACACGTTATGTCGCTGTCTCGAAATTTACATTTGTTTTCCAAAGCCATTATCTTGTGGGGAGTCAAAAAGAGTCAGTGTTAGTCCTTGGGCCAGGACCAGGAAAATGGGGTAAGTATTACCAGAAAAAAGGACAAAAGGACACCTATATATATTTGTAGATATACATCTGACGGATGTTTTTCAGTGATGATATCCGACATGAAGAGTAGCTAAATATATTTTACCCTTACCTTTATATAGGTACCCTTCACGACGTGAATGACAATCTGGTTTGGGATAAGGGAAAGGGAAAAATTAATAAAAAATATTAAATGAATGTATAAATCTATTTATTTGAATCCATACGTATGAGCATGTATTTCGCTACTTATGAATCATGATTTTTTAAATTATGTAATTATTATGACGTCATTCCTCCTCTTCAAAATATGCTTTATGTGCATTCAAGTATAAGAATTGGCCGAAATATTCGAAAAAGTATTTTTTCTATAAATATCATTAATTTCTAATGCAAGAAGACATGGTTTTTCATAAAGTACATTATCTTAGAAACATTTTGAGCGTTGTTTGCAGTCTGGCCATCGGGGCTTTTGGCTGTAACCCTTATCTTAAACCCTTAACCCTATCATTTTTGCATTCAAATTTATAACACTTATTTGGTCATATTTCCATTGAATATTGACCTACAGGTGTCAAAATGGTGTCAAATGAAAGCTTATGACTTGCTCTTTTGTTTGTAGTTATCTTATTCAAATTATCTCATTTGCATATTCATGAATATTAATGATTTCCCTTAAAAAATCCATTTTTTGGCGAAAATTTGATAAATACTTTCCAAAACAAGGCGTTTCTTTTCAGGGGGAATTTTGAGAACATGATTTTTCTTTAAGAACATTTTATTGGAAACATTTTGAGCTTTGTTTACAATCTGGCGGTTGGGGCTTTTTGCCGTAACCCTTATCTAAACCCTTAGTCCCATCAAATTACTTATCTAAATTTTGAAAATGAATTCGGCCATATCTTCATTGAATATTTGCACACAGTTGTCAGAATGTTATCAAATGAAAGCTTATGACTTATTCTTTCATTTTAGTTATGTTATGCAAATTAGCTCATTTGCATATTTATGAATTTTCCTAAAATTGCGATTTTCGACGGAAATTTGGTAAATACTTTCCAAAACGAGGCATTTTTGTGCAGGAGAATTACGTAAACATATTAAATCTTAAAGAAAATTAACATATCAAACATTTTGAGCGATGTTTGCACTTAATTTGGCCGTAGGGGCTTTGGGGCATAAACCTTATCTAAACCCTTAACCCTATAAAATTGGTCAGTCATTTCAAAACTTTTTTGGTCATGTCTTGGTTGAATATTGACCTACATATGTAAGAATGGTATCAAATGAAAGTTTATGACTTGCTCAATAATTTACCATTAAATCTTATGCAAAAAACCTTATTTGCATATTCGTGAATATTAATGACACTACTTAAAACTGTGACCCTTTTTGCGAATTAGGTTTTTGTTTGGTAAAAGTGTCATATCTCTGTTTTACTAACGCCATTACTCTAAAACTTTGCACATACCTCTATGACCATGATACCAACCTCAAGACAGATATCTATTGCTCTAAAATTTAATGTCGAGCAATTTTTACCTTTTTGTTGCCTAGAAATTCTTCATCAAACTTTAATGAGCATCTTTCAAACATCTGTCACAAATAAGTTTGTTTCTGTCATAACTTTTGCTTTCAAACTTGGCATTTGCTCTTGCTTCTAAGATCAGTATCTGTTATGTTATCTAGTAACAGTTAATGTTCATTCGTTTGGCATATTCACTCATTTTCATGCAAGATTCAATCATTTTTTAGCATCCGTAATTTTGCACCTTACTGTAAATCTGCTTAAATATAAGGGCTAAACAACCCTTTTGAACGTAAAATAATACACCCTAAATCCAATATCAAATAGAAAATAATGTCCCTAAAGTTTAGGAAAACACCGATACAGTAAACTGAATACATTATTATAAATAATTGTTAAATATTTCAACACTTTCTTTGCACAATTTACACTAAAGACTGAATGATTATGATGATGAGCAGAACTGATTAGATGGTTCAAATGATCTCGTTTGATACTTTAAGAATTCAAAGTAGAATCAAAACACATGGATTAACAAAAAGGCCAACTGCAATATATTGAAAGTTTATTGACATCGTTTAAAATTAAGGTTGTAGTTCGTATACATGTATAGCAGATTATTTAGGGGATAGCTAGATCTATGACAGAAGGTATAAATTTTGCAATTATAGTGTTTTCATTATTATTATACAGCGTTCTTTGGATGATGTGTGCACTTCCGAGGAGAATGATCTTCTGCAGTTCCTCGATATCTGGTACACCAGGGATTTGTTTGAATATTTTGTCAAGTCCCTTCTTAATGAGGCCAAGTGCACCTGCAACGACTTGTACAGTTGTCGTCTCCATACCCCACATTCTGGCTACTTCTATCTCAAGGTCTTTGTATTTCGATAGTTTCTCAAGTGCCTTGACGGAGATATTTCTTTCAGATGGAACCGTCATATCAATCATGATGAACGTCTTGTCCAATTTGTTCTTGATGATGATGTCTGGTCTGTTAGCCTTAATCTCTGTACCAGTATTCACTGACATGTACCTCTACGACAGTTTTTGGTTGATGTTCATACATTTTTTGTTTGCTGGGAGTCCAAATTGCTTGCAGATTTTCCAATGAATGTACCCTGCTGCCTTGTCATGTCTTTGAATGTACTATGTTGGCACTAATGTTGGACAGCCTGAGACAATTTCATCATATTAGTTGCATATTCTACACTTTGGATTTGTACCATCTTTGATGATCTTGTTGTGATATGCTCTTGTAGCCAAACTCTGATCTTGTGCTGCTATCACCATTCCCTCTGTTTCTGCAGTGATACCTGCACTAGAGAGCCACTTATGTGTCTGATCTTGGTGAACATCTGGTTTGTCAAACCTTACGGGTATTGCCCATGCATTGGTTTTGCTTTCCATGTTTGTGTCATCCTCTTTTGGGCATTTGCCTTTGTCCGTCTTGTTCTGGCAAACTCTGTGACGGATTCTTCTTCATTTCTTGTCGTTTGTGCAATGTTCAGTTCTTGAATGAATTTTCTGGCTTGCTCTGAGATTGAGTAAAGTTTCTTGTTACGTTCATGTTCCCGGATCAGATGTAGCAGATTGTCTTGTGTTGTCTCCAAATACGTGTTTATGCCATCTCAATCTAGGAGAGGCCCCTGCCACCGATCTTTCGTGGTAGGTATAATCTTTCAACGTCAACCTTTGGGTGGTGCTTTCTTTCTGTTGTTAGTAACTGTCTGGTCTTTGTGTCAAGTTTTCCTTTTTCCTTGCATTCGCCATTTTATGATGTTGAAATTGTATGTGACAACTGGGACTGCCAGGGTAATTATGGCTTCAATCTTATCTGCAGCTTTTAGCTCACTCTTGATGGCAAGCCTTAACTCTTCTGTAATTACTCTTTTCTGATCTTTTCCCTCATTGCTGCATGTTGAATTCCGTCACCTTCATTAACACAAGGTATTTGTATTTAGCGTCTTGGTCTAGTTTCTTGATGATGGTGTCTCTTTCTAGCTGTATTTCAGATGTTGATGTTAGTTTTCCTTTTTTGAATGTGGCTTTTAGACACTTGTCCGGTTCAAATTGCATACATATGTCATCACTAAAGACCTTTATTGTTTCGAGCAGTTGTTTTTGCTGGTGATCTTTCTTAGCAAAGGTCTTTAGGTCATCCATGTAGAAAAGATGGCTGATGTTCTGGCCTTGGATGTCATATCCATGTCCAGTGTCATTCAGCATGGTATTGAGAGGGGCAAGAAACAAACAGAAGTGGAAGGGTGATAGTTATGCGACTTTGCATGCAGATGGTAAAGTCTTGAACTTCTTTGGCCTTGGTTTGAAACCTACCGGATGAGGACTCCCACCACGCCCATTTATTTGGGACCATAACCTTTGACCTAGTTACCCTGACCTTTGAGTTTGACCTACATTTAAAAAAATTAAACTTTAAAGGGCTTACAACAGGAATTTATCCTTAACCCCAAATGCTGTCAAAAACACTGTATACTGAGTCCCCCGTCTCTTTCTTGTCTCCTTTTAGATCTACATGCAGTTTACCCATAATTGTCCATAATTTGCCAACGAAGTAATAATTAATTTATTTGTGTTATTTTACCTTTTGAATTACGGTATAAAACACACATCATATTTACATTGTAACTGGAGATGTCTCATTTCAGCAATTTAAACACGCATGGGCATATTGTTTTACTCTTGTCTGTCTGTCTGTCCGTCCATCTGTCTGTATGAAAACTTAACACTGGCCTTTTCTCCAAAGCTATAATTTTGTATGTAACCTTCTTTTGAACAATGATATTTATCTGTTCTTGCATCATCAATATGACCTTCGTCAAGGTCATTCATTTACCCTTATCAATCCTTAACTCGAAAACTTAGCATAAAAACTTAACATTGCCATTCCTTGGGCATTTGTGTTTCACGATCTTGTAATTAAAGTTTTTATTAATATTCATAAGCATACTAATTAGCTTTGTGTAAGAGATGTCTTAACAAAATAACATTTCAAAACTAAAATGTATATTTTATTACTATAATAGTTTTAAAATGTTTTTTTGCGATTAGTTGAAGCTAATGTTGAAGTTTCTATAAGAAGACAGTTGCCATGGTTGATGGAAACAAGAAGGTTGTTAAATTTTGCTTATCCGGCACTTTGAAACGGAACAACAGTCAGAATTCATTAACAGGTTCAAGAAAATACAGAGGGTTTTCATTTTTGGCTTATGACATAATAATGCCATACTCCATATTAAAAAGCATGTAATTTGCTCGGCTTATTACCTCCCTTTATGGATATACCTGTTGTGATTTTTTCCATATACAAGCTGTGTAGGACAAATTATTCAACATGAATTGTATTTCTTTGCATCTGGTTTATATATGCAGTGTATACTTAGTATAGAAAGCAGTAAAGCCACATTATTTTAAACATTTCAAAACCTTGCACTGAATTTCAACTATCCAAACCCTATCAAATTTCAAATGCACATTCTGAGGTATAGCTACTCTGCAGAGTGGATAATGATATCATTGCATTTTTATCTTCCTTTGGATAGGTCTTTCAAGATATATAGGTGTCCCTTTGTCCATTTTAGTGGTAACTCCAACCATATCTGGCCCAAGGACTATGTGTGGTAATGGGTTAACGAGTTTACCAAAAGTTGAGAATTATCCGTCCATCATCAACATGTCTGCACAAAAACCTGCCTCTATTTTAAGCCATTACCACACACTGACTCTTTTTGACTCCTTACAAAAGAATGGCTTTGGAAAACATTCTGGGAAATGGAGAAATTGCTTGTGACAATTCACTTGAAATTTTCGTCTGCATGATCTTTCAATTTGGACAGCCCTATTTTTTTTCGTTTGGTAATTGGTTAAGTTACAATCTGACAATCTTTACTTCATATTCAAGATGTATATGAACAAAAAGCAACATATCAATGTTTTTGATTGTAGACCTGCGAAATTTCAAAGGTCTTGCGAAAATAAAAGGATTATATGGTGGTTTTCAGGATTTGCTAGATGAAAAACGCCGAAAACTTTTATCAATGCTTGTAGGCCTATCTCAAATTTTCCTAGCAGTGATTCCAATGTTTTATAAGACCGTTCTTAATCACTGTTTATTATTTATTTAGCTAGTTTAGAAATCCAAACTTTTGGCTCAGTTTCGGTATCATTTTTCTTTCTCTTCGTATCAAGGAAACAAGCAAAACTCATCGTCTCAACACAAGATCTATTTTTAGCCAAAACCTGACAAGTTTTTATTTGTAGATCCCGGCGATTGTCACGAATAAATGGACGACAATAACAAATGAGCTTTGGTAGGGTCTAAATTTGTAACGCCCTTCTCGTGTGATGGATTGGTCAAAAACTGCGTCGTGAAGAATAACACTTTCCCACACATTGACGCTTTTGGACGCCCCACAAAATAAAGGCTTTGGAAAACATTGTGGAAAATGAAGAAATTGCTTGTGACAAGCAATTTATTCATTTCCCACAATTTTTTCTATCAAGAAAGACCAGAAATGTTAAATTTTGTTCAATGGAAATTGTCGTCTGCAACACCTATGAGTTTGGATTAGGCTAAAATTTTGTTGTTTGGTAATGGGTTAACGCCTTTCAAAATGGCCCCCATTTAGACCAGTCTAATTTGAAAGGAGTCACAGACAACCAAATGATTGCTGTAAAAATGGAAAATGCAATGAGCATTTTTGTTTCTTTTGCTAAATTTGATCACGTGTGCACAGTAGATCTCTTATTTGCAACAAAAGATATGCTAGCTAGGCCGACAATTTATTTTTCTTGCATTTTTTATGAAAAAAATAGATGCGTTTTGCTTCAAAGGAAATATTTCTTTTGTATTTTAGAAGCGTTGGCAAGGTTGTTGCTTGACGGGCTCTCTGCAACACATATAGCTATATCCTTTTATCCTCTACTAGCCCCATTCAAATAAAATAAAGAGGAGATATTGTTAACCCATTACCAAACGATAAATTTTGGACTGGTCCAAATTTAAAGATGTTGCAGATGACAATTTAAAGTGAATTAAATTTTGCATTCTTTGGTCTTTTTGTTTAGAAAATATTGTGGGAAATGAAGAAATTGCTTGTCACAAGCAATTTCTTCATTTTCCACAATGTTTACCAAAGCCAATTTCTTGTGGGAAGTCAAAAAGAGTCACTGTGTGATAATGGGTTAAGGAGTAGAAAGAGTGGTATATTTTCATTAAAAAGTGCAGTCGTCCTTCCCACGGGCGGTAATCATGTGACTTTATTACGACACCATTCGAAATTTATTGATTATAATCCTCAAGTAATTCCAACTTCTTTTTTTTTGGGGGGGGGGGGGGGGCGGTAATAAGCGAATAGTCAACAAAAAATTCTTTGGTGGAATTTTAAGCATGACCAAAATGTGCACGTCATTCCTAATTCGATATTTTGACTGACATCGTCAACTGCACGGTGGAGATTGTGCATCATGGGATGGATAACAACTACGGTCAAAATAGTCTCGATTCTGCAAAAGATGCAATGACTTTTATTTTTACGTTTATTTCAAAATGTGTGTTGCAACTGATCTCCTTTATCAGATGATTATTTTTGGAATCCTTTTGGTTTTTCGAAACATTGATCGCAAACGACCAGAAAAAAAATGATAACAACTACGGCCAAATTAGCCACGCTTCAGGTAAGAAACTGTGCAATAACTTTCCTATTTCTGTGTCAATTTTCAAGCATTCTGTTGCATGTACTCCGCATTACTGAGCTATTACCCCAGATGTACCAGAAAACTCCAAAAAAAAAAAGAGAAAAAAAAAATCTGGGTTTTTTTTTTCGTTTTTCTTGTCGGTTGGTATCAATTTTTGGTTAAAGTAGAAAGATTTTACAAACACATCATCTATCTTAGAAAAGAGCTGAGTAATGCTGGGTACATACAACCAACCGCTTGGAATTGGACACAGTAATAAAAAAATATCACTATGCACAATCTCCACCGTAAAATTTAACCTTTTCCAACCAACAAGAATTTAGCCTGTTACGCTTTAGAACTTCAGCTGCTGCAGACGACAAATGGATGTTAAGGCCCGGTCACATACGATATCGCGGCCGTTCCGCGGCCATACCACGGCTAAAAAATCTCAAAATATTTTGGACGTGGTTGGACGCGGTAACTTTGGGTCAATTTTGTTTTAGCCGTGCTATGGACGCGGAATGGACGTGGTACGGCTGCCGGCGGCTGTTCCACTGCCGAAGCACTGCCGTAGCACGGCCTACAACTTCCAACCGCGTCTAGTGTTAAAACACGCGACAAGATACCGCGTCCACATCGCGTCTGAATCACTGCCATAGCACGGCCATAGCACTGCCATTCCACGGCCATAGCACTGCCATTCCACTTCCTAATCGCGGCTAAACCGTCCGAAACGCATATCGTCGTTGTTAATACAAAACCCCGTATCTCGTTTTTGGAAAATTTTAAAAGGGAAGGATCAAAGCGTTATAACTTTTCCGAAACTCAAAGATTTTACTTGAAATTTGAAAATATTATTCACCAATAACGTGCCATTAAAAGTGAATAGTAAAATATCCCAAAACCTGCAAGAATTGTCTTAACTGGACAAACTAGATTTTACTTTGAAAATCGTAAAAATCGACATACGAGCTTTTGCATTTACACCGACGATATAATGCTATTTTCCCACTGCAGATCAGATCAAATTGAACAAACCATATCAAGCGATCTTGCACAGATCGAGTTCGGCCGGCATGTGCAATGGGGAGAAGTTTAGGTGATTCAGCTTTATCTACATCGCTCTGACTTCCAATTCAAATTATTTGACATTTCAAAAATTCTCGTATGCGACCGAGTAGGAGATTGATCTAGGAACGACTATGTATTTATCGCTTAGAAGATCGATCAAATCGAGAGTCAGTCGTGTCTGAAGGTCAAGTGTGATCGGATTGATATCTTTTACTCGGCCTGTACCCAACGGTCACCACGACTTGTACTCGATTCACCCTATCAAAATGACTGTAGAGGTTATTTTTTGATTGTCTGAATATCAAGAAGAAGTCATTTATCATAGGTTCCCACTGCCGACCAGATTAACTCGATCAAGCCCAATCAAGCGATCGAGTTTAGATCGATATCGATCGGCATAGGTAATCGGAAATGGTCTGGTAATCGAGTTTGATCTGAATCGCTTCGGTTTTTTTCTGTTTTTTTTTTTTTTTTTTTTTTTTTTTTTTTTTTTTATTATTATTATTTTTTCATTGTAAAAAATATTGGTGTGCGATCGAGTGGAAAAAAAACGATCGGGAAGCGGCTGTGTATTGATCGGGTCGAAAATCGACCCGCGCTGGAAATGATAGTTGCTGGGAATCGATTGTGGTCGGGTTAATATCTTTCGCTCGACCAGCACCCAACCTACACTCGACTTGTACTCGAGTGAATCCAGATACTATTAACTCGTCCTCTGCTTCATCTGCCAATCCGACCAAATCGATTATTGAAGTCGGGTTGATCGGCTAGAGATCGAGAAAAAGTTGTCTTGTCAGGATTGGTCGGGGAATTCAAGCAATCGACTTGATTTGATCGGCAGTGGTAACCTATAATTAGTTGGATTTTGCCAGAACTTAATTCTAGAAACACTGCCGATCAGATCAACCAAGTTCCCCGTTAAACCGTACTTAACTATTTCTTCTCAATCTCTAGTCGATCAACTTCGAAGTCTGCAGTCGATTTTATCGATTGGCCTGATGACACAGAGGTCGAGCTGATCGGGATGCAGTTAAGTATCAAACAAGTACAAGTCGAGGAGTTTGAGTTTATTGGGGTTTTACGCCGTTCTCAACTACCAGGGTCATATCGCGGCGACTGGAGCACCTACCCATGGATTCATATTGATTCTCAAACCAGTACTACCACAACACCCTTACCGAGCCTCCAGCTGCTCGCCCACTTAGGTTAACAACGATTTCAAACCCATTGGTGGGTGAAAATTTTGTCAGAAAGGGTATTAGCCGCGGCCGGGTATCGAACCCGGGACCACTCGAATGAGGGTCAGATACAAGTCGAGGAGATCGACTTCAGGTTTGGTGCAGGTCGTGTAAGATATATTACCTCCATCACACTCAATCTCCAGACACGATTGATTCTTGATCAGATATATCTATATATCTACCCAATCAAAATCGCTTCCCGATCAATTTTCTACGCGATCGCCCACGAATATTTTGAAATGCGAAAAATGAGTGTGACACCTGAGCGTTGCAGATCCAGACACGATTAATTCTTGATCAGCTATACAGCCGATTACAAAATCGCATTCCGATCAATTTTCTATGCGATCTCTCACGAATATTTTAAATTACAAACAACCAAGTAAGAAGCCTGAGCGGTGAAGATCACGCTCGATAACCCCGACCAATTCTTATAACCCATGTCGTGCAAAATCGATATATACTCGGCAAAAGAGCTAACGCATCACTTTTTAAAATTGCATAACTTCTTTATTTTCAAAGATTTCGATTTATAATTTAGCATATGTTTATCCCACAAGTTCCTGCACTCAGACATAAAACTATTTACAAGTTTTCTCTCTTACATGACCGTGTCATAAGAAAAGGGACCAAAAACAATTTTTCGGCTCGTGTAACTTGTGATCTTTTTCAATCATTTTTATTTGAATTGATTTTGAAAGCTAATTTATTGTGAAATTGAAGTCTGAAAAAAATAATTCCTTATCTAACGTAACAAGGGCTGTTCGCGGACAACGTAGCTCGCATAGACGCACCTTTTTAAAAGAAAAGGTCAAACTTTCAAGGTCAAGGTCAGAAGGTCAAAATCTATAGTCTCAGGTGAAAGGTCTTGGTAGGACCTGTCTATGTGTGAAATATCAAGACTGCATCTCATACAATTCATAAGATATAGACCGTTACGTTTTTTTTGTCTACGTAAGTCACGTCGCCGTCGACACCAACAATGACACCAACGACACTAGTGGTGTAACATTACCTCTGCAGGAATTAATTATGCGCACACAAAAGTGTTGAAGCCGTCAGTTTGTTTAAAGAATTGTAACTTTTCTATATAGGAACTCTTTCAGCAAATACAAACGGTTTGAAAGTTATGCGTGAATTTCCCATTTTAATTAAATTTCAGACTTTATTAATTTTAGAATTAAGTGTGTCCTCATCAAAAGTTCTATATTTCAATACAGACTGTAGCATTTACTATGAAATTTCATGGGCTTCTTATCAAGTGGTGGTAATCGGCATGTGCACATTTTGAACGTATTCTGTTGATTCGTTGAAAAGATATTAACAAAGATCTGAGTGATGCGTTAGCAGTTTTGCCGAGTATATAATAGATCGATTGGTCGGATTTAATTGACTTAATTTGATCGGCAGAGGGAACCTAGCATAAGCCACCGGGTTGACCTGATTGCTAGTAGGCAACTAGCACCAAGGCAGTCGAACACGAATAGTCTTTACAGTTTACAGAAAATTTAGATATCGAAACAAAGCTTATCATTCTAAAACAGAAAAGTTGTCAAGCAAGCTGGCAAAAAAGATGTAAGGATCTTAAGAAATATCCCAAGTCAGTGCAGGGAGGGGCCCATTTGCCTGTAACTGCTACTCCCAGTTAAGACTTAGCCCGCAAAAAGATGCAAAAGTAGCTGATTTTAGCGATATTCAATACATTTTAACTTCCGTGTCTTACCGCGTCCATAGCACTGCCGAAGCACTGCCTACCGCGTCCATTCCGCGGCCATTCCACGGCCATTCCGCGTCCGTTCCACTGCCTCATCGCGTCTGTCAGCCGTGGTTTGGCCGCGATAACATTTTTGTGCAGTTCAAAAAATTTTACCACGTCTAAAATAATTTCGATTTCATTCCGCGTCCTACCACGTCCATACCACTGCCATAGCACGGCCGTATCACTGCCGCATCGCGTCCAACAGCGTCCATTCCACGGGTGGCTCATTTTAGCCGTGATACGGCCGCGGAACGGCCGTGATATCGTATGTGACCGGGCCTTTAACGAAAAAATGTGTTGTGTATAATGCAGAACAAAACGTATTGGGACAAAAGTAGATTAATAATTAAACATGTGTTCCATAATACTGTTAAAACGTCAAAATTTCCAACGATGGTATGACACATTCACAATTATAATTGTTGATAACACGGGCATCTAGTCTTGGTTTGTTAAATGATTAACCAGACTCGATTTATCTACATTTTTCATGTGCATGTTACTAAATATTTGTATTTTTCTCTTCTTTACGAAACACCATATAACTCTTGCGCATACAAACATTAATTGTACTTAACCTCGTAATATCGAGTGACTAATACAAAGCAATTCATTACTTTAATGATGTTTGTAAGTGAAATTCATAGACAAAAATAGTGTTAAAATATTTGTGCGGGTTTCTAGTAAATCCATTTTATAAAAGTAAACCATTTAACACTATCTCCAACGACAACATCCTAGTGCGAAATGAATTCAAAGTCAATAAAATTTTACATAAATTGGACAATTAGAGAGTCTATAGCATAACACTCTTGCGGAAAAAACAAAGATCTGGTTACAAGCTTTCTTCCCTTTTCTCGATGATTTCTGAAAAAAAAAACCTCTAGGGCCATGAAACCAGATATTGTTTTGGATACAAGCAATTTCTTCATTTACCACAATGTTTTCTACCAAGAAAGATCAAGGAAAAACATACAAAATTCTTTCACTTAAAATTGTCGTCTTCAACATGTTTGAATTTGGACAAGCCTTCCATTTTACCGTCTGCTGATGGACTAATAGCGTGTTCATGACCTACAGCAGTCACGGTGGACAATCACGTGATACAATATTTTCAGAAAATCTTCAACAATTTTGTAATTACTGGACCGATTTGAATTCGGTTTGAAGCAGAGAAGGTGGACAGACGTCATGCATTAGATGGACGTGGTGAATTTTTGACAAATCAGCTGATAAAAAAGTTATTGAAGATAAACCAAATTTTTGGTTTATCTTCAATAACTTTTTTATCAGTCGATTTTTCAAAAATCCACTACGTCCAGGATATTTCTGGCATTCTTCGACATTCTCTGCTTCAAACAGAATTCAAATTGATCGAGTATTCACAGAGTTATTGAAGATTTACGGAAATTATATAAGTCACGTGATCATACACCGTGGCAGTGTTAGGGTTAGCAGCATGCATCCTTTTGGACTGCATTTGATCACATGTTAATATTTAATACAGTTGTCTAAAATGCTGTAAGCGCCGTTTTCCAGAACCCTTCTCAAATGTATAATTATGTGTCATTATTTGAAACACAAGTGAGGTATTTAACCTCGTATTTTATAGTGACTAATGCAGAACAATGCAGTTTTTATTCATATTTTATGATGAGATTCATTGACAAAATTAGTTGTTATATAAATGCAAATGAAAAAAAAAAATAATAATAATGCAAAATGACGATTTTTCTATATTATACACATGTATTAGGTCTGCATTAGGCCTATTGTGATACAGTTTCAGAAGATACATGCTTGTATATCATAAATTTAATATGATCAAATTTGAAGCAGAGAAGGCGGAAAATGCCGTGAACTTGTAGGATGTCGTTGATCGTTTTAAAATATGCTGATTAAAAGTTATTTACAACCAAGTAAAATTTTACGAGCGTAAATGCACCAGGAATTAGTTGATTTTTGGTAGGTCTTATAAAAATCAGCTTATGAATAAAACAGCAATCGATGACCAAGTAAATTTTTTTTAAAAAAGAGAAAAAGAAACTTTCCGGTTTGAAAATTGTCGTTTCAAATCTTGCTCAGCGATTTTTGCAGCATTTTTAATGGATGTCAAGTTAATATTTTACTAAACCACTTTTCATTAAACTTATATATTGAAATATAGTAGGGAAAGGAGGGAAGTCGCTTGTCTCGAACAATTTCTAAATTCATTCTTTTCTAACATGTTTCAATTATGACCACACTTGTGAGCAACAAAAACAGTTAAACATCCATTTAACTTTGACATAACGAGTTTTAACTATATGATTCTAAATCTTGCTCGAAAAAAATCATTCATAAAAATGTGTCACAAAGAGAGTGTAACAAGACAAATTAATTAAAAGCGTTCCTTGACATCTTAACCCTTGACAATTTAATCCATTGTCACACAACACAAGTTTAGAGCGGGAAATATAAAGAAAGTGTTTGTATAATATATTGTACAGAATTTGTTGTTAAAAATTGCAATTCTATTTATCAACGATAACTTGCCGTTTTGAACAGTTTTCAATTTAAAATGTATTCGTTTTTTAAATATACGCCCTAGTTAACCCATTACCACACAATGACTCTTTGTGACTCCCTACAAGATAAAAAACATTGTGGAAAATGAAGAAATTGCTTGTAACAAGCAATTTCTTCATTTCCCACACTTTTTTCATCCAGAAAGATCAAAGAATGCGAAATTTCATTCAATTCATATTGTCGTTCGCAGCATCTTTGAATTTGGACAAGTCTAGAATTTGGTCGTTTAATTATGGGTTAAGACGTGAAGCTGAAATGACCTCTTCCAAAAGAAAAGCTAATTTCGAGATTCCTAATAAAACAAACGTTTGGGGAAAGTATTGGGACAAAGGAAGAAAACGCTGATGAACACGAATTAAAATGTCTCAATATTTTATGTTAAATTTCACATACACCCCACTTTTATCATGGACCCGCCTCTACATAATTATTATGTCATTAGTACCAGCTCTAAAATTAGAAAAGTCTAAAATTTATGTTATCTGGGAAAGGCTTTAAGTTGCCGTCGCGTGAATTTTGAAAATTGAGTATGACGTATGACCATTTGAAACAAAAACAAATAAAAACACAAAGTTAGACATTGCATTACAATGTAAGGTGTGTAGATAACGTAATTTGAGTCATTAATGTTAAAACTAGCGACTAGGGATAATAAATTAAGGAATTTAGCCCAACGTCAACGTAACGTATGTATATTACGTCTATTGTAACTAACCCTTATCAAACTGAATTCAGAGTATTCGTACTTTTAAAAGCGGGTTTCATAGACTAAGACCAGACTGCATTTACATGCAGTCTGATCTTAGTCTGTAATATCTGCTTATACAATATTAGCTATATAGAATCATGCGGATAAGTTTTTGTGAGTAAAATAGAACTGAAGCAACAAAGACTTATGTTCAGTGTCATCTGCCATCGGCTATCAGATCGTTTGAATGCATCTTGAATTCAGCTTGAGGAGAGCTAGGCCTATATTAACCTGTTCCCAAAAAAGGCCAATGGCAAAGAATTTTGTGCTAACAATAGACTATGTTTACCGTTATGTTTTGATAAACCGTCGGTGTTGTTATAAAATCTCGTAACTACGGCTTGAATCAAGCCGTAGTTACGAGATTTTATAACAACACCTACGAAATACTGTTTTGTTTGTCCGAATTTACGTCACGATTAACTGGATAAAATCGTTCCCTATTTAGAGCTGTGTCATTTGGTTTGTTGCAGACATAAAAATGGATGTTGATAAAGACAGGATTCGTGTACGCAATTTAGCACGCAAAATTTTAAGGCAAAAAGAGACAATTTGTTGTCGTCAGAATTTTCTTCCTTTGCCTTATTGTTTCCTAAGCATTTTCAGTTTCCTAGTTTGGAAAGGATTAAGATAAGCCAGTTGGGATAATACATGGCAGAATTTAACATAAAGTCAACGCAAACCCTCTCTTACAATTTTGCCAAATTCTGACAATAAATCTATTACTAGAGGACAGACTTATCCAAAGTAAAAATATTGCAATGTATAATTTAAAGTGAATGAAAATTTGATTTAAAAAAAATCTTTTTAGCTACAAGTCATTGTAGGAAAATTGTCACAAGCAATTTCGTCATTTACCACAATGTTTTCTAATCTCTTTTGGGGAGTCGAAAAGAGTTAAGATATGTGAGAATGGGTTAAACCTTTAGCTTGTTTCCTTTGGACATATCAGGTAGTCCTGATCGTGATATTCAATTCTAGCTAAGCTAAACTCGTGCAGAGTTTTTGTGTGCAATATAGACTCAGAATGTTCTCCTCTCCTTTTGTCCTTGTATTACTTTTTCCGTCTACGGCAGCTTTCAAATTGGAACTATCCAATTTGTAGCTGTCTTGGGAAGAATATGCAGTTGTAATTTGGTAATGAAAAATGAAACAGTTCTAAATTCCTGAATATTATATGAGGAATTATCCGACAAAGAATCTTTTGGCATTATCAACAATGATCAAGGCTAGATTGTGCTCACGAGCAATCTGATCAAGATCTATGTTGTTCTCTAACAGCCGTATCATAACATTTTGTTAGTCTAAGAGGGAAACATGAATCATGATCAGACGGAGCGCAAACTGACCTGGATCAAAAATTGAATGAGAACTATTTTCAGATCCCCGCTAAAATCTTGATCACACAATGTTTTCAACACGCAGCTATCTCACGACACGGAATCACGTGATACGAAAATTGTAGAACTCTTCAATAATTCTATAAAGGTAGTCAACACCTAATGAGATTCGCACGCCGTTGGAATTATTCGGCTCGATCAAAAGCATTCGGCGATGGACTCTCCACCGCCGAATGTTTACGACCGCGCCAGAATAGGTTCGGATATGTAGGCTAACTACGCCACTCGAAAGCCGATGCTTAATGAATCTCAAAATGGCGACATTACGGGTATTGTACCTTAATTCGTAAATCGTTTTGAAGCACAGAAAGCGGATTCACGCCAAGGATTTGCTGAATGCAAATAATCGTTTCAAATTAGCTGATAAACAGTTATTGATGACCAACTAACGTTTTGGTTGGTAACCAATTACTTATTTATTAGCCGATTTATGAAAAGTCTGCCACATCAAGCTAATTTCTTCTCTTTCCCATCTTGTCTGCTTTAAACCGAAAAATATGGTATCAATAACATTTTTGTGAAATTTCTTTAACTGTGGTGTCGCGTGATTTCCAGCAGAGTTTCTTTTCACGCGATCGATTTTCTTAAATATAATCGTTGTGATTTGTGTTTGAAATAAAGATTAACACATGTTATGCAAATAACGTATTGTAAAATGAAGTAGGATTTGCTACAGGCACAACTAATTATTTTGAAGGTATTTGTCCGAATAACTGAATAAATACATGTAATAATAACTCTTTCCCAAACAAGACCTGGTTGTGACGTTCAGTTTTGCAAAAACATAGATGCAACAGGAGAAAACGTTGACAATTAGCACTATCATTTTGCATCAAAATTTTGCAAGTCTAAAATGTTGCTGTTTTGGAATTGACTAAGGCAGAAAACAAAACAAATTTCCCCATATGACAAACAATTGTCATTTTATTTTTTTCTCCTTGCTATAAATTTTCGCAACCCTTTACCAGCCAAGACCTGGTTTTGGTGCCCCTCGTGGAAACGCATTTTGAAAACATTGAGGCAAAAGTAGATAATGCCAATAACATATATTTTCCTTTTGCCTCAATATTTTCTATGCTATGAATTTATAGATTACGTAGTCGTCTATAAAAGGAATTTGTTTGAATGTTACCTCGTGTCATGACGATATAGCTACATGTAATACGGACGTCAAGACAAGTTCTTGTTTTGGAAAAGGTTAACGTTTCTCGTCATGAACCGACCCATCTGCCTATAATTCTACACTGCGGACAATCACATGATACAAGCATTTCAAAAAATCTTTAATAACTTTATTAATTAGGGACCGATTAGAATTCGGTTTAAAGCAAAGAAGGTGAACAGAGGTCACGCATTAGATGGGCGTGATGGATTTTTGAAAACTACGCTGATAAGAAATATTGAAGATCAACCAAAATTTTGGTTGGTGTTCAATAACTTTTATGTCAGCTAATATTTCAAAAATCTACTACGCTTAGCTTATTCAGGTATATTGTCTCCTTCTCTGTTTTAAACCGAATTCCAATTGGTCAGATATTAACAAAAATATTGACGATTTTCTGAAATTCTGAGTCACGTGATTATCCACTGTGTTCTAGTCGGGTCCCTGGTCCAGCATTTGTCACTCTCAAAAACTGTAGCCACAAAACCACGTCAACCCATCAGGAATACAGCACATATATTCAAATTAACACTTTTCCAAACAAAATTCAACGGTGGCGTCAATTCAGAAGGAACTGTAGTTGACTAAATGGATGCCTATGAAAATATATGAATTGTGTACAATAACAATATTGAGACAAAAAGAGGGACAATGTTGATTATAAGTTTAGAACTTTCTTCTTTAGGCTCAGTGTTTGCAAAACCATAGCCTATCTATTAGGGACGTCAAAACAAAAGGGCCAACCTTAATATGTAATGCACTTTTTCACAAATCCCTCTTTCAGCCATCGAGCCATGCATGTAGATCGCCTGCGGTCGATCATTACGCTGGTGTTACTGTTTGGTTTGCTGATCGGGTTGATAGTATTTGCTGCTCTATCTCGAATTCGACATACAGTAACTACTAACTCGAATGAGACTTCGACAAATAGAGGAAACAACACGGCACTAATGCTGGATGATCGGGAGCTGTTATTTGATATGGAACATGATATACACGTGAATACTGGTAAGTAATGATTTGGACATTGTGAAGCAAGTAGCCTACCTAACCCATTACTGCACAGTGACAATTTTTGACTCCCTACGAGATAATTGCTTAGGAAAACATTGTGGAAAATGAAGAAATTGCTTGTTACAAGCAATTTCTTCATTTACCACACTGTTTTCTACTCCAAAAGATCAGTAAAGTTTAAATTCCATTCGCTTGAATTTGTCCTCTGCAACATCTTTGAATTTGAACCGGTCTAATAGTTCGCCGTTTGGTAATTGGTTGAGGTATTTAGTCATCATTATCTACCAAACACTTCGTGCACCTTCAGGCATCACCCATGCCAACGAAAATGGACGATGGTATCCGGATTTAAAATTCCGGATACCTGAGTCAATTTCCGCACGACGTATGTGGTGTCAGCGAAAATTGAAGCGGGATTACCTTGTCAAATTCCCTTGCCATGGATGACGCCCGAAGTTGCGCGAAGTCTAATGATGGATTAAGTACCTTAATCCTGAATAAAACCTACATAGCTGCATTATAACATGAGCAAGGCCTATGTTATTCACGCTTAGAAGTGTGTACCAGGTGATAGATAACAATTATGACCAAATAAGGTCAAATAAGCCCCAGGTAAAACAAATGATTTCTTTCGTTATTGTCTTAAGGTAGTCCACCCCTAATGACAATCGCACGTCGTCAGAAATATTCGGGCGCGAACTCTCACCACCGCCGAATGTTTACGACCGCACCCGAATAGGTTCGGATTCATAACGACGCCGTTAGAAAAAAAGAGGTTTTATAAATCTTAAAATTGACATATTACGGGCATTCTACTTTAAATCAAGATGTAGTTTGTTATTTTGGAAAAACAGTCGCGTTAGTTACAGTTGGCGCCACATCGTATGGCACAATGTTTATATTTTGTTCAAATGTAATTGAACGTTAAACAAAACATAAACACGTGCCATACGATGTGGCGACAACTGTAGTTGACTTAGACTGAAAATGTACTCTTATTCATGTTGTTTTCCAGCAGTTGAGCCTACAGATTACAAAGTACTTGTGATTGATGAAGTTATATAAATATATAGAGCAATGTTCGTTTCTGCGCTATTTCTTGAAAACTATTTGCTGTATAGTAGATCTAGCTGTAAGCCATGAACAGGGTATTTTTCATGTTCATGGTTGATGTAGAAAGAAGATAACCTGATACCAATTCAACGAATTTGCTTGTTTCCAGCAGATAAGCCTAAAGATTATACAATACTTGTGAACCTCGGACCGGACAACTCTAGCGGCCTGGTCTATATACAACATGAGGACAGACTCGGGTTTGTGTGTTCTGACGGGTTTACAGATGACGACGCCAGGGTCGTGTGTGGGGAACTAGGATATGAGAGGGGCATACACTATCATCTCATGAAGAGGTAACGTTAATGAACACTGTTGGTGATCTCATACACAAATTGGATAACGTTTTTAATTAGGAAAAAATCAAAGTTCCAAGCCCTCACTTAGCATTAGGAGGTTATCCAACACATTAAGTCAAATTATTACTTCCTTTAAATGGCTTATGTTTAATCTTCTTATTTGACAGTATCCATGATCATATCGTCTAACTATTATCCGTTTGTGCTTTAAAATATATGATTCAATTACAGAGACACTCGTGCCTCTTTTTGCAGCTTCACCGCTCACTTTTTGCTCATCATTTCAGACACCATGCCTATACACGATACACGGACTACGAACCCATATTGTCCGGACTCAACTGTACCGGAAGTGAAGCACGAATCTCTGAATGTGACGGATTTGACCTAGATAATAACGTCACTTCCTGTTCATGGTTCGCCGCTGTCGTCTGCTATGACGAAGACAAACGTAAGTTTTCTGTTGCTTGTATGTTTTAGAATATGTTACATTGTGTTCCATCGTGCATTTAAATTGAATGGAGGGCCTAATTATTTCGCCTAATATTTCTTAATGAGCTTCTTTTACATCGACATTGAACGTGTACCGATAATCATTTACTGGATATGGCCTTTATATGTCTGAAATCTTTCACTTGACCCCTTAATAATGACAGCGTTTCTATAGGTGTTCTTTTGTTCAAATGCAAATGAACTAGGAGTAGTTATCAATAAATTGAGAATATATGTACATGTATGTATTTTCAGCATACGAATTACGATTAATTAACAAACAAGTCAACCAAGTAGGCGAGCATTCCGGATTGGTCGAGATGAGAGTGGGCGGAGTTTGGGGCGTGCTGTGTGCCATACAGACATTCGATGACGAGTTGGCGGACATTTTGTGTCGTAACATGAACTACACAGGGGGGATAACTATGGAACGAGGCATGTCAGGGGCGATAACTCATGATAAAGTTTGGATACCCTATATCTCGTGTGCACATGGTGAACTTGTAAAAAAGTCGCTGTTTGATTGTAGTTTAATTTTACATACTGAAAATGTTTTAAAAGACAAAATAGACTTCAGAAGTAACCGATACAATAACCTGTATTACGCTTGCTTAGACTCCCCAAATTCATTTGCTGCAGCAGTGCACTGTTTGAACCTGGATTAATCCATTACCAGACGGCATGATTTTAGACTTGTCCAACTTGAAACATGTTGCAGACGACAATTTCAAGTGACTGAAATTCTACATTTGTTTGTCGTTGTATTAGAAAATATTGTAGGAAATGAAGAAATTGCTTGTCACAAGCAATTTCTTCATTCCCCACAATGTTTTCTTAGACATATATTTTGTGGGGAGTCAAAAATGCGTCACTGGGTGGTCAGGGGTGAACACTTTTCAAAACAAGACCTGATTTTGATGTTTCAAATAGGAAAGACTTGGAAAATATTGAGATATAAGCCTTTTTCCTAAATATTTGCTGTGCTATGTTATACACAAATACTATCTTTGTCAACACCCACATTGCGGTCTTCAGCATCTTTGAATTGATCCACTGTAAAATTATGTTGTTTGGGAAAGGGTACCCGCGTACTGGAATGAATGCGGAACAAACCACAACTCATGGCCAAGTTGACTAATATAAAATTTAGTATTAGGTCTACAAAATTACGTGTCGATTCATAAAGCTATAACGCAAAATGTACATTAAATTGAGTTTTGTTTTGTTTAATTATTGTAATTGTTCATTATGTTCATATTTATAGTAAAGTGTGTTTCTTGCTATGTTTTCCGAGGACGACACCTTGTATGTGGTATTTGGGAAAAAACTGTGAGATAGATTGATTATTAGATATTCAATGTGTTCAACTATTCTTAGCAGAACTTTGACTGATTAGATCTAAAAGTTTCTTTATGCGATATGCATGTACCTAACAAATTGTTCGTGCACAATAAAGCAAAGAAAATAATGAGCCAAGGGAAGAGATGTTGGTTATTAACGTTTGTCATTAGCCTCAGTGAGAACGTCAAAGCCAGGTCTTATTAATTAAGGAAAAGTTAACCAAATGATCGATACAATCCATCCTGTTCTATTGTTAATAGATTTTACTAGAACATGTTTTCCTGCGTACATGAATATGTAACCTATTCATTTTTTGACATTAACAGAAGGTCTTTTTTGTGTGACGGGCCGGAATTCTTTTCTACCACCTGACCTAGTGACAAATTCTGGTATATTTATCACCCTCGGTTAAGTATGTGCAATATATTGTGAGCACAAGTGCCGCCGGTCAAGTTTTATGTCAGTTCTTGTATACATTTATATATACATAACGGTGGGATTATGAAAGTCTAAACATGTAAAGTGTAAGCCCATGATTTACGATTGGTTATGTCGTCTTAGATTTTGAAATAGGGTTGAAAACAGAAGTTAACTTGGTTTTCTTCGTCACATACAGGCCTGTAGGAAGCAAATTTATAAGAGGGGTGTTGCTCAAGCCCCTGTCCGTGATGCCAGTGTCTGAATATTGTAGGGACTAAATCGGATTTTCCCTAAAGAAAATTCGCCAATAATTGGCCAATTTTGGTGCCCCAAATCGAGCCCCCACCTATATCCAGGGGCAACACCTATATCCAGGGGCAAATAGGCCTTTGTACATAATTCGTCCTTTGACAGCCAGAAGTAGCTATCAGCAGTTAAAACGAATTATTGTAAAACATTTGAACCTGCGTCTGAAAATGGGGTTTCGAGGCATTGGAGATCAAGATTAATCCATGTCAGTCTGTGTATATCTGCACAGTCCGGTGAATATCCATATTTATATTCTGTTATCCTACTGTTCTATTTAATCAGCTTCTTCAATTACCTCTGGTAACTGCTAGTTAGCCGTATGGATCATTATAAATGCATTTGATTAAATATGCTTTTCTGAAATCATGAAAGTTTACAATGTAATAATGTTTTCAGTAAATGTTTTAAACAAATTTACATCTAGGCTACTTGTTTTTGTTTTGAAATTGTTAATAGAGCTTGATCTCACTGACAGCGTCAAGCCAAGTGACGTTGTGAAATTTGGACAGATAAATTGCTCTCCAGTGTCACTGGTGGTGAACTAAAATAATTTTCGCTACAACAAGGTATAGATATTTTGCGTTTAAATGTGAATTTATAGATTTTTTTTCTAATGAAAATGACCTTGTTCTAAAAACAGACCGGGTTTACCGTTTGTATTGACAAACGGTCGGTGTTGTTATAAAATCTCGTAACTACGGTTTCGACAAAGCCGTAGTTACGAGATTTTATAACAACACCGACGGAATGCATTGATCGCGAAAAAACGTCCCTCGCTTTGGCCGAGTTAACCACCAGTGAGTGTACAGCCCGGTCATGATATCATGGCATTATGTAATTGTTTACAAAGTTTGCCTACGGCATTTTAACACGATTTTTTTAATCAAACTGTTTTAAGATTGCCCACAATGGCTTGCATCTTGCAGATGCCTAACATATTAAACATTCAAACCAGCTTATGCAAAATGGTATTGACAATTAAGAACGTTCTATCCGTGTTTAAGGTTTACGAACTGAGTATGAAATGCAGAGCCAGATGCGAAATTTGAAAAGTGCCAGTAATTCCTAAACTGTGTTACATTTCCATTCCAAATACAAACATAAGCATTTTGTATGGTTAAGAATTTTGAATTCATGCATACTTATGGAAATATTTGACAAAAATGTTCAAAATTACCTCCCTTGCATATGAATATAGAGTAAAATAATATTTGTAAATTGTTTTCTTCTTGAAGCATAATCTTGAAATCCGGCATGGTGAATCAACTTATGGGAAGTGTATTTGCAAGTGTGTGTAATTTGATGTATTTCGTATGGCTAGAGAGTGGTGTTTTCATTCTCATTTCGTAAACCTTAAATTACACAATTGCTTGAACATCTTACGCGGACAATATCTTTTTTTATTACACTGTAAAAGCATGCAAAATGCAACTCGAACTGGCGTTCACATTTTTCATCCGAATGCTTTGGGGTAAAATGCATCTTTGTAATACATTTTCGTGTGGCCTGAAATGTTTGAAGTAGCGTTTAACTGCAAGGCTTTTCACTTTTCTCTGCCAAACGATAGAATTGTATGCCTGTCTTTTTTAAAGGAGTTGCCGACGAGGAAATAAGTGTTACGTATAATGTATGGAATCTGTATGAATCTATCGTATCTTGTAAAGTATTAATTAAAAGAAAAAGGTGACGTTGACATTGATTGTTACCGTGTATCTCTCAATATTTTGTTACCCCTTAAGTAGGCTATTGGAGACGTCAAACCCAGGACTTGTTCTGGAAAGGGTCAGTAATTGTTGTTAACGACCCGCCTGTCCTGTAAATTATACCCATCAATCAACTTGTTACTTCCGGTCAATGCTATATTTAGAATGAGTCGCACCTTCTAAAGTCAAAATATCGCGGTTGTCTCCGCCCTTCGATTATTTCGTCACACTTTATAAATATTTTCATCCCGAGACGAGGTCATCGTTATTGTCAAAGTTAATCGAAAATGTTGCCGAAGTTTGGGTTGTTTTGAATTTTTTAAAAGCGTGAGCTTCAGTGGCGGGTCCAGAGGGGGTTCGGGGGTGTTCAAACGAACCCCCCTCAGAAGCCTGATTATTTCATTTTCATGCAGAAATTCAGTGAAAATTGTATAATAATAGGAAAACGAACCCCCCTCCCTATTTGTATATTCGAACCCCCCTCTCAGAATTCCTGGGTTGGCGACTGAGCTTCGTCCTTCATCGGCAACTTTTCAATATAGATGAAGATACTGAGGGTAAACGGCAATAATCAAGCGAACTCTACAGAAACCTGCTATATAATTAAACAAATTGCTGTGGACAACAGTTCAGATTTATATGGAATTTGTCATTTATCTCAACTTTAAAGTGACATTTCACATTTATTTCATTTTTTAAAAGTATGTCTTGATGCAAAGATTGTTTATTCTAATGCGTAGAAATGCTATTAGTTTTTTGAAGTTGTTATTCATAAGCGAAAAAACGCCTTCAAAGTTGAGACAGATATGACAAATTCTATTTAAACCTGAACTGTTGTCTACAACAATTTATTTAATTTTAGCACAAATATATATATTTCTCGCAAACGGTTCAATATTTTGGCTTGAAATTTTCAGAATTTTCATAAGAAAACATGCTCTTTCAGGTAGAATAAAAGTAAAATCTATGTAAAAATAATTCTGAAATGTCACTTTAAAGGCTTATTTTTCGCTTATAAATAAAAACTTCATACAACCAAGACATACTTTAAAAATGTAATTGGGATGTTATGTCCCTTTAAACATATTTTAAAAATAAAACAGATAATTGCCTAAACTGTTTTATAACTCTAAACGCCTGTATAGTGTAAATAAATTGGACTAACTGGACTTAATCATTTTAAATAATTATATAACTAGACCCTACATGACTGTGCTGTGAATCGCACTTGAATTGGTCACATGGCATAACACACAAATTTACCCCTATTGTGTGGTCCATTGTAAATCAAACAATTATTCCAGCAAAGCTAGTTAACGAGTTACTTGCGAGTGCTTAACTTTGATTTACGAGCAAAAGTTGAAGCTATCAAATTAGTACGTTTGTCTGCCTTTTCAAACATGTTTTATTTGTTTGGAGAAATGGCCTGCTTCAGATATACAGCGATGAGCCATCACAACGTATAGTGATATAATTATACAATGCAACTTAAACCGGTTTTCAAACAGCGAAAAATCAGACGGTTACTATTTAATTAAAAGCCACTGCGGGGACGGAAACGAGAATTCATGTTCAGAAAATAGTGGGGTAGATGGATAAAATGCTTGGTTATCAGCATTTTCTTCTTTAGCCCTAACGTTTCCCGAAGCCTACTTCTATGGACGTCAACACCAACATTGGCCTAAATTAGAGAAAGAATTAAAGGAAAAAATATTTTCTCTATCTTGACATTTAAGGAAATCTACACTACTGCAACAACAATACAATAATTACAGTAATGACTTCACTATGTTGTCTATTACGCAACACGTTGACCGTAATTACGCGGTATGTATGATATAGGGAGAGGCCACAATTATTTCGGTACAGTCCCTCTATGTGCTTCTGGGCAGTCTAGATGATGAAGATGAATGTTTACAGTAAGTACATGTAACGTGAAGCGTACACTGGACAACTGCAAAACGTCGCTTTTTAGCGAAGACCTCGTAACTACAGCTTGTTTAAAGCTGTAGTCACGAGGTTTTCGTTGAAAAGCAGCGAAAAACTGGTAGAGAGTCGCGTGTAAATATGATGTTAAAAGACATGTCCGATTTTTGCCGATTACGAGACGGACTACAGATGACGGACTTTCGAAGGGGGTCTTCTCAAAATGCCTGAGCATAAGGTGTCACTCCACTGTTTAATTGACTAGTTAACCTAACGAGTAAAAGGGATCAACTGGGGGTGTTAACAAAAGTTCCTCGGACCACATGACTAAAATAAGGTTAAAGAACGTGTCTAAGTCTTTAATTCCATACCAAGAAAAGGGGGTCATGAGTACCAAAATCATCGGAAAATCTTCAAGCTAACGCAACTACCCAATCAATTCTTAATATCAGACTAGTCTATACAAGGGTCGCAACCTGACATGTTATCCCACTGGAATTAAGATTATTTATTAACATTAATAAAGTGCAGCAGTGGCGGGTCTGCCTTTGAGAAGGACTGTATGTAGGGCATTTTACCATTCTCTAAATACAGAAACTCTGTGAGAAATGTAGGATATCAAATCTTAACCGGAACTCAATTTTGTACTACAACCTATAAGAAATGCCGTTGTGAAGTGTCTACATAGGCCGAACAAAAGATGCCGCTTCTTTAAACTAGCCTGCTTGATATTTATTCGAACATGGCTGAGAGATAAACAACTGTATAATGATTTAGGATCATTTCCACAAAATTAATTCGACATTACAGGATAGCATCACAAGATTTCTTCTTTATGTTTTATATGGCTATGACCTTTATGCAACGGGTATTTTGCAGTTAAGTCGTGTACTCTCAAACGTATACAATTGATTTGCAGAACAAGGATTTGTTATGTCGTTTTACCTGCTGCACGGTGGTAGCTAACTCGAATATACGGATAATAATACATACGTATCTATCAAATTTGTTATAGACCAAAGTAATTAGCAAGAGAATTCCGCATATGTACAGACTAAGCTTCCAGAATGTTTTCCTAAGACGCTAAACTTACAAACGCTGTCGATAAAGTTACAGTAACTTATCACGGGTTAATTTTTGACGCATTATACCGTAATGCATACACGACGTACATGTATACCACGTACAGAAACGCACGATAAAATACCACTTGCCTTTCTAAAGTTTAGTGGGCCAAGTCTAAAGCGTGCACGTGGTAATCGTGCAAATTACGTAGGAAATATGCCATGTAGCATCGTGATCAAAATAAGTCATGCAAAAATGTTTCATGTTCTATAGGAATTTTATACTTTTTTTTCAGCCCGCTCTAAACAGGCGAATGGTAGTTGTCGAAATTCCTTTGCGTCTGGAATCTTTTGCCAATGTCATAGCTCATAGACTAAAAATTGCTGGCATTTTCAAACATCATACACGTACAGATCACTATGTTAAAAAGTGTCAATGTCAAGAACCTTGCGTATAAGTCACATATTTTTTCGGGTTGTTGATATTTGTCTCGCTTTCATTTCTTACGCACCGTTTCTATTTAAAAAGGATTTCAAATTCCGAAAGAGTGTTTAATGTACGCGATCTTAAATCGTCGAAAAAAACTCGTATCTTATTTTTTAATGTTTAAAGGTAAAGAAAAAAATAACTTTTCCGAATCTGAAAGGTTTTACTTGAAATTCGGACATATTGTTCACATACAATGTGTCATTAATACTGTTAAGTAAAACTATCCCCAAACATGCAATAATTTTCATAATTGGACATACAAGGGGTTTACTTTGGAACTTGCAAAATAATGACATACGAGGTTTTTCATTTTTCATGTCAAAGTATGCGTTAGATTTTATTATCATATTGGAATTGATATTGCAAAACTAGCACGGACGATAACATGGACGTTGATTAAAATATAATTTATTTGTATTGCACTGAAAATGATTATGGAAAAATGAACAAGAGCAACGCTGGGCGTTGCATTATACGCCCGAAGCTCAGAAATAAATGGGTGTGTGATATTTGTTGATGTCCTGTTCTTTTCTAAAAGTCTCTTGCAAGTATCCGATAAAACAAAATTCACCGAGTACTAAAATATTCACGAAGTATTGCAAGTACCCGAGTACTACTAAAATATTCACAAATTTAATCAGATTGAGATAATGTAATCAAATACCCTAGCTATGAGTTCTACACACATGTGAAGTTTCAACATCGTAGGCCTTGTATTTTGAAAGTTATGGACCTGACAAAAATTTGCAAACTGAATCAAACAAAGGGCAATAACTCAAAAATTACAAATGGTAGAGTTGTGGTTCTTGCGCTCTGCACACCCTAGCTATGAGATCTATACACCTGTGAAGTTTCAAGACTATATGCCTTATAGTTTTAAAGTTATGGACCGGACACGAATTTACTAACTGAATAAAACAAAGGGCAATAACTCAAAAATTACAAATGGTAGAGTTGTGGTTCTTGCGCTCCGCACACCCTAGCTATGAGATCTATACACCTGTGAAGTTTCAAGACCATAGGCCTTATGGTTTGAAATTCATGGACCGGACACGAATTTGCTAACGGACAGACGGACAGACAGACGGACGGACAGACAGACAGACGATGCAGGCGATAACATAATACGACCCTTCGGGCGTATAAAAATGTCGAATGCTAGAATTTCCTTGTTTCGCATCAATGTTTCTAGACCTGTTTCATTAGATTTACAAAAGCCCCAAAAAAAGCCAAAAGTTTTGAATTTGTGAAAACGAGTTGAATAGACGTGTTACACCCTTACTGTAGTGTGACTTTTCTTTTTGAATCATATGTGCATGGACTGAATCGATCGCTGTACGTCAGAACAGACTTCTCTCATTTACTGATGCCACAAAGTTTGAAATTGTTTGAGACGACCCCCAGCGAACCGCAATCGGGTGTCCGCTCTCAACATCCGCAAAATTCGGACATGTCTAAAAGCAATTCGCGGACTCGGACTTAGAACCTTTTATTGATTGGGAGAGGTTGTAATTATCTCAGTACAGTACCTCTAGTAGGTACTTCTGGACAGTCGAAATGATGAAGATGAATGGATATGAAGTGTAGGCTACATGTAACGTGAAGCGTACACTGGACAACAGCAAAAATTGACGGAGCGTCACGAGTAAAAGTACGAGATTAGTGTATGTGTACATACCATTCTCCCTGCAGAATGATCGTTCGTTGCTCTTACAATTCATCTCTGCAAGGGGCTATCTTGGCTAGGGTCCACGAATAGCGTAACTGTTTCATTATAGAGAGAAAATATTATTCTGTTTGCATTAAGTATTGATCTATAGATTTGAATGGGACTATTTTTTCAAACCTCTTACTATTCCTATCGCTATTTTTATATTCTTCCGCAGCACAAGACAGGAGCGAAACCAAAGAGCCTCTGTGAAAAGAGTAGTGTACATACATGGATACGTACAGTATTTTCAGTTTTGAACGTTGCCAAAGATGGATCTATATTTGTATAAATTATTTTCGTATGTCACCCGATCACCCGTTCAGATAGAGGCTGCTTTAGCTGACCTCTTCACAAAATGTTCAGTCACTGACCTTGTGCATATTGTCCGAATTTTGACAATTTTAACAGTGTCACTGAGAAAAGGGTTGAATGCTAATAGAGCTGCGTATAGGGGGTATATTTATGGGTGTTGTTTGCATGTCTCATCACCGGCTTCCCTTGTGAGATCGCTTATGAAAACTCTACTACGCCTTTTTTTTTTTTCATTTTTTTGTGTGTTACTGACATTTCCTCTAAATTGTTTACAAGGGTATTGGAGTATCCTGACTATCAGCATTTTCTTCTTCTCATCTGCCATTGTATCCATTTTTTTATAAATAGAGACCTTAAACAATAAGTAGTTTGGGTACGGGTTAAAAGACACATTGAAATGACTAAATACATGTACTTATTACTGTGGCTATTAGATAACGTGTGAGACAGCTTCTTTATATGACAGTGTTAAATGAGGAAAAACGGGGGCAAACAGGGTGTAGTCATTAAACGGACACTATTAATTATACTAATCCACCGAAGACAGCGCGGACACTTGTAAAAACTAACAACTAGAGGAAAAACTACGACCATTTAACGACGTAGTTGCTATTTTAAAGAGTGATATAATATATATTTAAGTTATTTCGGCGCAGATTTGGACAGAAATAAGAATTAGTTACTGAAGATTTCAGTTTCACGACTTGGATTAATAAAGACAGTTTCGTAACACAAACTAAGAAGTGATAGGAAATCGACAGTGGTAAATAAAATATTTTCTTGTGATTATTTCTATTACGATCATAATCCTAGAAGATTTATTGAATCCTCAAATGTCAATATTCCTTGTGTGTCTTAATGGAAAACTTATTTTTTTGCGATTCATTGGTTGTTTCCAGTGCCGTGAATTTGTGAATTTTGAAACACAATAATATTCATTATACTTTGTGTTTTTCACGTTGTTATGATACAAAATAACGTGCGTTTGTTATTCTATAGATACATTAACAAAACCTTCTAAAGACAAAATGAAATGGAACACATGTAATTATTAGGCATATCCTTTAAGGTTTACAGACCCTCAAAAAATCACCACTTTCTAGCCATAAGAAATGCATCAAATTACACACACTTTTTAATACACTTCACATAATTTGATTTACCGTGCCGATTTTCTAGATTGAGCTTTAAGAAGGAAATAATTTACAAATATTATTTTACTCTGTATTCATATGCAAGGGAGGTAATTTTGAACATTTTTGTCAAACATTTCCATAGGTATACATTAATTCAATATTCTAAACCGTACAAAATGCTTAATTTTCTATTTGGAATGGAAATATAATACAGTTTAGGAATTACTGGCGCTTTTCAAATTTTGCATCTGGCTCTTTGATGGGTTTGCGGGTTTGGATACCTTAATGCTAATTTTCGACAATTCAAGTTAAATACTGTCTATGTACAGCTTTCCCATTCATTCAAGATACATTTCTACAGTGACAACGATTACTCGAAGATCTGATTGTGTCACTGTCAAATTAAACGTTGAATACGTAGAAATATAGGAAAGGAGAGAAATTGTTTCTCTCATTTGTCTAGACTATTATCTTTTGAATCAAGAATGCGAGAATGCGACGAAATGTAATTTGCTAAATGTAAACAACAGAGAAGGCGGGAAAACGCCAGGCATTCTGATGAAGAATCTTAATCATTTCCCAAACGACACATTTTTAGGCCGATCCAAAATGGATGTTATCAAAGATTAGGATTTGTGTGAAATATGGCACAGAAAATATTGACTCAAAAGGAGAAACTGCTGGTTATCAGCAATTTCTTCTTTTGTCTCAATGTTTTCCCAAGCATTTTTATTAGGGAGGTCAAAACAAATTCTTGTTTAGAAAAGGGTTAAACAGCACCGGAGTTTGGCTGGTCTTTTTATCAAGTGTTGTCCACCAAATCCAGAAAATTCATGACCTTTTTGCATCTTCTCGGCTTCAAATCGTTTTCAAATCGGTCACGTATTAGTAGAATTATTGAAATTCTTCTGCTAATGTTGTTGTTGTGTTACGTCATTCCCGCCGTGGATATGTCGCAATTGATGAAATACTGATATCTTGATCTTGTCCCTTTCGTCTTGAAACATGTGGCAAATTTGGCACTGAAACGGGTAGGCAATTTGTACCAGCCTACCCGTCGGCCAAATACCCGTGGGTAGCCTACCTGAACAGATAGACAACTCGAATATATTTCTGAATTCACTTATGTTCCTTATTCCAAGAATAGAAAATACAAATTGTGCCAGCAGCATACGCTAATGTCCAGAAAATATCTAATTCTTGCCGCCAAACAAAGAACAAGTTTATTTTAAGTGAAAAAGAGATATTCTAATAATGCAAGCGTATATTACATAATTATGATATACAATGTATTACATAATTAGGGTGTTTTTTTTATAAGTTTCGACTGTCTAGATACTAAGAATTTATTAAGAAAATATTAAATCATAAATCAATCACCCGAAAACCGGTAGTTATTTTAAACTCGGGTACTGACGATTTTCCCTACCCCGAGGGCACTTGGGTTCCTATAAATGAGTGGCAACGCACTAGACTTCTGACACAGAGGTCGCCGGTTTGATCACCCATCACTCCAGACTTTCAAACGATATTTTAAACGTGGATTACGTCTTGATAAGACCTTAGACCGTAGACACGATGGGAAATCATGCGATATGTACAACAATTGAAATTATTATGTTAATAAACTCGGCTCAATCAATCTGTATAAACTTTAAAACTAGGAGTGAATCGTCTGTGACGGCCAAAAATGCCGTAATTCCAGCTTAGACCTATATATATTTAACCCTCATCCTACCAACATATTTTACATACACATCCTACCAATTTTGTATTTCATAACAAAAATATGATTCACTTCAGACATTGTCTTTGTTTACGATGGTTGGTTGATAAGTAGTGAGCCTTACATAGAAAGGTGAATGCTATATTGGTTACTAGAAAATGGCAATCGCACAAAAACATTCGGAAATGAAAAACTAGAAAGCCCCAAAGGGCTTGAATCGCTCCAAAGGCCTGAATTTATCTAACTACTTTATGCAATTTTTGAGTTGTTTGTTCAAAACTTGAGATTCCTAGTGCAAAAAGAAAGTAAAACTAAATGCTTGCTAATTGGAAAAGAAATAAAAGTAAATGAGAGAACATTTAAGTTTATGATATCTGTCAAAATCTGGTTAGATGTATTGATCAGTATTTGTGACTGTAAGAGTGGCCGAAAATCGAAATTTCGTCAAATTTAATGGCGTATAACTCAAGATGTAAGATTCCGATCAGGCTGAAAACTTCACAGATTAGAATTCAATTCAAAATTTTAATTTCATAATATTACATAACATTGTTGCAATACAACAATTACATTTTAACAAAATATGTAGGATATGCACAAACACGTTAAACAGATAGTGAAAATACTGTAGTAATAGAGATCTTATACTCAGCATTTAATCTAAATTTGTCTTGATTGATTTGTAATTATGCTTGTTAGATCGAAGACAAGGTCAAAATGGCTCAAATATGACTATTGCGTCAAATTCAAGGACAAATAACTCGGGCAAGATCTTTTTGTCACCAACATTCCGTTTA
Source organism: Fragum sueziense (assembly GCA_963680895.1). Taxonomy (NCBI): domain Eukaryota; kingdom Metazoa; phylum Mollusca; class Bivalvia; order Cardiida; family Cardiidae; genus Fragum; species Fragum sueziense. The sequence continues at coordinate 6,389,942 of OY804606.1, read as the reverse complement.
AGTTTTGTTTAGACTAGTCATTAGTGACCTAAAGAGGACTGTGGTCGACCAACAAACTCCTAAAATTTTGACACCAGAGTACATGAGTACATGCGGTAAAACATCGACACGCAAAAAATGATGCGAGGGGTTAAATTGACCCCCAGCTGGTAGGATGAGGGTTAACCCTTTCCTAAACGACAAGACTTAAGCATGGCCAATTATGAAAGCTGCTACAGACTACAATATGGAAGTTGAGATATATAGTATTTGTGTATTATATATCACAGAAAATATTAATGCAAAGGGAGAAAATGCAACTTTTCATCACTTTTCTTTTTTTGTCTCTATATTTCAAAGAACATTTTCCTTTACGTCAAAACCAGATCTTATTTGAGAAGAGGCTAAACTGTAGGTAGGACTTGCGTACAATATTTTCGAACGTAGCATACTCAAACGCGTCAAATTCTAAAAAGTGATGGCGGTCGAAAAAAACGACCTAAAAAATTCGCATGGCTAGAGACGTTTCAAATTAGTGTTAATAAATTTTGATATAATGTGTGAAGACATCTAATAAACATACATCTGTTTCAAACAAGCCAAATGTTTACTCGGTTTCTGTGTCCTTAATTGAGTTATTTATTGTATCCTAAGGCCCGGACAAAGAACGAGTATTAATACGACATTGACTCTTCATGTACGTACAATGTCTTTAGGTGACACGTCGACAGTCTTGTGGGAAAGTTACCATATTCAAAGTGAGATTGTGCGTAATGGGATGGATAAAATAATCTCGATTGTGATCAAATATTTTGCAATAAAGTGTTATTTATCTATTTCTGTTTTAATTTTCAAAAAGTTTGTTGCATGTACCCCGCCTTACAGAGCTCTTTTATCAGACATATGATTTATTTGTGGAATCCTTTTACTTTTTCCAAAATGGTATTCCAATCGAACAGAAAACGAAAACATCTACGACTAAATTAGCCACGTTTTAAGGGACATTTCATCCTCATTTTGATTTTTTTAAAGTATGTCTTTATGCCAAGATTGATTATTCTAATGGGTATAAATGGTATTAGTTTTTTAAGTTGTTGATGACAGGCGATACACACGCCTTCAAAGTTGAGACAGAAACGACAAATTCTACATACATTTGAACTGTTGTGGACAACAATTTGTTTAATTTTAACACAAAAATACATATTTCTCTTAAACGGCGCAATATGTTGGCTTGACATTTTCAGAATTTTCATCAGAAAATATGCTCTTTATGATATAAATGAAAGTGAAATTTATGAGAAAAAATTCTGAAATGTCACTTTAAGGTAAAACAGTGTGCTATAACTTAATTTTTGATGAGTCAATTTTCAAGCGGTTTGATGCATGTACCCCGCCTCACTGAGTCATTTCCTCAGATGTATGACTTTTTTGAAAATTCTTCATACTGTTCCCAAAAATTTATCCCAACCGAGTGGAAAAACGACATGATCTTTTTGTCGTTTTTCTGGTCGGTTGCAGTCATATTTATATACTTTACATAATAGACATCACAGGAAAGATCTCAGTAAGGCGGGGTACATGCAACAAAGCGTTTGAAAATTGGAGAAGAAACAAGAAACTTGTTGCAAAATGTCTTACCTGAAGCGAGGCAAATTTGTCCGTAGATTTACCCATCCCGCCATGCACAATATCCACCGTGATATTCTTACCTATTACAAAGTACCATACTTGACTCTCATCAGGGGCGTATTTTGTGATGTCGAAGCCCAAGATGTTTGGTCGAGTGTCTTGACGGATTTTGATGCCCCTGGGAATGAAGGCCCTGGAAAATATTGTGGAGAATGAAGACATTGCTTGTGACAATCAATTCCTTCATTTTCCACACGGTTGTCTACCCAGGGAGAACAAAAATGTAAAATTTCATTCATTTGAAATTGTCGTCTGCAACATCTATGAATTTGGAGCAGTCTGCATATATGCAATTTCTTTCTTTTTGAATTACTCAAAGTTACCTCAAGATGTTTTAAAGTGACATTTCAGAATTTTTTGTCATAAATATTACTTTTATTTCTTTCTGAAAGAACATATTTCCTTATGAAAATTCTGAAAATTTCAAGCCAAAATATTGCGCCGTTTACGAGAAATTTACATTTTTGTGTTAAAATTGAACAAATTGTTGTGGGCAACTGTTCGGATTTATATGCAATTTATCGATTATGTCTCAACTTTAAATGCGTGTTTCTCGCTTACTGGCAACAACTTAAAAAAACTAATAGTATTTATACTCATTAGAATTACCTATCTTGGCATCAAGACATACTTTAAAAAATTGAAATTGGAATGAAATGTCCCTATAACGATGGCGCAAAAAAGGCATTATTTGGGACTGGGTTAAATTTCACTTGAATTTTTAACAAGAGCCAGGATCAATTTATGTTTATGGCAATCAGTTTGTAATCCATGTTGTTCTCGTACAGTAACTTCAAATAATGAAGAAGATAAATATATGAAAAGATGGGATCTTTATCAGAATGTACGTACGTAGAGACTGGTATAGATCTTTGTCGCAAATGCAAAATCACAAGGTGGAAACACGTGGCACAGCAATATAAGATAAAATCTTCAATGATATTTTAAAAATATGACCGATTTAAAAATGGTTTGAAGCAGAGAAGGCGGAAATACATCAGGGATTAGATGGATATAGTTACTTAGATCCTTTAGAAGTCATCTGATATTACAGTAATTTACGACCAACCAAACTTTTGGATAGTCGCCAATTCTTTTTTATCAACTGATTTTTAAAATATCTACCACAAGTCATGGAGCTTACTCCTGGCATTTTCACACATTCTCTGCTTCGATTCCCTACCGTGCATAAGGAGCATTTCTTCATATGAAGGTCTATGAATGCACATTGTTTACATTTCAGACGTAACCAATACATTATCTACATACAACCAACACACACATTAAAGATGAGAATCATATTCATAGGACTACTTCTGATCACAGTACTAGCTGTTGGTAAGTGATGATCCACTCTTTCGTTCTTTTTTATTTCTTACCTTCTGTCTTTCTTTACCTTTTTCTGTCTTTACTTTTTTCTTTTTTTTGTTCGTTCTTTCCTTTCTTTTTCTTCCTTACTTTCTTTCCCTTTCGTTTTTTTCTTTCTTTAATTTGAATTTCCTTGTGGCAACCACTTGTTCTAATTGTCTTTCTGATAAATTATTCATTTGAAAATTTGGTGTTATTCATTTTATCGTTTTGTATTACTAAATCTGTCGCAAAATTTTGCCTATTTTTCCACAATAGGGCCTAGATCTAATTGGATATAAAGCATGCTGTGTATGCAAATCTGTGGTTTGAAGTGGAAATCCTTTAAGCTTTCTATGTGTACATGTATCAGCATACCAAAATTTGCTTCAAAAAGTCTCACTGATAACCAACAGTTTCGTGGTCGAAAGAATAAGATAGAACAAATGGCAACGTCCGATGTGTTTTCTTTTGCCTTCAACACGGTGGACAATCACGTGATACAATATTTTCAGAAAATCTTCAATAATTTCGTAAATACTGGACCGATTTAAATTCGGTTTGAAGCAGATAATGTGGACAGACGTCGCACATAAGATGGACGTGGTTGATTTTTGAAAAATCAACTGATAAAAAAGTTACTGAAGATAAACCAAAATTTTGGTTTATCTTCAATAACTTTTTATCGTTTTTTTTTTTCAAAAATCAAACACGTCCAGCTTATTCCTGACATTTTCCCACATTTTCTGCTTCAAATCGAATTCAAATTGGTCAAGTATTAAAACAGATATTGAAGATTATTGGAAATTCTGAGTCACGTGATTATACACCGTGTTCAAGTCTTTTCATTATATGTTTAAAAGCATTTGAATAAATTTGTCGACTCTTGCAATTATATTACTCCATAACTTTGTTGTTATGGAAATAATAAGGTCTAAAGCTTTTTACTAGAATAAACATTTTTCACTTAGATTTATTTCTTTTATTATGCCCCCTTTCGAAGAAAATGGGGGTTTATTGTTTTGCAAGTGTCGGTCGGTCGGAAGGTCGGTCGGTCGGTCGGTCCGTATGTCGGTCGGTCTGTCCGTAGACCAAACCTTGTCCGGGGCATAACTCGAAAAGTATTAAAGGTAGAATCATGAAACTTCATAGGTGGATAGATCTCATTATGGAGAGGTGCAGTGCACAAGAACCGTAACTCTGCCGATCAAATTTTTTGAGTTATTGCCCTTTGTTGATTTTATAACTTGATTCTTGTCCGGAGCATAACTCAAACAGTATGTAAGGTAGAATCATGAAACTTTACAGGTGGATAGATCTCATTATGGAGAGGTGCAGTGCACAAGAACCGTAACTCTGCCGATCATATTTTTGGAGTTATTGCCCTTTGTTGATTTTTAAATTTGATTATTGTCCGGAGCATAACTCAAAAATTATGTAAGGTAGAATCATGAAACTTTACAGGTGAATAGATCTCATTATGGAGAGGTGCAGTGCACAAGAACCATAACTCTGCCAATCAAATTTTCTGAGTTATTGCCCTTTGTTGATTTTATAACTTGATTCTTGTCCGGAGCACAACTCGAAAAATATGTAAGGTAGAATCATGAAACTTTACAGGTGAATAGATTTCATTATGGAGAGGTGCAGTGCTTAAGATCCGTAACTCTGCCAATCAAATTCTTGGAGTTATTTCCCTTTGTTAATTTTTACACTTAATTCTTAACCTTGCCTATATGTCATGTTCTTTTACATATACAGCCTTGATATCTCACACATAGATACCTCCTTTCAACATGGATCACATTTAACCATGACCTTGGACCTTGTGACCTTGACCTTGGAGTTTGACCTACTTTTAAAAAAAATAAACTCGGCATATATCTCATAACCTTTTACAAAAACAGCCTTGATATTTCACACATGGACACATCTTACCAAGACCTTTCACAATTGACCATGACCTTGGACTTTGTGACCTTGACCTTGGGGTTTGACCTACTTTTAAAAAACTTTAACCTGGCCAAAATATCATGTCCTTTTACACATACAGCCTTGATATTTGACACATGGAAACCTCCGACCAAGACCTATCACATACGACTATGACCTTGGACCATGTGGCCTTGACCTTGGAGTTTGACCTACTTTTAAAAAAATTAAACTGGGCCTATATCTTATGTGCTATTACACATACAATCTTGGTATTTCACACATGGACACATCTTACCAAGACCTTTCACATTTGACCATGACCTTGGACCTTGTGACCTTGACCTTTGACTTTGACCTACTTTAAAAAAACTTTAACCTAGCTGATATATCAATTCCTTTTACACATACAGCCTTTGATATATGACACATGGACACCTACGACCAAGACCTTTCACATTTGACCATGACCTTGGACCATGTGACCTTGACCTTGGTGTTTGACCTACTTTAATAATACATTAACCTGGCCTATACTGTATGTGTAGAAATATTCGCGGGCTTCTAATTTTCGCTATATTCGCGCTAGACCATCGACCCGCGAATTCATGATTGCGCAAATATTTGTACTCTCAATTCTTCCTAAATAGTTTAATTTTCGCGTAAGTTGAAATGTATCTTTTTTTTTTATAAATATTACATGAATATACATTCAGTTCGTACATGTAGATGGTTTATTCACTAAAGGTGTTGAATAAAGAAGGTGACAAGATACATGTATCAAAGTAATTTAACAATAAAACTGTGAATAACCATTTAACACTTTATCGGACAATGCATTGTTTGACATCGTTTGGTTTGAAATACATGTAACAAACCCTTTATTAGAATGCATAAAGAAAATAATTAGTTACAGTGTAGCAATATCGGTTTAATTTCCTACTCCCGAATGTTTAAGATACTGCAAATAAGAAAGAGTATTTACGCAGCACTTACATTTATTTTGCTGTGCGCGAAATTAAGAATTCATATTTCGTCTCTCCGCGAATTCAGAGTTGCGCGAATATTTGTAAAACTCGAAAATGGGGCCCTACCGCGAAAATTTCGCTCCGCGAAAATATCTACACATACAGTATTTCATGTCATTTTTACATATACAGCCTTGATATTTCACGCATGGTCACTTCCAACCAAGATATTTCACTTTTGACCATGACCTTGGACCTTGACCTTGGAGTTTGACCTACTTTTAAAAAAACTTAAACTAGGCCTATATCTCATGTCCTGTTACCTATACAGTCTCAATATTTCACACATGGACACCTCCTACCAAGACCTTTCACATTTGACCATGACCTTGGCCTGTGTGACCTTGACCTTTGATTTTTACATACTTTTAGAAATCTTTAACCTAGCCTTTATCTTATGTCCTATTACACCTACAGCCTTGATATTTCACACATAGACACCTACCAAGACCTCTCACATTTGACCATGACCTTGAATATTGCAACCTTGACCTTTGAGTTTGACCTACTTTTAAAAAGACCGAAACCAGGCATATATATCATGTCCTTTTACACCTACAGCCTTGATAATTCTCACATGGACACCTCCAACCAAGACCTTTCACATTTGACCATGACCTTGACCTTGGCATTTGGCCTACTTTTAAAAACGTTAACCTGGCCTATGTTTCATTTTACTTTTACATATACAGCTTTGATATTTCACACATAGACACCTCCTACCAAGACCTTTCATATTTGACCATGACCTTGGACCTTCTTAACTTGACCTTGGACTTTGACCTACATCAAATGTAGGCCCTTGAGGGGGCATATATGTTTTACAAACATCTCTTGTTTCTATTTCACTAGCCAGCACAGACGAGAGCGCAAGTAAATCCGTTGAGGTAAAAGCGGCAACAATAGAAGTTAAACCCTCTGAGGATGACAGTAGCGAGGAAGATGATGATGATGATGACAGTAGTAGCGAAGAAGAAGGTGGTGGTGCCGGTAGTTTTACCCCGCTAGGTTCTATGGGCGCCGCTACGACGATCGCCGAGCGAGCAGAACAGATCAAGGCTATAATGACCATGTTAAAACAGTTACCTAAAGATCAGCAGTTTGACTGGTCTGATATCGGGATAGACGACTTTGAGATGATGGACGGTGACGGATCCAACATGGCGATGTGGGGCATGCTGGCAGGCGGTATGGGTGGGGAAGGCGAGACTGAGGGTGGTGCTTCATGGGGTGCCGGGCTTGGTCTCGGAGGTTTGGGAATTTTCGGAAGTCAGTTTGCTGGGGCGGGCGGTGCATCTGGATCTTGGTCAGGTAGTGCTGGTGCCGGAAGTGGAGCAACCGGAAGTGGTACGGCCGGAGGTAATGGCGGAGCATCTGGTTCCGGTGGCTGGGGTTCTGGAGGCGGTTCGTGGGGAGGTTCCGGTAGTTGGGGTACTGGTAGTGGCTGGACATCCGGCTGGACAGGAGGAGCTGCGGGCGGTGGATCTGGCAGTGCTGGTGGTCAAGCTGGCGGGGCTGGGTCTGGTTTATGGGTGAAGAATCAAGTTACAGGAGAATGGGAGTTTATTTCCGGTGGATCTGGTAGTGCTGGGGGTCAGGCTGGAGGTCAAGCCGGCGGGGCTGGGGCTGGTAGTGGTCAAGGTATATGGGTAAAGAATCAATCAACAGGAAAATGGGAGTTTATCGCTGGCGGATCTGCCACTTCCGGTCAAGGTATATGGGTGAAAAACCAATCAACAGGTAAATGGGAGTTTATCGCTGGCGGTGCTGGCGCGGCTGGTAGTTCTGGTCAAGGTACCTGGGTCAAGAACCAGGTTACCGGGGAGTGGGAGTTTGTTGCGGGCGGTGCTGGTGGGGTGACCGGTGGATCTGGAATTACCGGTGAGGTTGGTATACCTGTACAAGGATCGTGGGTGAAGAACCAGGTGACGGGCGAGTGGGAGTTTGTGGCTGGTGGTGCTGGTGGCATCGGTGGGGCTGGTGGTGCTGGTGGTACAGGCCAGGGTGGCTTGGTGTGGAATGCTGCTACAGGACAGTGGGAGATGGCAGGCGGGGCTGCAGGACAGGGTCAAGGCGGGGCTGGTAGTCAATTCGGTCAGGGTAACTGGTTTTGGAATGCTACATCTGGACAGTGGCAGTTTGTTGGAGGTCAAGGTCAAGGTGGGATGGGAGGTCAAGGTCAAGGTCAGTGGGTGTGGAACGCTACATCCGGGCAATGGCAGTTTGTCGGTGGTGCAGGCGGCCAAGGCCAAGGTCAGAACTGGTGGAACATGAAAGGTGCAGGTCTGTTACAGCGTCTGAAGGCGTTATTACAGGCACAGGCTATGGCTCGGTGGAACGAGTGGCAGAAAACCGTCAAGGCGGGATTTGTGGGTCGTCAACGACCGTCACATATTGTCCAAACTATCCGCGGGAAAATGGGGCGTAACCAGATAGGCGGGGCTAAAGTATCCATTTTGGGCGGGGCCCAGTCTAGAGGCCAATCAGCGACGGGCAGAGCTCCACCAAATACCAACGCAAACTAACAGATTACTGTCTCTTTCTAGTTATCCTTTCTAACATTAATTATGTCAAATTAATAAATATTGATTTAGATCATTTTGATAATTTAGTGTTGACTTTTTAAAGGTATGTTCTAAGTGGATTTTAAGATATCATGGGAGAAAATTGTATCGTAAAGACACATTCGAGAATAAATAAACAGACCGGTGACTTTAGTCCGTTTACCATAAATTATGACACATTGAAAACTTTAAGTAGTCCATCCCTAATGCGATTCATGCGACGTCGTACTTTTTCGTGCGTTCGTTTCGCATCTGAATCTGTTCGGGCGACGTCGTAAACATTCGGCGGTGGAATGCTCCACTACCGAAAATTTACAACATCGCCTGAATAATTCCGACGTCGCGTGAATCTCATTAGGGGTGGACTACCTTAAGTTCGATCGCCTATAACTGTAATCAGGGTTTACTCTGATAAATTCGATATTTGATATGTTGTGGTCGCTCATGTACATGTACTATTAAATGAGCGGCATCAACATATCAAAGAGCGAATTTCATCAGAGAAAACTCGGATTGCTGTAACTGTAATTTTGTGTACGAGTGTTCGAATCTTTAAGATGTCTCGCACCTGCAATATTCGAACCTGTATATAAGAATTGCATTGGAAATTAAGAGCTTATTTCCCCATGTTTACACAGATAAAAAATCCTAAACTTAATCCTTTCCCAAACAAGACCTGGTTTTGACGTCCCTAATATAAAAGGCTTGGGGAAACCTTGAAACAAAAGAAAAAACTGCTGATAACCAGCAGTTTCTCCTTTTGTCTCAATATTTCTTATGCCATATTTTACACAAAGTCTACCTTTAATAACTTCTATTTTGTCATATTTGGCAGTTTTTGAAGTGGATCATCCTAAATTTTTGCCGTTTGGGAAAGGGTTAATTAAGTGTCATATTATGGTAACAGGACTAAACATGAAAAAAGGCTATAGCAGTTATTCAACGTTCTTAAGAACAAGAAAAATCTCAAGTTCTCAATATGCTTCATTATAATCATTGTAAGGAGTTGATTCTAAAACCAGTAGCTTATGATCGAAAGGTTATGTCGGGCCTAATGATGTAAAAGTGATTCAGTTGTTAAATTATTTCATGAATTGATTACAAGCTTTTTCAAAAAGATGTAATCTTTCTTTTCTTTTTGTGCGATACCACATCTCTACACTCGCCTACATGTCCCAGATGCATAAATGAATGTGAATGAAAGGGGACCTGTATAACGTTTGATACCAAAATGGTTCAAGACCAGAGGCGCATTCTTTAGAGCGAGATTTTCTAAGATTTCTTAGGGTGTTTTGGATAAAGCGTTTTTAAGACAGAGACTTTTACCGAGCTGTTCCGAATGCTCCATGTTTATACAAATGACGTCATTATGACGTCATTTGTATAAAGTATGGAGCATTCGGAACACCGCGATTTATAAATTATGGAGTGTTCGGAACAACTCGGTCAAATCTCTTTTATATTGTTTGTACAGAGTTGACCGAGGGGTTCCGCACGAAGTATAGGGTAATGGCGCCTACCATTGAGCGTCTTAAAAATCTTGCTCTAAAGAACGCTTTATCCTAAAATATCTTAAGACATCTCAAGATATCTCAAGAAATCTCGCTCTAAAGAACGCACCTCAGCTTGTGGTTGAGATCTGACTTATCAAGACACATATGAACCTGGATCCATCTGGAAAAGCATTTTATGGTAGTCTGCCCCTAACGAGATTCGCGTGACGTCGGAATTATTCGGGCGACATCGAAAACATTCGGTGGTGTAACTTTCCACCGCCGAATGCTTACGACCGCGCCCGAATAAGTTCGGATACGTAACGAAGACGCTAAAAAAATCCTATGTTTTACGAACTTCAAAATGGCCACATTACGGATATTCTATCTTAATGTTCCAAAGTACTTTGCATGCGTCGGTTCAAATCTTGCAAGTGTGAGACACCTGCACAATTCAAACCATCACATGCAAAATTTCAGTGTATTGAATTTCGATATTGCGTTAACTAATTAGTTTATTGATGGTGGATCAATTGATCAGTTTAACCCTTTCCCAAACAAGACCTAGTTTTGACGTCCCTAATAGAAACTGCTTCGGAAAACATTGAAACAAAAGAAGAAACTACTGATAACCAGCAGTTTCTCCTTTTGTCTCAATATTTGAAATCTATGCCATATTGTACACAAATCTTATCTTAGATAACATCCATTTTGTCATTTGTAGCTGTTTTCGAAGTGGATAACCGTAAATTTTTTTGTCGTTTGGGAAAGGGTTGATGATTGAATGGTTCTTTAATGCACGTTTTAACCACATTGGGTCATATCGCGGCTGCTGGAGCACTTATTCACATATTCATGTTGTTTTTCTCGTCAGCAGTGTCGGATCCAGGGGGGGGGGGGGATCGGGGGTTCGAACAAACCCCCCTTTGTAGCCTGATTATTTCATTTTCATGCAGAAACTCGGTCAAAATTGTGTAATACTAGAAAAACGAACCCCCCTATTTGCATATAGCCCTATATCCGAACCCCCTTACAGAAATCCTGGATCCGCCGCTGCATCAGTACTACCACAATATATCCAATCCAAGCCTCCAGCTTTTGTCTAACTTAGATGATTCGTGGTTAACATCCATTGGTCAGAGGCAGGGTGCGAATTTGTCAAATGTCAGAAAGGATACTGTTCGAGCCGGGGTTCGACCCCACGACAGCTGCATCATATACGGTGACAAAAAATCCAAAAGGACATCTAAAGACGAGCGTGTTTACCGGATCTGAAGTAATGCCTGAATATGGAATGATTTTATCCAGTAAATCGTGACGTAATTTCAGACAAACAATATATATATTAATAGTATTTCGTAGGTTTTGTTATAAAAATATCTCAACTAGGCTTGATTCAAGCCGTAATAACGAGATTTTATAACAAATCCGACGGTTGTTCAACACATAACGATAATCCCGGTCTATTTTTAGCACAAAATTCATTGCTATTTGACGATCACTGTTGATGATGCTCCGAAAAACATATCGATCGTCGTTGTAAAAGCAAAACCTCGTATCTCGTTTTTGTAAAATTTTAAAGAGGAGGGAAAAGAGAGTAATAACTTTTCACAAACTGAAATGTTTTACATGAAATTTTGAGAAATTGTTCATGAATAATGTATCATCGATGCTGATCGGTAAAAATATCTCAAAACCTTCGAGAATTGTCTAAGCTGGGCACACAAGTTTGTACTTTGAAAATCGCAAGAATCGACATATATACTAGGTTTTGCATTTACAGCGATGCGATGCTTTTCAACATAAACCTCGTAACTGCAGCTTCTTTTAAGCTGCAGTTACGAGCTTTTCGTTTAAAAGCGACAATATTAGAGAAATGTAGAAAATGCTGATAATCAATAGTTTCTTGATACTTGAATGTTTGCTATTCTATGGAATAGAAACTTAACTTCTTCAGCAAACATTGTTTTAATTTGTCCTCGGCAACAGCTGTCAATTTTGTCCAGCTAAAGAATATTTCGCTCGAGATACAGTTCAGGAGCGTATCTAGGCGGATACCTGGTAGCCCGGGTTGAATTTAGGACGTTTTGGCCAGGACGTTTTGGCCACGGGCGTTTTGGCCACTACTATTGGAAAAACGGACGTTTTGGCCAAATTTATTTTGTGTACAAAACACCCTAATTAATTTTAAAAAATCAAAATAACAATTAATTAAATCATCATTACATAAAACTACATCATTTTGTAAAAAAAAACAAAAAAACATTTTGTAGCTTGATATTTTGAAATAATGTACATAAAATGAATTTGGCCAAAACGTCCGTTTTTCCAATAGTAGTGGCCAAAACGTCCGTGGCCAAAATGTCCTGGCCAAAACATCCTGGCCAAAACGTCCGTGGCCAAAACGTCCGTCCACCGCCCGGGTTTCAACATAATCATTTTTCATGTATGTCCAGTGGTGTTTCCAAGAAAAAAATGTGAAAACGTATCCTTAGATTCCCCAGAAACCCCACAATCCATAACCATGTTACACAAATTTTGACTCTTCCAATTTTGAAGATATTACACACGACAATTTCAAGTGAATGTAATCTAACTTTTCTGGTCTCTCTGGGTAGAAACTATTGTGGGAAATGAAGAAATTGCTTGTCACAAGCAATTTCTTCATTTTCCACAATATTTTCCACAGATTTCCTGTATTTGGCTGTCAAAATGCGTCGAATGGACTCGACAAAACGCATCGGTTTCAACATTACAAACTTCTACTCCCATGCCGTTTATAGAAGATCCTTCTCGTCTGGCAAGGGATATTTTAGAAATATGAAAAAAAGTGACCAACAGGTCTAATTCCAAGTTTACCTTAAAATTCAAACAACATATCTTATCCAATCAGATTGCTTGTAATGTAATTTTGTATTAGATGATAGATACAGAAATATTGGCGAATCTATAAAGATGCAAGAGCTCGTTTCTCAATCAATTAGGAATGAAAACGTTAAAATATAATAAAAGGGACATTTATACAACCACTACGTGCTATTGAAGGTAAGTTTGTGCCTTAGCCTATTTCCAAATATTAATTTGACTGTCTGCAATCGAAGCCGAACAAAAATAGGACGCGTCGAATTTCGGATATGTCAAATTATTTTAAAGGCCCATTGACTTCTATAGATCTTCAACGAGTGTCGACTGTATATGAGTCCGCATTATATATTTTCTTTTGTACCACCTTTGATCTATCAATTTACGTCAAAATCTTATTTAGGTAATGTTGAAATTTGATGATGTATCAGTTGCGGGTCCAGAGGGGATCCAGTGTGGAGTCAAATCAATCCCATTTATAGTCTGATTAACCCTTTCCAAAACGACCAAATTTTAGGGTTATTCACTGCAAAAACTGCCACAAATGACAAAATGGATGTTATTAACGGTAGGACTTATGTAAAATATGGCACGGAAAATATTGAGACAAAAGGAGAAACTGCTGGTTATCAGCAGTTTCTTCGTTTGTTTCAACGTTTTCCCAAGCATTTTCACAGAGCAGGTATTGTTTGTGAAAGGGTTAATTAATTCCATTATTGAACTTCTATTCGGTCAAAATTGTGTAATAGTACGAAAACGAACCCCCTATTAGTCTGTTCACAGAAGTTCTGTATCCGCGGCAGCGTATAGCCTGTACACTGTTTTCTTTTCACATAATGCACAGGTATCAATACCATCAAGACTGCCTATTTCCATTTACAAAAAATATCGCAATATTCTGTGGAGAACCCTGTATCTATTCATATTTAGAGAAATTGAAACATGTTGCAGAAACTTAAAAATGACTGAAGACTTATTATATTCAGAAATTACAAAAGAGGGTAAACTAGGCCTAATAGCATAGAGAAGATTTGAAAGATAAATGAGAAATGCATAAAAAAAGGGAAAAAAGAAAAAAGAATTGAAAAAAAAAAAAAACATACAAAAAATGAAAAAAATAAAAAAGAAAAAACGCACACACATAATACTGAATATCACAAACGATCCTTAGAAACATATTCATTTGAAACAAATAAAGCAAGTGGTTACAAAATGTAAATGATAGATAAATAACTGTTTTGACCCTTTCTAAAACAAGAGCGGGTTTTGGCGTCCCGGATTGAGAGAAGGTCAGAAAACGTTAGCCTACATAAAAAGAAGAAAATACTGATATACACATCATTTTTGGAAGCAAATTTTCCAAATTTGCTTCTCTTAGCAGCCATGCGTCTCTGCACTTTACCATTCTCTGCATACCACACAACATCTTCTGGTCTTCCTCACTATAAATAGTTCTATCAAAAGCAAAGATTAATGAGGTAACAGTCATTCGAACATTCAATATGTAAGTCTGAATTTATGTGTAGATATTGAATTGTGTGACTGAAAATGAAACATTCAATTAATCATGTCTCTGAGAGATGAAAAGATCCACGTAGTAATTTGCTTTATTATGGTTCAAAGAATTAGTCCAATGGCCTTCCTTGTAAATGGGTCAGTCGAGTTTACTGAACTATGAAATATATTCAGCTTACACAAACGATTAATACGGTCGAAAGATCGCGACGAAGTCGCGATCTTTTGATCGCCTATAGGTTACACGTACGAGTATAGGGAATAAAAGCACAAAATTACCGTTTTAGTCAATTTCAATATTTCATTTCTCAAACCCTAGGAGACTTTTTTTCGGCCATCTTGAAATTTTAGTTTTATGATGCCCACTGGAGCTCAACTTCCGGCAGCAGACTGGACTCGATTTCCACACAAAGGCACTCCGTAAATTTCACTAAACACGAAAGTCAGTCACCAGTGTTCAAATTCTAAATCAAATTCCTTATTTCCAATATTAAATAGTATTTAAGTTACGCTATATGTAATATACTCGTTCTTACTGTTTACAACACAAAACGAAAACATTTCAGAAAATTCTTTACACAGATCTATATGCTTGATGACGTAATATAAAGTTGCGGTAAACGTCACGCGGACTGGGTGCGGGAGATTTCGTATGACGTAAATGTACATTCCATAGTAAAATAGGGAACGATTTTACCGAATTAAATCTGACGTAATTTCGGACTAGTTAACAATACCTTTTCGTATGCGTTGTTATAAAATCTCCTAACTACGGCTTGATTCAAGCCGTTGTTACGAGATTTTAAGACAACACCGGCGGTTTATCACGATACCTAACAAGCAACCAAGTCTATTTAAACACAGAATTCTTTGCCATTGACCCAGATTCGTTCATGGATTTTTTCAACCGTGAAGTCTTGACCCTTCCGTATTTCGATACAATGAAAGTTTGGGTTTTTTTACAATGCACGGCTGTAGTTTTCCTCCAGGTTGGCGGAAAAGAAGCAATTTAAGACGACATGTGATAATTGATAAAACCGCATGAGTTTGACCCTTTCCCAAAAACAGAAATTTAAGACTTCTATATTTGTGTCTGAAAATTTGATTTCCTAACGCAAAATATAAGCTAGGTCTACCACATGAAATGGTGAGACGAAAATGTTGATTATCAGTAGATCTAGATTCTATTTTCTTCTTTTTCGTCGATGTTTCCCTAAACCTTTTTTTTCTGTAACATCAGTGGTTATTTCGGAAAGGGTTAAAGATAGATCTATAAAAACTAGAGTTAAAGCTGCTATCTTTTCCAAATCTAAATTAGATCTGCCGGGATCTTTTTTGTGGGCGAGATTTTTGAAAATTCTCGTATCATTATGCCAGAAATCTCATTCAAAATGGCTAAATGAGAGAAAAATCTCACTGATCTATATTTTTGACAAAGGATTTGGTACTACAATTTGCATTTGAAAACTAGTGGCGAATCCAGGATTTCTGTGAAAGATGTTCGAATATACACGTGTAAATATTGTAGGGGATTCGTTTTACTATCATTAATTTATTTAAATTTGACTGAATTTCTGTATAAATATTCATGAAAAAGTCAGGCTTCAGAGTGGCCTTCGTTTGAACCCTCTGAACCCCCTCTGGATCTGCCACTGAAAACTTTCTCAAAAGTATCATCCTAATTAATCCCTATGTGCAGATAAAATTGTAATCCAGTTTGACAGTCTGCTCCTGGTGTCAATAGACTTTTTCTTGAAATAGGAATGTTTCAAACTTTGTCTGTGATGGTTAAGATCTTGCAGGTGTGTCACACTTGCAAAATTGTAAACAAAGCATTCAAAATTTATTGAAGATTAATAGTGTTTTCCTTGTTTAAATATACCTGTACAGTGGCGGATCCAGGATTTCTGTGAGGGGGGTTCGAATATACAAATAGGGGGGGTTCGTTTTCCTAGTATTGCACAATTGTGACTGAATTTCTGTGTGAAAATGAAATAATCTGGCTACAGAGAGGGGGGGGGGTCGTTTGAACCCCCCGAACCCCCTCTGGATCCGCCACTGCTGTAAAATTTGTGAAGATGTGCCATTATTATTATTATTAGATTTCTCTAATATTATTATATATTATTGTTGTTGTTGTTGTTACTATTATTATCATTAGGCCTATTATCATCATTATTATTATTATTATATTGTGTTTATAATGTCAATGACGACAGAACTAATTAATATTTTTAAGGTGTTGGGCTCAATTCCCAGTCCGGATTTCATCATTCGATACAAGAAGTTGTAATAAATTTATAAATAATGCCTAACATGTAGGTAGTGAGTACCATAGGAAACAAGAGTTGTCCGCGGACAACATAGCTCGCTTACACGAGAGCTTGCCACAAAAAAAGGAGTTCAAGGTCAAGGTCACTATGTCATGGTCTCAAGGTCAAGGTCATGACATGAGGTTTCCATATCATGTGAAATGTCAAGGCTCTATCTGTAATAGAGCAATGCTGCATGAGATATAGGCCAGGTTTAAGTTTTTTTAAAAGTAGGTCAAACTCCAAGGTTAAGGTCACTAGGTCAAAGGTCATGGTCCCAAATGAAAGTTCTTGGCAGGAGATATCCATGTGTGAAGTGTCAAGGCTGTATCTCTAATAGTGCCTGAGATATAGACCACACTAAAGTTTTTGAAGAAGCGACGCTGACGCCGGCGCCGACACTAGGGTTTTGACATTAGCTCCCCGGACATAAAGTCCCGGCTCACTTAAAATAATTCCATTAGCCTACGTAGATAGATCGGTGTTCTTCCCAGCAAAATAAGCTGTAGAAGCCCCAATATATCACTGGTACTTAAATATAATGCGTAGACTACCTTCCAAAGTTCAAAACTTCCACCTGTCACAAAAAAGTGTGAATTTGAGGTGACCAATTTTATCTAATGTTTTAACTGATAACTAATGCATTTTGAAAAAAAAAAAAAAACACCAATTACAGAGATTGTATGCATGATCATTTGCATAAACACTTTATGTTTGAGGTCAACAAAAAGGTGTCACTCCTGTATCTTTTTGACTAATTACATGGCCACAGGAGTCTACTGATTCTAAAATCTGGGGATTCAAACTGCTTTTTTACACTATGCTTGTATCTTAGGCTTTCCATACAAAACATAGAAGGCTGCCTGCAAAAAATGAGGGTTCACAATTCCATCTGGCCTAGGGGGTAAAAAAACCCATCAGGTATTTATGAAAAGCCTGAATTAATGAATAAAAAGGCCCACCTTGGTCCTTTCCCAAGTTTGGTGTCCAAAGTCCATCCCAAAAGTTTTGTTGGGCTATACATGGCTTAGAACTTTCATTCTTAATCAGGTAAATGGCTCTGATTTTGGCAAATAGCCTGCAAACACAAATCTACCCATCAAATTCTCTATGTACCCCTACACTTTTTAGATGTGCCAATCTACAAAGCTACTGGCTTGACAACAAGTAGATCCACTGAAAGTGCACTTGTGCACATCAATTATCTGCACTAGTGGTCTTTTATTCAGTGCTTTTCAACATTTTTCCTCTTCGCATACAGAAAGTCAGAAACATTGTTAGGAAAGAATAATTTATACTGAAAACCATTTGGCTGGCTACAACTCTGAATCACTCTGGAATTATAATGTGTAGACAACATCCTCACATTATTTTGTGGAGAACCCTGTAGGTAGATTACACATACTTCTATTTAGTTCAATGGTCCGGATTGCAGTTGCTTTGACATTTAAAATATCGCAAATGTATGAAATAGAAGGAGATGAATAATATCGCAGCTCGACCAGTATTTTGACCATGTGTCTTTATTGCCAAATTATATAATTGTAACCATCCAAATACCTGTATCCGACCAAATGAGTCTATAATTGACTTTCAACACCTAATACTTCTTTACTTAACTAGATACCTCAATAAAGGACTCGTATTAGGTGCTGCGAGTCAAATTATAGACCCCTTTGTATCCAACAAAACTTAGTCTACAGATCTGATCTAAATGTATAATTTTTCTTTAGTATGAAAATCTGCTTTCTTTCGACCGTATTTAGGCTTTGCCTATTTTCATATTATGCATGAAGTTGTGCTAAAAATAAATACAACTCCATCATGAAATCAAAGTATGCAAGGTATTCTGGATAATCAAAGTACTTAATCAAAATACTCTACGAATCAAAGTATTCAAGGTATTCAAATGGATAATCAAAGTACCTAATCGAACTACTATATTTCTGGCCCCGGTTTCTCGAAAAAACTTAAGTATGTTCTCAAATCTGAGCACAGTGCTCAAATTGCATGAAATCCACGTGAACTTCAATGGAATACCCTTCAACGTTGGAGAGTATCCCTTTGATGTTGAGCATGTTCTCATGAGAATATACTTAAGTTTTTTTCGAGAAACTGGGGCCTGGACAGGCCTACATTTTTGAAAAATTTGCTTCCAAACAGTACTGTCAGTACTTTGATTTCATTTTCCTTCAGTAGCACAAATTCCATATTCATTTAAACACATTTTTTTCCACCGCCAAATGTTTACAACCGCACCCGAATAGGTTCTGATACGTAACGACGCCGGTCGAAAAAAGACGAAGTTTTGTGAACTTCAAAATGATCACATTACGGGTATTCTACCATAATGTTGGAGGGGGAAGGGGGGGGGGGTATGTTAAAAAATGTCACACTATATGATTCTCACGCACCGTATTATGTAACGAACACTTTCATTGGTCAATGTAATCCAATCAAAAGGCTCGTAATCAAAGTCACCTTTACGGAAGTTGTTGACTAATATGGGAGTTGTCATCAGTTTTCGGGTAAAAATTGACAGAAATTCCAACCTAAGAGAGCTGTCAACACTGTAGCATGTATTTAGAAGATGGCCGAGGATGTGAAGACCTCAAAGAATCCAGTTCTGCACGTAGTTGTGATTGGTTTTCACCACAAGAAGGGATGTCAGGTTAGTGATTTAATTTTTACGCCTCTTTAAAAAGAGTCTTTTTTGTCACTAGACATAAAAAATCAGGGGCCCGTATTACTAACGATCGTACGTTTGATTTTTGCATAAATACTTGTAACAACAGCCCTGATTGGTTCAGTCGGATTTTTCATGCAATCAGATGTCTTGTTACACAGTTTACATAAAAACTTGGTCGTAAGATGTTTAGTAATACAGGGCCCAGGTTCTTGTTTTATTTTGTCACAGTGCTTGAGATAAGAGGGGCTAACAGTGACGACTGTTCAAAAAGCATCAATGTTGGGCTATATTGTGTTTCAGGTAGACTATTCGTACCCACCTCTACTCCCTGGTGGCGAGGTCAACAGTAACGAGACTCCGGCAGAGTGGAAACACCTCCCGTCACTAGCGGTACCTGATGGTGCGCACAACTATGTCAAAGGTAGGATCCTGTTGACCATTTATCCCTGTCCCTTAATCCTAGTTAATAAGAAGGCTTGGTAAAACATTACAAAAAAAAAATGAACTGCTTATCAGCTGATCAGCAATAAAATTTCTTCTTTTCCGTCAATATATTTTTTATGAAATAATGTATATACGAGGGATGATCCAAAAGTAATGTCACAAATGTTGTTTTTGGTTAATTAATGCACGTATCGTCATGCAATTTTACATGCCGAAAGTTTATCATTTGTTTAAAGGGGCTCGTTCTATGTTTTTATGCTTCCGAACTGTTTGGGAACTCATATTTGTGCATGGAAAAACAATTAGCAATGGATAAAAACCTCAATCTCGGCGAAAAAACATTTTTCCTTTGCTATAGATCAATCCCTTACAAGCGTGTTTACACATTCTATTTTTACTTCAAAACAAGACAAGGTCAAGGTCAACGAGACACACCTCCGCGATATTAACACACCGTACAACCGGCTGTGTGGATGACTGTGCCCTTCTTTGCGAGGAATACGTGAAAAGGTTTATTTTGTACAAGCACTGAACATTTATACGCATATTTATCAACTATAGAATACCAAAGATCCTTTCGTTTATTTATAAAAGTAAATTCATTTGACCTACCATGCACATGACATCAGATGCCGAATCTGTCTTCGCTGACTTTCTACGCAGCCGGTTGTACGATGTGTGAAATCTCGCTGAGCACATATGACGTATCTCTGACGTAATTGATTTTTGAAGGTTGGGCATATGTAGCCGTTACAAAACAAAAAAAGGACGACCAGCATGTTATTAATTGACTTGGATTTTAATACTTAATAAAGCTCGACGAGTGGTTACAATGGACATACATGATCTACCCCTTCAGGTTGGTAATTTCATACGTTATTTCTGGTTTGTAATTATTGTGCCATTTGCATTTTCGACAGCCTAGCTCGTCGCCCTTTAATATATACACAAATTTTCATAAAGTTTCGTGTAATACTACAAAAATAAACCACATTTTTATACAGCGCATCGGTGTCCAGCGCCGCACAACACACGTCATTGACGTCAAAGTCTTCTCCTCAGAATCGCCCTCCGTGGTCAATGCAACGTTAGTGGCGTTCGGCCAACATCATAAATGCATTTACAAACATTTCGTTTAGGAATTCATTGAATGCATCCCTTGAATCAATTTGTTCTCAGCTGGTTAAGGTCGGCGTGATGAATTCCTCTTAAATTCAGCTTAAGATGCGGAAATAGCGCAAAGTCACGTGGACGTTGGCGTCATTCCGCTGCTCTTCATGTCTTCCGGCTCGTTTTTCATCTTCAAACGACCCATTCTCACTCCCAAAAATTGCTTGCACCAACGGTAGACGAGACTCATATTAATAGTATGTTCTTTTAGGTGGAATTTATAGTTTCTGTTGCTTCATTCGGCTATTTTCCAAGCCTAAAGCAAAAGTTCAGAATATCAAGTTGTGGGCTTTTATGCGATTCTACCATTTTACTGCATGCGCGTGATAGATTCAATGAGACTTATTTGGTATTTCACCGCATCGATTTTATTGAAATGTTCTAAAATTGCCAAGCAATATCATGACATCGTGTCATTTAAATATTAGCTTAATTGGCATAGGTTTTCTTTTACACAGGCGGCAATCACATGACATTGTTATGATATATTTTCCTCACTTATGTAAACAAAAACACTTGGTAAGAACGCATTTTCTCAAATTTTGAATCAAATACTTAACACTCAATATTGAGATACGTGCCATTCGATACGTCATATTCTCTGGTCTATTTTGGTACCAAGATCTTCCCTCAAATCCCTGTCAAAGCTGAGAACATTCGTGCAAAGTATTTCTAAATGCCGTGATATATTTTCTTAAGAAATGTTTGCACTTTGCACGAATGTTCTCAGATTTGACATGGATTTGAGGGATGATCTTGGTATCAAAATAATCCGGAGATTACGACGCATCGAATGGTACATATCTCAATTCTGAAAGTCTTAAGTATTTGATTTAAAATTTAAGAAAATGTGTTCTTACCGAGTGTTTTTGTTTACATAAGGGAGGAAAATATATCATAACAAAGTCACGTGATTGCCGCCTGTGTTTTAACATGATGATAGAACACAAAGTTGTAAAAATCTTCAAACGAATAGTCTAGGGCGTGCGGCGCACATCACGATATGGATCTTTGTTAGCATTTTATTTTCTCGGATATATAAAAAAGAATTAAAATAATTCAGAAAAGCATGTTTCAAATAGGATAAGCTTGAATGATAAGTCTTAATTTGTACAAGAATAGGTCGTGTAACCAAATTATAGGCACTGTGACATTACTTTTGGATCATCCCTCGTACTTAAAGAAACATCTCGCTCTAAGTGATAAGCATGAGAAAACAACCAGAGAACAGAAAAAAACAGATACACAGAATTTTCTCCCTTTCTGTCTTCGCATTTCAAGCTATAGTACACATTTCCAACATAAAGTAATAATCACCTATTTCCAACATAAAGTAATAATCACCTATCATGTCATATTCATTAAATTTCAAAATTCAGCATAGATAAATTCTTTTATTTTATGGTTATGGAAAGGGTTACAAGCGTGGATCCAGGTATTTTTCCCAGGGGGGGTCCGCATGCAGATAAATGTCATACCGTGAAAGACTAAATATAATAACGGTTTGTCGCGGCTAACAGGGACGAATGACGCAGCTTATTTGGGACATAACCAGTATTCTTTTTGATAACCCCTTTTTTCGCCAAATTCCAGGGGGGGTCATGACCCCCTGACCCCACCTCTGGATCCGCGCATGGGTTACGAGTACCAATCATCTTTGTACAACTCTAGTTTCCTTTTTCCTTCAATCTTATAATTATTTTTTGTAAAGCCTTTTGAGAAATAGATTTTGTGTATTAATTGAATTGCATACAAACTTGCGGTCGAACATATATTTAAGGTGTGTACTGAGGAATAAACCATTAATCTAGAGTGTATATGATAAACTTTTAATATTTTACAGATACCATTTATTTCCACCTGCCCGCCCTAGAAGGTACACACAGAACTGTGTATGGAGTGGCCTGTTATAGACAGATTGACTCTAGTGTAAGTTATATATCATGAACAAGGATCTGGAAAAAGGGCCCTTATAGCATTTGAGATTTTCATGATTCAAGATCAGGTTATGCCAAAGTTCAGGCTGATCAGGACCCTTGATGCTCTCCAATAGTTGCTACAGAATAATTATGATTATCATGGAAAAGCTATTGGAGAACAACATCGGTCCTTATGCATTGTATGCTGATCTGGATCCATGTTGTTCTCAAATGCCATAAAGGCCCCTTTTTCCTGATACCGGCTCAGATATATACATGAATGTGATTGATATAAGGTTCTCTACATCACATATATGTGACCCGTCACGCTAAAAGGGACCTTATCCGAACTCCAAAAATCTAAATTTTGACAAACTTGTCATACCTAGTACAAGTCAACCAGATCCTGTATGCAAAAAATGAACATATGGTAAGATAGGGAAACATTCTGAATTTAGAAATTTACATAAAAGTGGAAAGTGTCGGCCCTAGTCTGGCTGCGCGAACTGCGCAGACTGACTAGGGTCAATATTTTTCACACACCTGATAAGGTCCCTTTTAGCGCGATGGGTCACATATGTGAACTATCCCAAAACAAAACAATTTTAGACTGAAGTTTGAAGACTTCATCAGCTGACAAAACAGATGTTGATAAATATAAGACTTGTGTGCAATATAGCATTGAGGCAATTGGGCAAAATGCTGTTTATCAGCATTTTTATGCTTCCCGAAGGGAGAGCATAATTATAGTCGCCGCTTTGTCTGTCCGTCCGTCATTCCATCCATCCGTCTGTCCGTCCGTCCGAAGTGATTTCTCCATAACCCTTGGGCCAAATCAAATGAAACTTACCATGTGAACTCCCTATAACATAATGCCGATGTACTTTTCCCGGTTTTTGGATTTGAGGCCTCGTCATGGGAAAACGGGACTTAAGCTCAAATACAGTTTTTCTCTAATTTCTCCTAGTCTAATGGTCAGAATTTGATGAAATTTCATATTTGAGTAGTAAATCAGATGCCCTTGACAATAAACTACGTGTATGTGAAATTTGGGTATAAAAATTATGTCATGCAAAAAGGGGGCTTAACATTTGTTAGCTTTATGTTAGCTCTGCTTGGCATACATTTATTGTGACAATGCCTTACGGAGCATTGTCCGTCTCTGACGGCTCTTGTATTCTTTCGTAAATCTTTCCAAACCTTTACTAATAGGAAAATCAAATCCAGGTCTTACTTCAAAAAAGATTGAAATAAGATTTGTATGCAGTTTGTTATATGTATTGGAAATTTTTATTTGGAAAACTGAGTATCATGCAATCACAATTTATTTAGGATAAGATTATGGTAAATTTTCTATATAATAATAACAGCTTACCATAACATGCTTTGGCAGGCTTTTGTTTGCACTATAATCTGGAAATTGATCAATCTCACTATTGACTCAAAATTAACTTCATGATAACGTCATTTGTATGAAGTGTGGAGCATTACCATGGAACCATGAAGCATTCGGAACAACTTGGTCATTTCTCTCTTATATTGTTTCTACAGAGTTAACCAAGTGGAGAGGTTCAGCACAAAGTATAAGGTAATGGGGCCTCCCATTAAGCTTCTTTAAAAACTTGCTCTAAATAAGGCTTTATCCTAAAACATCTTAAGAAATCTCAAGATATCTCAAGAAATCTCGCTCTAAAGATTAAAGAATTGGCCAAAGATCTTGTTTCGGAAAGGGTTAAGGACTACTGGTAGTATGACTTGTAACTACTAGTTGGTACATATTTCAGGATTTGAAGAAGAAGAGTACCGATGTGACAAGAAGTACTGTACAGAAGTCTGTCTGTGTATTGAGCTATCTTGTGAGTAAACACAGGGATAATTTCGTTCTGAAATTCATGAGAGAAAATATCTCATTCATACAAAATTTATTGTAGATATTGTGTAGCTGGTTGTAGTATAAGGGCACTTATACTATCTCGCCATACAAGCTAGCTTTTATAGCGACGTGGTAGAGTGTTCGCTTAGGGTGTGAGAGGTCCCAGGATCGAATACCCACAGGAGTCGATACGATATTTATTAGCGGGTTAAATTTGGCGCCCACCTAAATGCTAAATAAAATTTTGCTGAGGCTTTTCTCACATTGATCCGATTTTAGTGAGATTTCCGGCAGAAAAATGAGAGAATATCACCAAATCGTGCCCCAAAATAATCCCTGGTTGAAAATGAGATGGGCTCATCCTCAAAAAAAGGGCCTACATGACATGTTAGTCTTAGACCACCCAGGATTTGGATCTGTTTCTATCTGAGGATAGTCTGATCATGGTCCATATTGCTCTAAAAGCTGCCTAGAGCCTCAGATAAGAGAGAGTGAAGGCTCTTCTAACTGTAATATTTCATTTATTGTTCATCAAACCCTATGTTTTGGGTATTCATTGGAATCGTCTCGCTGAGACGATTCAAATGAGTACCCACAACATAGGGTTTGGATTTCAAATAACAATTTAAGAATGTCTTCACGCCCTCTTATCTGTTGCTCTGTTTCTACATTTAACACGTTGGATAATCACGTGATGCAATAATTACTGAATATCTTCAATAACTTTGTTAATACGGGACCAATTTGAATTTGATTTGAAGCAGAGAATGTGGACAGACGTCACACATTAGATGGACGTGGTTGAATTTTGAAAAATCAACAGATAAAAAAGTTGTTGAAGATAAACCAAAGTGTTGGTTTATCTTCAATAACTTTTTTATCAGTTGATTTTTTAAAAATCTAACACGTCCATGTTATTTTTGACATTTTTCCACATTCGCTGCTTCAAACCGAATTCAAATTGGTCAAGTATTGACAAAGTTATTGAAGATTATCGGAAATTCTAAGTCATGTGATTATACACCGTGTGTAATGTAGATGCTATTTGAGAGCAACATGGATCCAAGGCAACAAAAAATAAGAGGGATTGTGGTCATTTCAAAATGCAGCATGTCACTGTATAATTTATCCTTCGTCAAACCACATGTCGTGAATACTCATTAGAATAGTCTCCATAAGACAATTGGAATGAGTACACACAACATATGCTTTGGATTTAAAATAGAAAATTTAGAATGCCTTTAAAACCCATTTCTGCACAGTGACGCCTTTTGACGCCTTGCAAAATAAAGGATTTGGAAAACAATGAGGAAAATGAGGAAATTGCTTGTGACAAGCAATTTCTTCATTTCCCACAATGTTTTCTAAACAAAAGCACAAAAAATGTGAAATTTCATGCACTTGAAAATGTCGTCTGCAAGATCTTTGAATTTAGAATAGTCCAAAATTTTGTTGTCTGGTAATGGGTTAACTCCTCTTATCTACTGCTCTGTCGGATATCAACCATTTTGTGCATACAGATCAATTTTGGTCTCAAATGCCTAAAAGTCCTTGTCTCAAGATCCTGGC
Source organism: Fragum sueziense (assembly GCA_963680895.1). Taxonomy (NCBI): domain Eukaryota; kingdom Metazoa; phylum Mollusca; class Bivalvia; order Cardiida; family Cardiidae; genus Fragum; species Fragum sueziense. The sequence continues at coordinate 6,363,554 of OY804606.1, read as the reverse complement.
TCATATTGTCATATGTTATCTTATGTCTTTACTTACTAGAAATGAACACATTACTAATCAACAAAATTTTAGGGTGGTCCAAATTGAAAGATCCTGCAGACGACAATTTCAAGTGAATGGAATTTTTAATTTATGGGCCTTTTTAGATGGAAAACATTGTGGGAAATGAAGAAATTGCTTGTCACAAGCAATTTCTTCATTTTCCACGATGTTTTCCATGGCCATTATTTTGTGGGGAGTCAAATAGAGTCTTTTTGTGTTAATGGGTTCTTGTGTATTATTTCACTTTTACAATTTAGCATACAATGATATGTATTGAATTAAGATGTATCAGAAGAAATGGCTAATGAATTGAGAATTAATCCATTCCCATATATTGACGCTATTTGACGCCCCTCAAGAAAAAAGCTTTGGAAAACATTGTGGGAAATGAAGAAATAGCTTGTGACAAGCAATTTCTTCATTTTCCACAATATTTTTTACCCTAAAAGGCAAGAAAATTTTCAATTCTATTTACTTCAAATTGTCATCCGCGACATCTTTGAATTTGGACCTTCCTAAAATTTTGCTGTTTGGGAAAGGATTAATAGAAACTGATTGAGTTTTTACCTTCTGATCAATTTGCTGACCATTTCAAATACAGCCTCTGGTTTAATCTAGGCCAATCTTCAGATGATGAACCATACATATTTTTTCACCAAGACATGGTTTTAACTGTCCTCAAAGACAATGCTTTGGAAAACATTTAGGCAAAAGCAGGGATTTTGTTACCTGTGAGTCCCGAGTCCCTGACTCACATTTTTTTCTCAGGACTCATTGAAAAATATCCAGTGAGTCCCAGAATGCTAACATTTTCAATGTGTAATCGACATTGTCGTTCAAAGACTCATATATTTCAATATTGGACTCATTGTTTTGGGAACAAGTGGGTCCCAGGACTCTTCTGCATAAATTGGTAACAAAATCACTGCAAAAGAATAAAATACTTGTAAATGGCATTTTCTCCTTATGTCTCAATATTTTCTGTGCTATATTGAACATAAATAATTTACATTTCAGCCTCTGTATGGATTAATCCAAGCCAAACTTGAGTTGATAACACATGCCTATTTTCAAGAACTAGACTTTAGTCAAGTTTCCCTGTTAGAAGAAACCTACAAGAATCTGAACCTGTCTCTCACCACCAGTCTACTAGATGGCGGATCACAGGTATTGAACTCTAACCCTTGCCTAAAGTATGAAGTTTTAGACTGTACCATAGCCACTGTGGTCGATTCTGGATTTCTTTGAGGGGGTTGGAGCATACAATAGGGTGGTTCGTTTTCCTAGTATTACACACTTTTGAATGATTTTCTGTATGAAAATGAAATCATCAGGCCCATGTATAGAACCTTGCCTATTTGAAAATTACAAAATGTGTTTGTACTATTGGAATCATCTTATGGATATAAAACTTGGTTTGAGCACTTTACCTTGAAATTAGATATGTATAAATTCATTATTTATTGGGGTACTATATGGATGTTTTCTTTTTATGGAAAATTTTGCATTTCATTTTTGTACTGATAACTTTCAATCTGAAAAAAAAGTTTGTGCAAATGCAGAATAGTCCTCTTCTTACTTAATTATGTACTTCCCCATTTCTAGGTATATCTGGGCATGGAGATTAAAGATGTGGTGCAGCAATTCAAACATAAAATTATGGTCTTGTTTAAACTCATTCTACTGGAGAGAAGGGTATGTCATTATGACTTTATATTGTAATAATTAGTACAGAAAATATAGGTTGTTTCATTTTAGTGGCCACTTGATTCACGTTTTACGTTGAAATTTTATTGTTATGTGCTATGTTATATTGTAGAATTAGTGAATCTAAACATCTTTAAAGGTGAAAATTTGTATTCTAATTTTTATTATGCCCCCGATAGGGAGGCATCATAAATTTGACTTGTCCGTCCGTCCGTCTGTCCGTCTGTCTGTCCGTCTGTCCGTCATTCCGTCCAAAAACTTTAACATTGGCCATAACTTCCTTATTACTTAACATATTCGCTTCATACTTTACCACAACATTCCTTGGTACATTACCTTTCTGTTGGCACATACTTTGGTGACCTTGACCCCTGGATGACCTTGACCTTGAACATAGATTGGCCATAATTTAAAATCAAAGCGGTGTCGGGGGCATTGTCATCTTACAGTGACAGCTCTTGTTTATAATAAATTTCTCAATTAACCCTTTCCCAACTGTTCCAGACTTAAAGTTTTTGCAAGGAGTAATTTCAAATGAAAAGAATTTTAAAATTTTCTGGATAGAAAACATAATGGGAAATGGAGGAATTGCTTTTCACAAGCAATTTCTTTATTTTCCACATTGTTTTTCAAAGTCTTTTTATGTTGTTTCGCTTTAAAAAGCGTCATTAAATTTATGTGAAAATGAATTATTTGGGACAGTGTAAACCTACATTACAATAAAGTCTTCATTTGTTATAGGTTCTGTTCACCGGATCACCAGTAGAAAACCTTGGAAATACTCTTTTGGCTGTTTTATCACTTTTTCCAGGTAATACTTTTTAACCCTCTCCCAAACAACAAGATTAACCCTTTCCCAAACAAGACCTGGCTTTGACATCCCTAAAAGAAAAGGCTTGAGAAAACATTGAGACAAAATAAGAAACTGCTGATAATCAGCAGTTTCTCCTTTTGCCTCAATATTTTCTGTGCTATTTTGTACACAAATCCAATCTTGTTCAACATCCATTTTGTCATCTCCAGGAGATTTTGAATTGTACCATCCTAAAATTTTGCTGTTTGGGAAAGGGTTAATGACATTTAAGATTGAAAGGTGGTGCAGATGGCAAAATAGGTGTAAAAGAATATTTGTGTATCATAGCACAGAAAATACTGAAGGAAAATGAGAAAATGCTGATTTAGGTTACCATCATTTTCTTATTTTCCTTTGTGTTTTGGCCCTCTCTCCTTTAGGAATGTCAATATCAGGTCTTGTTTGGGAAAGGTTAAATAACACATTTATTATTTTGTGTAAAAAGGACAAAGTTTTAAACACTGAGCCTGTATTTTAGGTTTCAAGCTTTGTTAACTATAAGATTGGACCACATGTTTTGTTATATAGAGGCTTCAAGTTTGATCCTTAGACTAGCATCTAGATGTATATCTGCAATGAGTAATTAGCAATGCACTCTCACACGTGTTGCACTAAATTTGGCTTCGCTTCAAATCCTGTCTCATATTAGTAAACAACCTTTCAATAATATGATAAAAAGTAGCATTACAGTTGTCGCCACATCGTATGGCACGTGTTTATGTTTTGTTTAACGTTCAATTACATTTGAACAAAATATAAACATTGTGCCATACGATGTGGCGACAACTGTAGTTTCTTACAAATATAAGAGTGACTGAATGATAAAAAGCTTAAATTTGATGAGCAACAGTACTGGTTTAGTAGAATACCTTTATACTGAGAAAAGAACAAAAATATTATCCCTTTCCCAAACGGCAAATTTTTAGGGCAATTCACTTCAAAAATTGCCACAAAAGACAATATAAAGTTATTAAAGATGGATTTTTTGTAAATTATGAGAAAGAAAATATTGAGACAAAAGGAGAAACTGCTGGTTATCAGCAGTTTCTTCTTTTGTTTCAATGTTTTCCCAAACCTTTTCTATTAGGGACGTCAAAACCAGGTCTTGCTTGGGAAAGGGTTAATTGTAAAATTTATTAAATAGGTATGATAGAGCACGGCCTGATAGAATGTACAGCCTATGGTATACACCATCCTATCTCACCCACGATGAAATCCAAAACTGTGGGAGAGGAAGGGGAGGAATACTTAGAAATAAGGTGAATCTATTATCATAGAATTTATTAGATCACAGTGAACCCTTTCCCAAATGACAAAATTTTAGGATGTTCTATTTTGCAAGTTGCTATAGTTGACAAATGAATGTTGAGTAGGATAGAGTTTGTGTATGTTATAATATTGAGGCAAAAGGAGAAAATGCTGATTATCAGCACTTTCTTCTTTTGCCTCAATGTTTTCAAAAGCTTTGATATTATAGACATTAAAACCAATTCATGTTGGGAAAGGGTTAAGGTTAAAAAGAAAGTTTTAAAGAAATAAGGCTCCATTTGCAGAAAGATTCATTAGCTCAGCTGTTTTTCAATACAAACAATCATGGTGTTATCAATTCCTATTATTGTCTTCATTCTCTGTTTAGTCTGTCTGTCCGTCCGTCATTCCGTTTCCTATCCTTTACCCATTACCAAACATTTAAAACCAAGGTCCCATCTCCATATGACCTTAGTTGTTGAGTGGGACGTAAAACTCCAATCAATCCAATTCCATTACCAAACAACAATTTTTTTTAGACTGTTCCAAATTCAAAGATGATGCAGACAATAATTTCAAGTGAATATAATTTATATCTTTTGGTCTCTTTAGGTAGAGAACATAGTGGGAAATGAGGAAATTGCAAGCAATTACTTGTTACAAGCAATTTCTTAATTTTCGACAATGTTTTTTCAAGGCTTGTATTCTGTAGGGGTAAGAAAGTGTCATTTTGTGAGATTGGGTTAAGATTTTGCCATTTGATATTTTTAGATACTCAGACCAAGTGTCTCCTGAACCAGACAACCACTCATCTTTAGTACGCTGTAACAGCCAGGAACCAGAATCTCCCACCATAGAGAGGGGAGATCACTCTCTCAACTTACACAAGGGAGATCACTCACTGAACTCATTAAACAAGGGAGATAAATCATCAAACTCACTCAACAAGGGAGATAATTATGTGCAATCCACTGGCATTTCTGATGCTCAAAGTGACAGAAACCAGAATGATATTGTTAAAAGTTGTGTAACCAAATTAGACTATGTAGAGGATCACTACTCGGATAATTCTAGTCAAAGTGGGGAAACCAGGGTTCAAAATTTGGATTCTCAACAGGGAACTAGTGGCGGGTCACATGATCAGTCACATGAGAGGTCACATGACAGACAGCAGATTTTATTGGCTGATAACAGTATGATGATGATGGGGGTTACTCAGTATGAGGCTGTGCAGGTACTTGTTGATATATCTAATTGACTGTCATTTAACCCCTTCCCAAACAAAACATATTTAAGGTGGTCCAATTCAAAAGCTGCTGTAAACAACAAATTGCATGTTGATGGAGGTGGGATTTGTGAGCAATATAGCACAGTAATTATTAAGTCAAAAGGAAAAAATGCTGATTATTAGCATTTTCTTCTTTTGTCTCAATGTTTTTCCAAGCCTTTCCTAATAGGGATGTCAAAATGAGGTCTTATTTTGGAAAGACTGGTCCAATATGAAAAGAATGGAAGATGACGAAATGAATGCTAACTAAAGTAGAGAATCTTCTCTTAATTGCTTTAAAAAAACCTTGAAGCCGGTTTGTAGTTATTGCCAAAGAGAGTATTTGCTTACAATATAGCCCAGACGATATTGAGACAAAAGGAAAAACAGCTGGTTTTGCTAAATATAAAAAGGAATTTTAGTACATTTTGAATAAATTTCTTTGAGCATTATCTATTAAAATGACGATACTTTTTATGCCCCCATACCAAAAAAATGGGAGCATATTGTTTTACTTGTGTCTGTCCCACTGTCTGTCTCTCCGCCTGTCTGTCCAAAAAGTTAACATTGGCCATTTCAGGGGCATTCGTGTGTCACAAACACAACTTTTTAAATTTAATAACCTTAACTTGTAACAAAGGAAAATAAATTGATACAAAATATGACTGTTTCAGGCGGGCAAGTGTATTCCAAAAAAAGGTTCTGTGATAAATATAGAAGATGTTTCCCAAACAATGGACATTGACGACGAATATTTCGGGAGTATATCCGAGCGTGCTACGATTGGATCCGCGCCGGGTGACTTATCTCTAAGTTTAGAAGATGATCATGAAGGACATGAGAGGTCGGAGGTTAATAACGAAAATAGTGTTGAGGATTTAGACTCACCGGAGAGTATCAGCCAGATCGATCAAGAAGATTGTTTTTCATGGGAAGATGATCGAGTGTCACTTACAATTGATATCGAGAAAAATTCAAACAGTCTTGATGAAAATGCAGGACTGGCATCTTCTTTTAAAGAAGTTTCGTTGCTAGAAAAACATGGTGATAAAGCGAGAAATAGTGCAAAACTTGCTCGAAGTAATTCGTTGGATAATCGAGTCACAAACACTGCAAGTGTGACAAAAGTGAAGCCTGATTCCGGAGGTTCAAGTAAAGAGAACAGTCGAGAATCAAGTCCAGGTATGATTTAAGGGACTCTCTGATAGTGTGCTGTTACAAAATACTTTAACCAATTTCCCAAACAAGACCTGGAGCCATTTTCAGCGAACGTTTAAAACAAATTTTTATTCACCCATATCGAAAGATTGAAGTCATATTGTTTAATTCATGTCTGTCTGTCTGCTTTTTGTCTGTCTGTTCATCTGAAAACTTAACATTGGCAATTCTATGGGCATTCATGTTTCACAAACACATCTTGTCTTACATATGACTTACAAAACGCTTAACCCTTTCCAAAACGGCAAAATTTTAGGGTGATCCACTTCAAAAACTGCCACAAATGTCAAAATGGATGTTATACAGATACAATTTGTGTAAAATATGGTACAGAAAATATTGAGACAAAAGGAGAAACTGCTGGTTATCAGCAGTTTCTTCTTTTGTTTCAATGTTTTCCCAAGCCATTTCTAACAGGAACGTCAAAACAAGGTCTTGTTTGGGAAAGGGTTAACTATGTTTTGATTGATTGTTGATACACAATTTTATAATGGGATTTGGATTTGAAACAACAATTTTTGAAAGTCTTTAATTCCTCATATCTGTTGCTCTAATCCGAACATCAATATATTTTGTTCATACAGATTTTGCCCTGTTTTGCAGGTATGAAAGCTTCCGCCATAAAGAGTCGTCTATCTAATGCCTTCAGTGGTATAAACTTGAAGCAGAAATTACGCAACAAATCCAGCTCATCTCGTGAGGGCAGTGACGCTAGTGAGCCGACCTCGCCGTCCGTCGAGAATAAAAGTGTTCCAGAGTTACCTGTCTTACATCAAGATGAGTTTGGTTTTCCATTGGCTGTATTCACTAAGGTAATTATTAGAAATATTTCACCATGAACTTACCAAGATTGCCATTCTTTTTAGAGAAAATTGATTACAGAATTATACCGCCTTCAAAGAAGCTTGGAGGGCGGTATGTAGGAATCATCCTGTCTGTAGGAAATTTCTTGTTTTTCATATGTTATCACTCTTTTAGGTCATTAAAGGGAGATGATTTTGCTGCTCAAGCCAGACAGCACCTGGGGGAAGGAGAGTGTAATCTGCCTTGAGGCAGTTCAAGTTGATCATGTTTTTTTTTATTAATCCATATGGTTTTTTTTTGTTTTAAACATTATATCGTCGGTGCTATGACAAAATGGCGTAATAGAAATTTTGCTCGAAAACCATTTTTTCAGGAGAGCCAAAAACGTTTTTGCCGTTTTAAAAAATGTTAAAAAATATGCCGGCAAAATTGCGTAACTCACTATTACTCTCGTGTAAATTTGTCTACGTATAACGCATTTTTGTCAGCTAAATCGAGTTACGCAATTTTGTCACATGATAATTGAAAGGGTTCTAATAGGTGTAGAAAAACGCCGTTTTGACAGGATATGCGCTCCTACATACTTAGTAGAAAGCATTTATAAAAAAAAATGACAAAATGGCGTAACTAATTTGTTACGCCATTTTGTCATAGCACCGACGATATTGTGTCTAATGCTATATACATTATTTCTTATTTTATTGAATAACTGCCTTTACAGGAACATTATTGTTTGATGTTAAACAAGCTCATCTTTATAATTTATATTTCAGGGTTCTGTGTGTTTTCCGTATTTGTCCTTGCAGTACTTTGATCTTCTCAATGATGTAAATATACGCAGTTTTGTGATTGGTGCAACTAATATACTCTTCAAACAGAAACGACATTTAACTGATGTTGTTATTGATGTAAGTTATTTACAACATTTGTATTAAATTTTGGTCAAATATTCAACATTTGAATCAAAAGTATGAACTTCTTCAATTGTCAATATAATAGATTGGTCTAAATTAAATGCTGTTGCAGACAAAATAAATGGAAGACTACAACATTTTCTTTCATTCCATTGAGACTTGTTGAACCATTATCTGTTCAATCACAAATACTCCAATGCAATGTGGTAAGCAAACATACGAGGGACGGTCGGAAAGTAGTTGGACTTTTGACTAGTTCTCTAAAACCATTTAACTTTTTAACAAAATTCTTTCTACACCGTTTAAATAAATTGTCCATCAATGTCTATGTATTTTTGCCATCTTCGTAGGAGCTTTACTATTCCCACTATTAACTATGACGTAGACCCACTGTATTAGGTACTATGTAATCAGCGGTATCAAAGGCGCCTTTGTCTCAAATTTCTTCCCAGTAAGCATTTTCATCAGTTCTAGACACTAATAAAAGTCATGTGGGGTAGGGTCTGAGCTATAAGAAGAGTTAACCAACTTTTGTCATGGGTAATAGTTGATAATCTCCACTGTAGATGCGGTGGTATGGGAGCGTGCATAATCCTGAAATAGAAAACATTCTTCTTTGCTAATCTGGGACGCGTTTACTTCAGCATTTATTCTTTGGGTTTTATACGCCGCCGGAGGCGGACGTATATTGGCGTCATCTTCTCCATCTGTCCATCCGTCCATCCGTCCGTATGTCCGTCCACTTTTCTTGTCAACGCAACTCCTCCTAAGTTTCTGGCTGGATCTTCTTGAAACTTGGTCAATGTTATCACCTCAATTGGTAGATGTGCATGAAGGAAGGATTTTATGGTTCATTGATTTTTGCCTGAGTTATGCCCCCTTAAAACTTAGTCTCTGGGGCGGCGTATATTGTGACCATGGCACTCTTGTTCTGAATTACTTAAGATTTGTACTTGGCAATAACAGTTTATACCATTTGACATGAAATGACTAACCATCAATCCTCGTGAATCCACAAAGGTAACAAACATGACTACCAGCCGAATGTAAAAGCTTAATCTCTTCAGAGGTGGGGAACCAGCTCATTTCTATGACTGCTGTGACTGATTTTGTTATCCCAAGTTCGGAATTATGAACAATTATTTAATCTTCAGTGATAATGTAGTTCAAAAACTTAATTTCTTTGCGATTAAAATGACTAGAATGATCTTTTGTTTTGGTTACCGTTGTTGTTCCTCTAACGAATAGCCTATGATACATAAAACCCCTATCACATATAAGTTGACAGAATATTGTATAGAAACAACTATCTTTGAAAATAAACTGACCATGTTATTGGCAAATGGATGTAGATTCCACCAATATATAATGTGTTTATACAGTTGCAAATGGAGAGACAGCAGCACGAAAAGTCCAACTACTTTCCGACCGTCCCTCGTAGTTAACAAAATCTATGATAACAATTTGGGTAATGAGTATGTTATAGAGTGAGAATCATTGATGATGAACATTTCCTTCTTTTCTACCCATGTTTTTCAAAGTATTCTCCATTAGGATGTACAAAATCAGGTTGTCATCTTCAGCTGATCTAGGATATCTATGAGAGGGTACAAGCATACAAACAGGAATGTTGAAAACAAAATAATCAATTTGAACCCTCAGAACCTTCTGGGCCTGCCACTGGTGTTGATAAAGAGGATTTTGTGATCATTGTTTATAGTGGCTGGAAACTTTTTTACACATTGCAATTTTTGTCCTTGTTTTCCCAGATAAATGAGTATAAGATAGAAATCCATGACCGAGAGTTACAGAGACAGTTAACACTAACGACGGCGGACCTCAGGTTTGCTGACATATTAGTTAAGGCTGTGACGGGGTCTGGAGATGATGTGTATCTAGATGGAACAGGTTTGTAAACAAGTATTTTTCCCACATTCAATTGAATTGCTGTTGAAATTTTTGCATAAAAGAGAAAGTCAGTGTGTTGTAGTATTGAACACTTTGACTCTTATTGACACAATGACTCTTAAAGACTCCCTACAAGACAATGGCTTTGGAAAACATTGAGGAAAATGAAGAAATTGCTTGTGACAAGCAATTTCTTCATTTCCCTCAATATTTTCCTCCCTAATAAACCAAAACATACAGAGACAGTTGACAATAACGACAGCTGATCTGAGATTTACTGATATACTTGTGACAGGGTCGGGGGATGATGTGTATCTAGATGGAATAGGTTTGTAAACATTTCACAAACAAAAATTATTTTTCCTACATTCAATTGAGTTGCCGATGACAAAAGAATTTTTTGCATAAAAGAGAAAATTAGTGTGCTGTAGTATTGAACACTTTGACTCTTATTGACACAATGACTTTTAATGACTCCCTACAAGATAATGGCTTTGGAAAACATTGAGGAAAATGAAGAAATTGCTTGTGACAAGCAATTTCTTCATTTCCCTCAATATTTTCCTCCCTAATAAACCAAAACATACAGAGACAGTTGACAATAACGACAGCTGATCTGAGATTTACTGATATACTTGTGACAGGGTCGGGGGATGATGTGTATCTAGATGGAATAGGTTTGTAAACATTTCACAAACAAAAATTATTTTTCCTACATTCAATTGAGTTGCCGATGACAAAAGAATTTTTTGCATAAAAGAGAAAATTAGTGTGCTGTAGTATTGAACACTTTGACTCTTATTGACACAATGACTTTTAATGACTCCCTACAAGATAATGGCTTTGGAAAACATTGAGGAAAATGAAGAAATTGCTTGTGACAAGCAATTTCTTCATTTCCCACAATATTTTCCTCCCTAAAAGACCAAAAGAAAACATACAGAGACAGTTGACATTAACAACATCTGATCTGAGGTTTGCTGACATCCTTGTGAAGGCTGTGACAGGCACAGGGGATGGTGTATATTTAGATGGAACAGGTATGTAAACATTTCTCATACAAAAATAGTGGTCGAGGCTTGGTCTGGATGTTGTGGTAGTACTGGTATGCGCTCTTATTAGAAAAGACTTCAGAAATCATTAAAGCAGGACAAGAAATTCTAGAAACTAGTATTGCACCTTTTGCCTCAATATTTTCTAAGCATTACAACACAGAGTTCCTTCTATTGATATCAATTATTTTGTTGTCTGCAACTCCTTTCAATTGGACTAGGTAAACATTTTGTTGTCTCAAAATATAATAAGTTAAAACCAGCCTTTAACACATTCCCACACACTGACACCTTTTGCCACTCCTGAAGAAAAGTGCTTGGGAAAACAAGCAATTTCTTCAATTTCCACACTGTTTTCCACATAGAATGACCAATAAATTTGAATTTTATTCCCGTGCAATTGTTTTCTGCAACACCTTTGAATTTGGAGAAGTCCTTAATTTGCCGTTTGGTAATGGGTTGATTGCAGGCATTGACAACATAATATAAAATGTTATAAAAGATAAAAATAGCTGTGTTTTGTTTCTGTTACAGAATGGGAGGGGAATGACGAATGGTTGAGAGTACAATTTAGACTATATTTAGAGTCATTGTTGGTGACTTCACTGGCAGAAGGTATGTATTATATCTTTGTTACAAGCTGACATTAAGACGAGCTACATGCAGACAACTTTTATTGTTTATGTTGCAAAATGGAATGGGGATGGATGAATAGTTTACCTATTGCTAGACAGCAAAATTTTTCACTGGTTCAAATTGGAAGATGTTGCAGGTGATAATTTCAAGGAAATGAAATTCAAGATTTTTTGAAGAAATGAAGAAACTGCTGTCACAAGCGTTTTCCACAATGTTTTCCAAAGCTGTTTTCTTTTGTGGAGTGATGGGACCATAGTGCAGTTGGTAATTCAACTGCCTCTCACTAGAGGTCCAGTGTTCTATCCCTGGCTTCAGCAAATATCCCTTCTGACAAAATTTTCACCCACCAATGGCTTGATAACTGTTAACTTTTGTGGGCAAGCAGCAGGAGGCTAGGTTAGGATGTTGTGGTATGAGAAATGACAGGAATCTATGGTAGGGTGTTTGAGCCACGGCGATCTGACCATAGCAGTTGAAAACAACATTGAATGAATTAATCTTTTGTGGAGTCAAGAAGAGACAATGCATGGGAATGGAATAAGGATGACAATGAAATAAACAAAAAATCAACTCTGCCCATCTAGAAGCTGATATTTGCCAACCTTCTTTGCTTCAAATCAAATTCAAAACAAAATCATTAAATATTTTCTAAAATTGTTGTGTCACATGATTATCCACCATGTATATTTCAGATCCCAAGCTACAAGAGGATTTTGGCAGTAGTTTTATGCAGGCATGGAAAACAACCCATAATTATCGAGTATGGTCAAGCAAAACACATTCTGGGTTTGAAAATGTGCATCCTGGGTATGTACTGTTACTGAATTAAACCATTCGTAAACATTGACACTTTTTGACACCCTTCAAGATAAAGGCTTTGAAAAACATTGTGGAAAATGAAGAAATTGCTTGTGATAAACAGTTTCTGCATTTCCCACAATGTTTTCTACCTAAAAAGACCAAAATATATAAGATCAGATCTATATCAACTGGAAATTGTTGACTGCATCACCCTTGAATTTGGAACCTTCCAAAAATTTGCTGTCTGGTAATGGGTTCAATCGTTCTTACATAGACTTTTTGATTCCCATGAAATAAACATTTGGAGAAATACATTTGGGAAAAGATGAATTCTTCACAAATAATGATTTTCAACTGAAAGAATTTTAGAATTTTCATATGTCTTAAACTAGAAATTGTGGTCTACAACTCCTTTTAGTTTTGACTTAACTTTTGTTGTTGGGAAAAGGTTGAATTTTGTCATTCTGTTTTTATCATGCTTTTTAATGTTCAGGTAGAATAGAGAAAGTCTCATCATTGCCTTGTCTTTCTGCTTTTTGTTCAATACAATCTATCGAAAATCAAGGCTATGCAATTAGGAATATTAAAAAGTCAGCAATAAAAGAATCATAAAACTAACTTGCACAGAGAATACTGGAACTTGGATCATAACCTTAATTGCTGTTATTGGGGCGTTGCTGTTTCAAAAGTTTATGTTCTTATATCGAAAGATCAGGGCATATTGCTTACTTTTGTAGGTCTGTTTGGAGCTTAGCATGAAAGCTGTATAAAAAAAAACTTTTAAGGGCTGGTCACACAGGCTTCTGCGAGTTGATCACATGTAATTTTACCATTTTTTTTCTACACACGGTGAAAAATCAGCAAAATTGTCTCTAAACGTACTAGACACGAGAATGACAAGTGGACCAAACGCGCCTGCGTGCTCCGCGTGCCCATCACGTGTCCACCACGAGTCCTCCGTGTTTGAGTGCTTGTGGTCAGAAAATTGGGTCACAAATGATCTGAGAAAGCCTTTCACATGCGAAGCACTCGCTATCACATGTGCTAGGAATGCTGTAGACAAGCGGATCAAAAGTGGATGACAAGTGCTACACACGCAATCACTACCAAGAAATTTTGCCTATCCCCACGAGTGACCACTTGTCATCCACTTGTGATCCGCGAATGTACGTGTTACCGTTGTTGGTCCGCGTTTGTACCGCGTTAACACCACTTGTGCAACACGCGGTGGCCGTCTCACCTAATTATGCTCCCCGAAGGGAGAGCATATAGTCGCCGCTTTGTCTGTTCGTCCGTCCTGTCCGTCTGTCATTCCGTCCGTTTGAAGCGATTTCTCCACAACCCTTGGGCCAAATCAAATGAAACTTACCATGTGAACTTTCTATGACATAATGCCGATGTGTTTTTCCCGGTTTTTGGATTTGAGGCCTCGTCATGGGAAAAGGGGACTTATGGTTAAATACAGTTTTTCTCTAAATCCTCCTAGTCTAATGGTCAGAATTTGATGAAATTTCATATTTGAGTAGCAAATCAGATGCCCTTGACAATAAACTATTTAAAATTTGCATATGAAAAATATGTTATGGAAAAAGGGGGCTTAACATTTGTTAGCTTTATATTAGCTCTGCATGACATATATTTAATGTGATAATGCCTTATTCGGGGAGCATTGTCCGTCTCTGACGGCTCTTGTTTTTGTACTGCTTAAAATAAAATCGGGTTCCGAGCACGTGTTAAATTTTTTGCCTTCATGCGCACTTGTTTTTCGCGAGTCCTCCATGTTTCATTCATAATTATGTCATTCACTTGTGACCGCGTTTACTTCGCATTTGACGGTTTTTCTCGTGATACACTCGTGATCAACTCGCGAAAGCCTGTGTGACTAGCCCTTTAGGTAATCTTTTCGGGACATTTGTGTATCAGTTTTGTTTCCCTTTGTATTTTCAGTCATCCTTGTCAAGGAAATTTAGGAGTTTCTGACATAAAAATGAGACTATCACAGTGAGTATAAAATGATAATTGTATGAATTATATCAAAATAGTAGTGCAACCCTCACCCAAACAAGACTGGTCTTTAATAGATATGATTTTGGCCAACACCGAGAGAAAAGATGAACTGCCCATATATTTTCTATGGTTGTAACATAAACATTTTCTACATTTCTTATTTTGTCATCTGCTGCTTCTTTCTAATTGGACTAGTATAAAATGGTCTGGTTTGTGAAAGTGTTAACCTGGAAAGATTTACAGATGAGGTGCAAAACTTTACTATGTTGCAAAGAATCGTTCTTTATCTTGTGGAGTGTTATGTGCCATTTGTTGAAAACAAAGCATAGCTTTGTTGATGTAAGGACTATAATTTAACTTCAATAAGCCCAATTTATAGATAGGATACATATCATGTGCTTATGAATTGAATTCCACAATGTACTTTAATTTTATTACTAAAGGTTGTCTATCTCTACCAAGATTCATGTGACGCTTGAAATTATTCCGGTGACGTCGTTAACATTCAGCAGTGGAATGTTCCACTGCATTCCACTGCTGAATGTTTACAATGTCGTCCAGATAGGTTGGAATAGGTTACGAATGTTTACGATTTAGCACGAAAAAACTCTAACATCACATGAATACCATTAGGGGTGGAATAGATCTACGTTAATGATTTTTTTCAGTACAATGCAGAATACAGAGGGTGGTAAGAAGATTAATGCAGCTGTAACACAGACTGGCAAATATGTGATGCAGACGGGGAAAGCTGTCGGTCAGTATTTAATACTTTCCCAAACAATACCTGTATTCATGTCTATAGCAGAAATAGTTTGAGAAAGACAAGATATTACTCGTTTATTAAACCCTATGTTGTGGGTACTCATTGGAATTGTTTGGGTTTGAATTCAAAATAACAAATTAAGAATGTCTCCATCCTCTCTAGTCTATTGAACCGATGAATTTGTAAATGCAAGGAACATTATTAGGCACACAGCAATAAGATAAAATTACAATAAAAATAGTAAACATGACATTACCTAATTCATTCACAGTCCACTCATAAATGTTTCAGGAATTCAAACGAGAATTTCTGTGTATGTTTTCTTTGTTCTTGGAAGAAATCATTGTTGAAAAGGTAGATTTTGCATGTCGCAAGCAATTCTTTCATTTTGCAGTTTTTCGAAAGTGTTTGTCTTATTGGGGAATCAAGGAGTATCATTTTATTCTTTAACTTACTGTAAAACCCTTTCCAAAGGACAAAATTATAAGGGGGTCCAATTTGAAAGCTGCTGCAATGGACAAAAAGGATATTGATAAAGGTAGCACTTATGTACAATATAGCTTAGAAAATTTTGATACCAATTGTCAGCATTTTTAGGTCACCTTACCGAAGGTCATGGTGACCTATTGCGACCGTGTTTCGTCCGTCGTCGTGCGTTGTGCGTCGTCCGTTGTGCGTTAACTTTTAACATTTTCGACTTCTTCTTGAGAACCATTGGACAGATTTCAACCGAACTTAGCAGGAGGCATCCCCATGGAAAGCCGCTCCAGATTTGTACAAAATTACCTCCCTTTGGGGCCCCATAAAGGGGCCAAAAAGGGGTTAAATAGGGTACATCTAATCTTAAAAAATCTTCTTCTCATGAACCAGCTGTTGGATTGAATTCACATTTGGTATTTAGAGTCTTTAGGGCAAGGACAACAAAGTATGTACAAGAGAAAAAAATCCGTCCAGAAATGGCCATGCTGGGGAGGGGGGATTGGAGGGGGGGGGTCATGTTATTAGCTCACCTGAGCACGAAGTGCTCGAGGGGAGCTATTGTGGTCACTCACCGTCCGTCGTCCGTCTGTCCGTCCGTCAACAATTTCTTCAAACATCTTCTTCTCCAAAACCAACAGGCCAATTTTGACCAAACTTGGCAGGAATGTTCCTTGAGTGACCCTTCTCAAAACTTGTCCGCGGATTTTTGATTCGTCAAAAAATGTGGGCGTGGCAGGGCGAGGCTTATCGCAATTAGAGAAATCCTAAGAAAATTCTTTAAAAATCAACCATTGTTCCAATTTGAACCAAACTTGGCAGAATTGTTCCTTGAGTGACCCTTCTCAAAACTTGTTCTCAGATTTTTGATTCGTCAAAAAATGTGGCCCTGGCAGGGAGAAAGGGGCTTATAAGACTTAGAAAAATCATAAGAAAATTCTTTAAAAATCAACAATTGGGCCAATTTGAACCCAAACTTGGCAGAATTGTTCCTTGAGTGACCCTTCTCAAAACTTGTTCTCAGATTTTTGTTTCGTCAAAAAACGTGGCCGTGGCAGGGAGAAAGGGGCTTATCAGACTTAGAAAAATCATAAGAAAATTCTTTAAAAATCAACCATTGGGCCAATTTGAACCAGACTTTGCAGTGATGTGCCTTAAGCCATTCTTTTTAAAATTTGTTCACAAATATTTTCATTTGTGAAAAATTGTGGCCGTGGCAGGGAGAAAGGGGCTTATCAGAGAAATCCTAAGAAAATTCTGTAAAAATCAACTAATGGGCCAATTTGAACCAAACTTGGCAGAATTGTTCCTTGAGTGACCCTTTTCAACATTTGTTCATAAATTTATAGTTTCGTCAAAAATTGTGGGCGTGGCAGGGCGGGGCTTATCTAACCAAGAGAAATTGTTAAAAAATTCTTCAAAAATCTTCTTCTCCTTAACCATAGGGCCAATTAAAACCAAATTTGGCAGGAATGTTCTTTGGGTGACCCTTCTTAAGATTTGTTCGCGGATTTTTTATTTATCTAAAATTGTGGGCGTGGCAGGTCAGCATTTACCGGACTTGGAGAAATCATAAGAAAATTCTTTAAAAATCAACCATTGGCCCAATTTGAACCACACTTGGCAGAAATGTTCCTTGGGTGATTCTTTTCAATTTTTTTTCTCAATTTTTTTATTCGTCAGAAAAAATTGGGCGTGGCTTTTCGGACTTACAAAAATCCTAAGAAAATTCTTTAAAAATCAACCATTTGCCCAATTTGAAGCAAACTTTACAGAAATGTTCCTTTAGTGACCCTTTTCAAAACATGTTGGCAAATTTTGAATTGGTCAAAAAAAGTAGGCATGGCAGGGCGTGGCTTATCAGACTTAGAGAAATCATAAGAAAATTCTTTAAAAATCAAGCATAGGGTCAATTTGAAACAAATTTAGCAACGATGTTCCTTGAGTGACCCTTTTCAAAATCTGTTTGCAAATTTTTGATTCGTCAAAAAAAGTGGCCGTGTCTTAAACTTCTTTCAGGTGAGCGATATAGGGCCATTCTGGCCCTCTTGTTAGTTAACTTAACATTTTTAACTTCTTATTAAGAACCATTAGACGGATTTCAACCAAACTTGGCAGGAAGCATTTAATAGGAAGCCGCTTCAGATTTTGTACAAATCATGGAGTTATCTCCCTTTGGGTCCCATAAAGGGCCAAAAAGGGGGTAAATTGTGTACATCTTTAAAAATCTTCTACTCATGAACCGGATGTTGCATTGGATACACATTTGGAAGTTAAAATCTTTAGGGCAAGGACTACAAATTTTGTACAAGAGAAAAAAAATCCATCTATAAATGGCCGTGCTGGGGATGGGAGATGGGAGGGGTTCGCGTTATTACTTAACTTTGAAAATATTCTACTTCTTTTTGAGAACCATTGGACAGATTTCTACCAAACTTGGCAGGAAGTAGCCCAATGGGAAGCCGCTTCTGGGGCCCCAAAAGGGGTCAAAAGGGGGTAAATAGGATACATATTAAGAAATGTGCTATTGTTGGATTCAATTCACATTTAGTGTTTAAGTCTTTAAGTAAGTTTGTACAAGAGAAAAAAAGACTGTCAAGAAATGGTGATGCTGGTGGGTTGCGCTATTAGTTAACTTTAACATTTTCCTTAAGTGTTTCTGCTCATTTGATTCAGGTGACCGATAAGGCCCTCTGGGCCTCTTGTCTTCTTTTGCTGCAATGTTTTTCCAAGCATTTTTTATAAGGGACGCCAAAATCATGTCGTGTTTGGGAGAGGGTTAATGTACTATCTCTGAATGTTTGCCTATGTACTGCAGGAGGTGCCCTGACGTCAGCTAAATCATCGTTATCCTCCTGGTTGTCAAGTTGGAAAACATCGGAGAAGACGACACAGTCACAGACGGCCGAGACAGCGCAGTCTAAGATGACAGAGTCACAGACGACAGGAGATACGCCAAAATGAAAGAATTGATGATTTAAAATGATGCCATAATATAGGAGATTATATTATAATTTCAAAACAATTATCTTCAAAATAGGAACCACCAGAGATGTTTTAAAAAGTCTTTAACCCATTACCAAACGACAAAATTTTAGACTGGTACAAATTGAAAGATCCTACAGACGAGAATTTCAAGTGAATGGAATTTTTAATTTTAAATCCTTTTTGGGTAGAAAACATTTATGGAAATGAAGAAATTGCTTGTTACAAGCAATTTCTTCATTTTCCATGATGTTTTCAATGGCCATTGTGTGGTAATGGGTCAACCCATTATCTAATGGCAAAGTTGCTTGTCAAGACATTTCTTCATTTTTAGCTCACCTGAGCACAAAGTGCTCGAGGTGAGCTATTGTGGTCACTCACCGTCCGTCGTCCGTCTGTCCGTCTGTCTGTCTGTCCGTCCGTCCGTCAACAATTTCTTCAAACATCTTCTTGTCCAAAACCAACTGGCCAATTTTGACCAAACTTGGCAGGAATGTTCCTTGAGTGACCCTCCTCAAAACTTGTTCGTTGATTTTTGATTCGTCAAAAAATGTGGGCGTGGCAGGGCGGGGCTTATCGGACTTAGAAAAATCCTAAGAAAATTCTTTAAAAATCAACCATTGGGCCAATTTGAACAAAACTTGGCAGAATTGTTCCTTGAGTGACCCTTCTCAAAATTTGTTCGCAGATTTTTGATTCGTCAAAAAATGTGGCCGTGGCTAGGGAGAAAGGGGCTTATCAGACTTAGAGAAATCATAAGAAAATTCTTTAAAAATCAACCATTGGGTCAATTTGAACCAGACTTTGTAGGGATGTGCCTTAAGCCATTCTTTTTAAATTTTGTTCACAAATATTTTCATTTGTAAAAAATTGTGGCCGTGGCAGGGAGAAAGGGGCTAATCAGACTAGAGAAATCATAAGAAAATTCTTTAAAAATTAACCATTGGGCCAATTTGAAGCAGACTTTGCAGGAATGTTCTTTGAGTCTCTCTTTTCAAAATTGATTCAAAAATTTTTACATTTGTCAAAAAATGAGGGCGTGGCAGGGAGGAAGGGGCTTTTCGGCCTCAGAGAAATCCTAAGAAAATTCTTTAAAAATCAACCAATGGGCCAATTTGAACCAAACTTTGCAGAATTGTTCCTTGAGTGACCCTTTTCAACATTTGTTCATAAATTTAAAGTTTCATAAAAAATAGGGGTGTGGCAGGACAGGGCTTATCTAACCAAGAGAAATTGTTTAAAAAATTCTTCAAAAATCTTCTTCTCCTTAACCATTGGGCCAATTAGAACCAAATTTGGCAGGAATGTTCCTTAGGTGACCCTTCTTAAGATTTGTTCGTGGATTTTTTATTCGTCCATAATTGTGGGCGTGGCAGGTCAGCACTTGTCAGACTTGGAGAAATCATAAGAAAATTCTTTAAAAATCAATCATTGGCCCAATTTGAACCAAACTTGGCAGAAATGTTCCTTTGGTGACTCTTTAAAAAAGATGTGAATTTTTGTTTCGTCTGAAAAAGTGGGCGTGGCAGGGCGTGACTTATCGGACTTAGAAAAATTCTAAGAAAATTCTTTAAAAATCAACCATTGGCCCAATTTGAACCACACATGGCAGAAATGTTCCTTGGGTGACTCTTTTCAAAATTTGTTCTCAAATTTTTTATTCTTCAGAAAAAGTGGGCATAGCTTATCGGACTTACAGTGTTGGCAAATTTTGTATTTGATAAAAAAAAAGTGGCCTCGGCAGGGCCTAGCTTATCAGACTTAAAGAAATCATAAGAAAATTCTTTAAAAATCAAGCATTGGGTCAATTTGAAACAAATTTGGCAACAATGTTCCTTGAGTGACCCTTTTCAAAATTTGTTTGCAAATTTTTGATTCGTCAAAAAAGTGGGCGTGTCTTTAAACTTCTTTCAGGTGAGCGATATAGGGCCATTCTGGCCCTCTTGTCTACAATATTTTCCTAATCCTTTGTCAGGTGTCAACAAACGCCAATGTGTTGTAAGGGTTTAAAGTACTCGGGATAACATTGTCTCTAGATTAGCCTGTGCATGAGCTAAAGCACAGTTTGATTGGGATCCATACCGCTGTCTTTATGCTTGGTACAGGAAATGAATAGCTATAACAGAACAACATGGATCTTGATCAGACTGTGTATATACATACAAAGGCAGGTCTGTCCTTGACCGTCTCAACTGCTGTCAAGAGTCTTTTTCCAGAGACCAGTTCAAATAAAATAATATTATTGCTGCATTATTTAACCCTTTCCCAAACAAGACCTGGTTTTGACGTCCTTAATAGAAACGGCTTGGGAAAACATTGAGACAAAAGAAGAAACTGCTGATAAACAGCAGTTTCTCCTTTTGTCTCAATATTTTCTATGCCGTATTTTACACAAATTCTATCTTTAATAACTTCCATTTCATCATTTGTGGCAGTTTTTGAAGAGGATCCCCCTAAAATTTTGTCATTTGGGAAAGGGTTAACCCATTACCAGACAACACAACTTTAGACTGTTCCAATTGGAGAGATGTTGCAGACGATTTCAAGTGCATGGAATTTTACATTTTTGGATGGTCTTGCTTAGAAAACATTTTGGGAAATAAAGAAATTGCTTGTTGCAAGCAATTTCTTCATTTTCCACAATGTTTTCCAAATCCATTTTATTGTGAGGAGTTAAAAGAGTCACTGTCACTGTGGTAATGGGATAATAAGGCTTATCAGCTAAAAAAAATTGAGCATGAATTTGGAATTTTCTGCATATTTAAAACTTTGAAATAGTTATTCTTTTTGAGCAATGCACATGACTATGACGAGGAAAGTTCGAATTTATGGAAACTTGTAAATTTTAATGCCATG
Organism: Fragum sueziense; assembly: GCA_963680895.1. Taxonomy (NCBI): domain Eukaryota; kingdom Metazoa; phylum Mollusca; class Bivalvia; order Cardiida; family Cardiidae; genus Fragum; species Fragum sueziense. Next base: position 6,342,013 of record OY804606.1, on the reverse strand, counting down.
ACAATTTTGTATAGAAGAGTGGATCTTGCATTTCAGATGACCAAGATTTCCTATTGGCCGTGTTTTGAAAATAGTCAACCCATTCGCACTCCCAAAAGTCTAATTTGAAAGCTGCTGCAGACAACAAGGTAAATGATCACAAAAGGCCAGAAATATGTTATAGCCAAGAAAATAATAAGGCAAAAGGAGAAACTGCTGGTTCTCAGCAGTTTCTTCTTTTGTCTAAATGTTTTCCCAAGCCATATCTACTAAAGACGTCAAAATATGGTCTTGTTTAGGAGAGGGCTAGACAGAATGAAATATATTTGTACATGTATTGTAAAGATAAGTGGTTAATTTATATTGATTGTGATAAGACTATGCATTGAGGCAAGAAAAATGACTTATTTCACATTGTTACTTTATATGAATTGGTTTATTAAAGACTTATACGAAACAAGATGTGTTTGTAACACACAAATGCGCCAAAAATGGCCATTTTTATGCTCCCCCAAAAAATTTTCAGAAGAATATTGTCGCCATGCTGTCCATCCGTTCTTCCGGCCGGCCGTACTCCTGTCCATCCACGGCCAGATCTCAGCAACTCTTGGTCCAGATTGAATGACCTTGTTTCGACGTCCCCAATATGAAAGGCTTGGGAAAACATTAAGGCAAAAACTTAAACACTTATGACCAGCATTTTCTTCTTTAATAGCCTCAATATTTAGCGTTATCATTGTACACAAAATCTAATATGATCAAGTTTGAGTCTGTCATCAGCAGCAGTGCAGCTTTCAAATAGAACCTTGAAATTTTCCAATTAACCCATTACCAAACGGCAAATTTTTAGACTAGTCCAAATTCAAAGCTTGCGCAGACGATTTCAAGTGTATGAAATTTAACAATTTTTGGTCTTTTTGCTTAGAAAACATTGTGGGAAATGATGAAATTGCTTGTCACAAGCAATTTCTTCATTTTCCATGATGTTTTCCAAGGCTGTTATCTTGTCGGGAGTCAGAAGGAGTCACTGTGTGGTAATGGGTTTAAGGGTCAATAATTTGGACTGCAACGAACCAATCCAAATTAAGCACATTAATCATGTGATCCTTGATTTGATCCCAAGCAGCAGTGAACACGGTGGGGATTGTGCATGCTGGGATGGGTAAATCTACGGACAAATTTGCCTCGCTTCATGTAAGACATTTTGCAATAACTTCCTTATTTTTTGCGTCAATTAAAAAACGGTTTGTTGCATGTACCCCGCCTGAGTTCTTTCCTCCGATGTATGCTTTACACGGAACCTTTTTGTATTTTTTGCGAAAAGTGATCCCAACCGACCAGAAAAACGTCAAAAAATCTGGTCGTTTTTCAGGTCAGTTGGGATCAATTTTTGGGGAAAATATGGAGAGTAAGTAATACACCTGAGGAAAGCGCTCAGTAAGGCGGGGTACATGCAACAAACCGCTTGAAAATTGACACAGAATTATTGCACAATTTCCTACCTGAAGCGTGGCTTATTTTGCCGTAGTCGTTATCATTTTGTTTTCTGGTCAGTTGGGATCAATTTTCGGAAAAATTAAGAGGATACCACAAATAATCCATGTATCCGAGGAAAGAGATTTTCAAGGCGGGGTACATGCAACATACCTTTTGAAAATCGACAAAGAAATAAAGGAGTTATTGCAAAATATTTGACAAGATTCGAGATTATTTTTGTCCGTATTCGTTATCCATCCCAGCATGCACAATCCCCACCGTGGTGAATAGCTTCGTCTCTCACTAAAGGGTGTAAAAATTTGAGTTGGATACAAAGCTGAGAGTTGGAAAGAATGGTGGTAAACTCCAGGTAAGAGGGGTTAGATTTTCAAATGGCGAAATATCTCTGAAAGTTCATAAAACCCTATGTTGTGAGTACTCTTTGGAATCTTCTCAGCAAGACGATACAAATGTGTACCCACAACACAAGGTTTGGAATTGAAATAACAGTAAATCCCATTTCCACACAATGACACTTTTTGACTCCTCACAAAATAATGGCAATGGAAAACATCGTGAAAAATGAAGAAATTGCTTGTGACAAGCAATTTCTTCGTTTCCCACAATGTTTTCCGTACAAAAAGACCTAAAAATTAACATTTCCATTCACTTGAAATTGTCGTTTGCAGGATCTATCAATTTGGACTGCCCTAGAATTTTGTCGTTTGGGAATGGGTTAATATTTCTACCCCTTCTGATCTGTTGCTTTGACGGTAGCACTGGCGAGAAAAACGATAGGAATCCATGGTCAGGTATTCAAGCCACCTTAAAAATGACAGAAATACTGTATACATAACCCAAGGATGCCGCAATTTAAACCATTTCAGTTTGGAACTTTCTGTAGACAACAAAAAAGATGTTGAAAGAGATATAAGTAAATTTTGAAAAAAATACTTTGGAAAATATTGAGGCAAAAGGAAAACATGTTGATCACCTGCATTTTTAGGTCACCTGACCGAAGGTCATGGTGACCTATTGCGACCGTGTTTCGTCCGTCGTCGTGCGTCGTGCGTCGTCCGTCGTCCGTTAACTTTTAACATTTTCGACTTCTTCTTGAGAACCATTGGACGGATTACAACCAAACTTGGCAGGGAGCATCCCCATGGGAAGCCGCTTCAGATTTGTACGAATCATGGAGTTATCTCCCTTTGGGGCCCCATAAGGGGCCAAAAGGGGGTTAAATAGGGTACATCTTAAAAAATCTTCTTCTCATGAACCGGCTGTTGGATTTGATTTACATTTGGTATTTAGAGTCTTTAGGGCAAAGACAACAAAGTTTGTACAAGAGAAAAAAATCCGCCCAGAAATTGCCGTGCTGGGGATGGGGGATGGGAGGGGGGGGGGTCGCGTTATTAGTTAACTTAACATTTTCGACTTCTTCTTGAGAACCATTGGACGGATTACAACCAAACTTGGCAGGGAGCATCCCCATGGGAAGCCGCTTCAGATTTGTACGAATCATGGAGTTATTTCCCTTTGGGGCCCCATAAGGGGCCAAAAAGGGGTTAAATAGGGTACATCTTAAAAAATCTTCTTCTCATGAACCGGCTGTTGGATTTGATTCACATTTGGTATTTAGAGTCTTTAGGGCAAGGACAACAAAGTTTGTACAAGAGAAAAAAATCTGCCCAGAAATGGCCGTGCTGGGGATGGGGGATGGGAGTGGGGTTGCGGTATTAGTTAACTTAACATTTTCGACTTCTTATCAAGAACCATTGGTTGGATTTCTACCAAACTTGGCAGAAAGCATCCTAATAGGAAGCTGCTTCAGACTTTGTACAAATCATGGAGTTATCTCCCTTTGGGGTCCCATAAACGGCCAAAAAGGGGGTAAATTGGGTACATCTTAAAATATCTTCTACTCATGAACCGGCTGTTGCATTGGATACACATTTGGAAGTTAAAGTCTTTAGGGCAAGGACTACAAAATTTGTACAAGAGAAAAAAACTCGTCAATAAATGGCCATGCTGTGGATGGGGGATGGGAGGGCTTCACGTTATTACTTAACTTTGAACATTTTCTTCTTCTTTTTGAGAACCATTGGACAGATTTCTACCAGACTTGGCAGGAAGCAGTCCAATGGGAAGCCGCTTCAGATTTTTACAAATCATGGAGTTATCTCCCTTTGGGGCCCCAAAAGGTGCCAAAAGGGGGTAAATAGGGTACATATTAAGAAATGTTCTACTGTTGGATTGAATTCACATTTTGGTATTTGAGTCTTTGAATAAGTTTGTACAAGAGAAAAAAAGACTGTCAAGAAATGGTGGTGCTGGGGGGTTGCGCTTTTTGTTAACTTAACATTTTCCTTAAATGTTTCTGCTCATTTGATTCAGGTGACCGATAAGGCCCAGAGGGGCCTCTTGTTTCTTATGTCCCAATGTTTTCCTACGTTTTTTTTACATAGTTTGCCCTACTAAGAGACCTCAAATATAGGTCTTGATTGAGAAACAGTTAAAATGGCAGTAAACACCATTCAATCTATCTTCAACAATAGATTTATCTTGGTGTTGGTGCCAGATGCTGTGTAGGAGGTTTGACTGAATGAGTCATTTGATTGGTTAACCCATTATCAGATGGCACCATTTTAGACTTGTCCATTTCAAAGATTTGCAGACGGCAATTGACCAAACGCCGACTGTCAATCAAAAACATCGATTAGCCAATGGACGATCACAAAAATGTCATGCCCCAATTGTTCATCGTTGCACATGGTTTTGTATCGATTTATCGACTGACAATCAAAACAATCGACATACCAATGGCATAGAATTTTGTGCTAATAATAGACTAGGTTCGACGTTATGTTTTGATAAACCGTCAGTGTTGGTATTAAATCTCGTAAGTACGGCTTAAATCAAGCCGTAGTTACGAGATTTCATAACAACTGCGAAATACTATTTTGTTTGTCCGAATTTACGTCACGATTAACTGGATAAAATCGTTCCCTATTAAAGACCACATGCAATTGTTTGCCTTAAATTCTATGTTGGGCGGAGCGATCTGTCGATTGGCGTTTGGTCAATTCCAAGTGAGTTCGGGGCCTTAACCCATTACCAAACGACAAAATTTTTGGGTGGTCCCAATTGAAAGATTACAGACTACAATTTCAAGTGAATGGAATTTTTAATTTTTAGGTCTTTTTGGATGTAAAACATTGTGGGAAATGAAGAAATTGCTTGTCACAAGCAATTTCTTCATTTTCCATGATGTTTTCCATGGCCAGTGTTTTGTTGGGAGTTAAAAAGAGTCATTGTGTGGTAATGGGTTAAAGGGTAGGAAACATTGGGAGAAATTGCTTTTCACAAGCAATTTAATCATTTCACATACTGTTTTCTAAAGCCTGCAATTTTTGGGACATCGTTGTTGTGTGGCAATTTGTCATTGTGTGGCAATGGGTTTATTGTTGAATTTGAACATTTTGAAAGACAGCTGTGAAAGGTCAATTTTGCCAAACTTCCAATGGCTAGCAAAAAGATTAAGACATGTAATATTCCAAAAATTTAATTGTAGAAGTTAACAAAACTACAATAACATATTTAATCACAAACACAAAAAGCTCTTTCACTAACCTGATTTTGTAATCCACAATAGAAAAATCTTTTAACATTATTGAGGAAAAGAAGAAAACGTTGATGGTTTTATCCTTTTTCCTCAATCTTTTCTTTGCTGTTTTCTACACAAACCCTTTCTTTATCAACATAACATTTCCTTCAATAACTTTCAAATTGAAACAGGCTCAATTCTTGCCATTTGGGATCAAAATATTTACCAAAGCTGGCAGAAAGAGGTTTGGAATAGAAGAGAGGGAAAATTGAAACCAAGAACATAACAAGGGCCGTCAGAGACGGACAATGCTCCCCGAATAAGGCATTGTCACAATAAATGTATACCATGGAGAGCACTTTATTGTCAAAGGCATCTGATTTGCTACTCAAATATGAAATTTCATCAAATTCTGACCATTAGACTAGGAGAAATTAGAGAAAAACTGTATTTTACCTTAAGTCCCCTTTTCCCATGACGAGGCCTCAAATCAAAAAACCGGGAAAAGTACATCGGCATTATGTCATAGGGTGTTCACATGGTAAGTTTCATTTGATTTGGCCCAAGGGTTATGGAGAAATCACTTCGGACGGATGGACGGAATGACGGACGGACAGACAAAGCGGCGACTATAATGCTCTCCCTTCGGGGAGCATAAAAACTTGTAATACTTGGAAAAGCTAGATAGATTCTTTTGGTAAGTATTAACTTTGATCAACTATCAATGATTAAAATTTAGCTTTAAGGAGCTTTTGAAAACACCTAATGTCCATCTATCCATAGGTATGTGTGACATAAATCAATACAATAGCAATCCAAACAAAAACAAATTTTTGTGAAATACCATTGCCCAAGAAATGGCCATTTTTCTAAAATGTTAATATTTCCTGTAAATGGTTGATAAGGGTTAGCAGATATCCTTTAGGAAGTTCATATTGCATGGAACAGATAGATATCATAAAAGTTACATACCAAATTAGAGCTTTGTATATGTCAAATACTTTTGGAGAAAAGGCAAATGTTAAGTTTTCGGACAGAAGGACAGACAGACAAAAGTAAAACAATATGCCCCCAAATCTCTCAATACGGGGGCATAAAAATAACAAACAAGAGTGCCTGAAAGTCACTGATATCGCTCACCTGAGTTCTTCCTGTATTTGATTGCGTATGATATAAATTTTGTTGTGAACAAATATATAAGTCGTATCAAATTATTGTTAATAAAGTTTCATAATTTCCAATGAATGCAATGAAGTCACATTAGTATTCAATCATATTGCATGTAGTGACATCTTAAATATTGAATATCATGTGCTGTTCCAGTTTGATTTTTATAACCAAGATTTAACTTTTACAATTAAATTTTGAAACATCAGAATGATACATTACAAGCATTAATATGCTTAATATTTTAAGCCCCTCCTTGCCTCATCAACATTTATTAACCTGTCAAAAATTTACAACAAAGTGTTTGAAAAGAGTAACTCAATGAGCATTTTGCTATACTTGGTTTAAATTGGCCCCATAATTGATTTTTGAAGAATTTCTGTACGACTTTTTTAAGTCTGATAAGCCCTACCCTGCCACACTCATTTTTTTTAACAAATCAAAAATTCACAAACAATATTATTGTTACAAAGAGTCACTCAAGCAACATCCCTGGTACAAATTGGCCCAACAGTTGATTTTTCTTATCATTTCTCCTAGTCGAATAAGTCCCACCCTGCCATGTCCACATTTTTTACGAATCAGAAATTTGTAATAAAAATAAAAAGGGGTACTTCAGGAACATTCCTGAATAATTTGGAAAAATTTGGTCCAACGGTTAAGGAGAAGAAAATTTTCAAAGAATTGTTTAATGATTTCTCCAAGTCTGATAAGCCCCGCCCTGCCATGCCTACATTTTTTGACAAATAAAAAAATTCATGAACACACATTGAAAACAGTCACTCAAGAAACAGGTCTGCCAAGTTTACTTCAAATTTGACCAATGGTTGATTTTTAAAGATTTTTTTCATGATTTCTCTAAGTCTGATAAGCCCCGCCCTGCCTGCCCACATTTTTTGACGAATCAAAAATTTGAAAACAAGTTTTGCAAAGGGTCACCAAAGGAACATTTCTGCCAAGTTTGGTAAAAATTGACTCATTGGTTAAGGAAAAGAAGGTTTTTGAAGAATTATGTAGCAATTTCTCTAAGTCTGATAAGCCCCGCCCTGCCATGCCCTCATTTTTTGACGAATCAAAAATTTCACGACACACAGTGAAGACAGTCACTCAAGAAACATTCCAGCCAATATTGGTACAAATTGGATAAACATTTGATTTTTAAAGAATTATTTAACAATTTCTCAAATTCTGATAAGCCTCGCTCTGCCACGCCCACATTTTTTGACGAATCAAAAATTTGAAAACAAGTTTTGAAAAGGGTCACCCAAGGAACATTTCTGCCAACTTTGGTAAAAATTGACATGATGGTTAAGGAGAAGATTTTTGAGTTTGAGTTTGAGTTTATTGGGGTTTTACGCCGTTTTCAACTACCAGGGTCATATCGCGGCGGCTGGAGCACCTAACGGTGGGTTCCTGGTATTTCTCGCACCAGTACAACCACAATATCCAAACCGAGCCTCCAGCTGCTCTCTCACATAGATGATTCACACCCATTTGTGAGAGACAAATGACTTTTGTCAAATGTCAGAATGGATACTGGCCGAGCCGGGGTTCGAACTCGAGACCCCTGGATTGACAGATTCCGACGTAACCGACTGATCTATCCGGGCTCGGCAGAAGATTTTTGAAGAATTATTTAATAATTTCTCTAAGTCTGATAAGCCCCGCCCTGCCACGCCCACATTTTTTGACGATTCAAAAATTTGAAAACAAGTTTTGAAAAGGGTCACCAAAGGAACATCTCTGCCAATTTTGGTAAAACTCGACTCAATGGTTAAGGAGAAAAAGATTTTTGAAGAATTATTTAACAATTTCTCTAAGTCTGATAAGCCCCTCCCTGCCACACCCACATTTTTTGGCGAATCAAAAAATTGAAAACAAATTTTGAAAAGGGTCACCCAAGGAACATTTCTGCCAACTTTGGTAGAAATTGACTCAATGGTTAAGGAAAAGAAGATTTTTGAAGAATTATTTAACAATTTCTCTAAGTCTGATAAGCCCCGCCCTGCCACGCCCACATTTTTTGATGAATCAAAAATTTGAAAACAAGTTTTGAAAAGGGTCACCCAAGGAATATTTCTGCCAACTTTGGTAGAAATTGACTCAATGGTTAAGGAGAAGAAGATTTTTGAAGAATTATTTAACAATTTCTCTAAGTCTGATAAGCCCCGCCCTGCCACGCCCACATTTTTTGACGAATCAAAAATTTGAAAACAAATTTTGAAAAGGGTCACCCAAGGAACATTTCTGCCAACTTTGGTAGAAATTGACTCAATATTTAAGGAGAAGAAGATTTTTGAAGAATTATTTAACAATTTCTCTAAGTCTGATAAGCCCCGCCCTAAGGAGAAGAAAATTTTCAAAGAATTGTTTAATGATTTCTCCAAGTCTGATAAGCCCCGCCCTGCCATGCCTACATTTTTTGACAAATAAAAAAATTCATGAACACACATTGAAAACAGTCACTCAAGAAACAGGTCTGCCAAGTTTACTTCAAATTTGACCAATGGTTGATTTTTAAAGATTTTTTTCATGATTTCTCTAAGTCTGATAAGCCCCGCCCTGCCACGCCCACATTTTTTGACGAATCAAAAATCTGAAAACAAGTTTTGAAAAGGGTCACCCAGGGAACATGCCTGCCAAGTTTGGTTAGGATTGGCCCAGTGGTTAAGGAGGAGATGATGTTTAAATAAATTGTTGACGACTTCCGACGCACGACGCACGCCGGACACAGGGTGATCACAAAAGCTCACCTTGAGCATGTTGCTCAGGTGAGCTAAAAAGCGGTAAAGAGAAATCATTATCACCTGTCAACAAATTTAATCATAATACTTTTGGAAGAAATAATGTACGAATAAAAAAATCATGTAGCATTTTCTCATGAATCCATTAGTACTTGTCCATTCACCATAACAACCGGATGATCATTCAGAATTATGATTCTCTGCTTCTACTAAAGTATTAAACATAGAATTACATTCACTACATGCATACAGCTCAACATCTCCCGTCCCTTCTATAGTATTACAATTGCCCCAAAAAGACCGGGTTTTGACGTCCCTGGGTGGAAACGACTTTGGAAAACATTGAGGCAAAAGAAGAAAATGCTGATGATCAGCATTTTCCTCTTTTGCCTCAATATTTTCTGTATTAAAATGTACAGAAATTCTGTTTCAACAACACCTATTCTGTCGCCTGCATCCTCTTTAAAATTAGAAAAGTCCAAATTATCACTATTTTGTGAGATAGTTAATCCATTAATACTTGTCCATTCACCATAACAACCGGATGATCATTCAGAATATGATTCTCTGCTTCTACTAAAGTATTAAACATAGAATTACATTCACTACATGCATATAGCTCAACATCTTCTGCCCCTTCTATAGTATTACAATTGCCCCAAAAAGACCAGGGCCCCGTATTACTAAACATCTTACGATCAAGTTTTTGTGTAAACTGTGTAACAAGACATCTGATTGCACAAGAAATCCGACTGAGCCAATCAGGGCTGTTGTTACAAGTAATAATGCAAAAATCAAACGTACGACCGTTAGTAATACGGGCCCCAGGTTCTGACGTCCCTGGGTGGAAACGACTTTGGAAAACATTGAGGCAAAAGAAGAAAATGCTGATGATCAACATTTTCCTCTTTTGCCTCAATATTTTCTGTACTGAAATGTACAGAAATTCCCTTTCAACAACATCTATTCTGTCACCTGCATCCTCTTTAAAATTAGAAAAGTCCAAGTTATCACCGTTTTGTGAGATAATTAACCCTTTCCCAATCGACAAAAATTTTGACTCTTCCAATTAGAAAGTCGCAGCAGACATCAAAATGGATGTTGATAAAGGCAGGATTTGCGTACAATATAGCACAGAAAATATTGAGACAAATGGAGAAATTGCTGATTATCAGCAATTTCTTCTCTTGTCTCAATGTTTTCCAGAGCCTCTCCATCTAGGGACGTCAAAACCAGGTCTTGTTTGGGAGAGGGTTAATCCATTAGTACTTGTCCATTCACCATAACAACCGGATGATCATTCAGAATATGATTCTCTGCTTCTACTAAAGTATTAAACATAGAATTACATTCACTACATGCATATAGCTCTACATCTCCCGTATCTTCTCCAGCGTCTGTCACTTCCGAGCTAGTCGCACCAGTATCAACTTCAATGTTTTCAGAACACACAACATTTTCTGTTGCGGAAGCATTAATCATCTCAGTGGCTTGGTTTGTTTCTTCCACAGTTTCTTCTACCACGTTATAATCAGTTACGAGTGTATTTATAACATCTGCGGGAAGGGACGCCATTCTTGTATATATGAGAATATTGTCATCACCACACCGGTCCTGATGATATCTCAGTGTTGATTGATTGGAGAACATTTTGTTACATTTGCTACATTCATACTTCTCACTCATACGTTTATTATGTGTAGACATGTGTGATTGTAGTACATTCATGAACCTGAAGCTGCGATGACATATGTGACATTTGAACGGTCGCATCGACGTGTGGACGAGGGTTTTGTGTTTCATTAACAGACTTTGTGAGGGATAGCCTTTACCACAGATCTCACATTCATATGGGGTTGCCCCTGTATGTTTGTTCTCATGGTCCTCCAGGTTAGACTTGAAGGCAAACTTTTTGTTACAATATGAGCATGGAAACTTCAGTGCTGGTTTAGGTACATCACCAGCATTTTCTGCTCCAACATTAGATTTATCTACAGCACCAGTACTATCCTGACTAGTAACAATACTGGCTTTACTTGAATTTTCAGTTCTACAGGTTAAAGGTACATGAACAGTTCTACCTTTGTTAGAGTCAATATCAACTGTCACAGAATCGTTTGATGTATTCACCGACTCATTTTCAGATTTCTGTAAGTTTTCAGTTACACTTTGGTTTGAAGTTGAATGACCTGTTGTAGAGTTTTCATTTTCAGCTTGTTTTGCGGCACTATCATTATCATCATCACTTTCTTGTAGTTCCTGCACTTCAGCATTCATATCAAAGTCATCTTGAATATCATCCCCACTTTTTATTTCATCTTCCATCGATTGTCCATCTTTTTTTCTAGAAATGTTAGCAGTTTCTTTCACATTGCTCGCAATTTCCGTTGCCTGTCTCTCTAATTCTTTTTCAGAATACTTTTTAACTTTTCCTTGTTTCACAACACTCTCAAAATCTATTACATTACCATCATTTTCAATTACAACATAATCATTTTGATCTAATTCATTTTCAGTGTTTCGTTCAACATCAGACATTTCGTCTATTTTTGCCTTCTTACTACCAGTAGGTGACTGTGTTAAACTACTCCCCCTTCTTTTAACGGCAGATAAAGTGATGTCATTAGCTTCATTATCATCATATTCATCTTCTGGTTCATCCTTGATCTCTATAATACCAATACCGGAGTTCATACCTGCATAATCTCTCCTAATTCCTCTTGTTCCATATCTTTTAGGTGTGTCTTGAGAAGCTAAAATATTGTGATTCAGTTTTAAGGATTTATTTTCCATCTTTCCTTCTTCTACAATATCAACTTTATCCTCATCTTCAGATTTAGGTTCTGTTGACCTAGCTGGACTATGTTTTGGTGGGCGACCTCGGCCTCTCTTTGCAGTTTGTGGTGTTTCTGTATTGACTGAAGTGTCGGATTTCCTGGGTCTACCCCTTCCTCTTTGGACTACTTCTGTTTCTTCCTCATTGGTTACACTAGAATCTAGATCTTCTGATTTACGAGGTTTCCCTCTGCACCTGTGTACAACTGGAGTTTCTTCACTGGCATCAACATTGTCTATCACTTCTGACTTTCTAGGTCTTCCCCTACCCCTAGGAACAACATTTGATTCTTCATTCGTGACTTCAGAATCTTGATCCGGGTCTACATATTTTCTCGGTCTACCTCTTCCTCTAGGCACAACATTTGATTCTTCATTCCCGACCTCAGAATCTTGATCAGGGTCTACATATTTTCTGGGTCTGCCTCTTCCTCTTTGAATAACCACATTTTCTTCACAAGTATCATCAGAGTCTGGATCTAACTCTCCAGACTTTCTTGGCCTACCCCGACCTCTGACATGCTGTGATGCATCTACAGAATCTCCAGATTCAGATTTCCGGGGTCTCCCTCTCCCTCGTTTAATGTTGGTTTCGTCAAATATCTCTGTATCTACTGTACCTTCTACTTCAGATTTCCTTGGCCGACCACGACCCCTCACTGCAGGTTTAATATCTTCATCTGAATCTTCATCCTCACCATCTCCTGCTCCTGATTTTTCTTCTAGTTTACTTTTTGTTGCTTTTATAATCTCTTTTATTTCTGAATAAGGAAAAGTATCTGAGCCTTTCATATGTTTATTTGCCTTCTCTCTACTTTTCTGAAGTGCTGTTGTTAAGACCTTCTTGGCCAAAACCTTACTCCCTACGCGTCTACCAGTCAACTTTGCTTGACCTTTTAGTTTGTTCTGAAGGGCCATCTTTCTTGCTCTAACAGAAGCAAGCATCTTTCTCTTTTTGGGATTGTAGCCTGATTCTGCATCTGTGTCACTGTCTGATTGTCCATTGATAGCCTGAATAAAAGATGTAGTAAATAATAAGTACTTCATCATGGAACAAAGGAATCTTCAAAGCAACAGTAAAGAGGGGCTAAAGGCATTCTAAATTTTTTACTTTAGATCCAAACACTACATTGAGAGTACACATTTGAATAGTCTTGACAATTTTTGCTTTTTAAAAAAACTTTACCCCATTATCTGTAGCTCTGAATCGATACATATTGCAAAAGTGTTTAAATGGTTATCTTTATATAATAATGTCATGATAGTATGTTTTAAAGTGTGTTCATGCTTAAAATGGTGATATTACCTACAGGCATGAAATAAACCCCTAATGCAAAAAAGAAATATTCATTCAATTTAAAAAATGCCTTACTCGACCAATGAAATATTTCAGACAAAGATGTGTGTATATTTGTGTACCTGTTTTATAAGATTCTGAGCCCGATAGACTCCGCCCACAGGCCCAGTCAGCTGATATAACCCGTTATCCCCCAACGTTAAATTTGTGTCAGTCTGCCCCGCAACCTCCCCTAGCATTGATTGTAAATGCTCCCTGGACCAGATCGTTTTCATACAACGTTTGGATAATTGTGCTGTGCAAGTCTGGAAAATCTGTGACAATAAATATACATATATGAGTCAGGATCTGGAAAAACGGCCCTTATCAAGTTCCCAGATCAGCCTATGAGCTATAAAGACTCCATTATGATACCATACAATTGCTACACCTAATAGAGAAGCTTTTAGAGAACAACATAGATCTGGATTAGAATATGCATATGCACAGGCCAATCTAGAACCAGGTTGCTCTCAAATGCCATAATTCATAAGGGCCCTTTTTCCAGATCCTGGCTCATATATAGAGAGAACTGTTAATTGTCAAAACTTTCTGAAAGTTTTTCCCCTTAATTACACAAGTAATTTTGTAAACATGTGTCACCACACTGTAAACGGACTATTCCTTTATAGCCTTAGTTTTGTTTATCGTTCTAACTATTATTATAATAATTAATCACCATTTTAAGCATATACACAAGTAAATACGCTATTCCAACAAAATTTTACCTCTGTATCTTTTATTTTTTCTGTCACATCTACTTCATCTTCAGAAGTCTCCCCATTCGGTTCATCTTTAACAATTTCTAACTAATCTTCCCTCTTGACTATCTCTTGTTTCATATGCCGATGAACAAATCCTTATCAACATTTTCTTCTTTTACCTCAATGTTTTAAGCCTATTTAACACCTGATATGACAATATATTACCTCTGAATCCTTTATTTTTTCTGTCACATCAACTTCATCATCAGAACTTCCCACTTGTTCGTCTTTAACAATTTCCAACTGATCTTCCATTTTCACTATCTCTTGTTTGATATGTGGATGTACAAATCCTGTGTAACGCATCTCCTTCCGTCTCTGATTACGTTTCTCCTGTCGTATCTTCTTCTTCTCCAGACTTTTCCTCTGTGTGTATGCCTTGGATTGTGCAATCAGCTGATCTTCCAGGAATTCTATGTCTTCTTGTACAGGAACAGGATTGTTATGGATTGGCATATGCACTTCTTTTGAATCCCTATACGGATTAACACTGAAAATATATTTCAAACAACATAAAACCTATCCCAAACTAGAAATCTATCACTGAAGGTGATAAAAATACCCCCGCCACCACCTTTGTTCGGAAAAGCGTTTTTGTTGAATGAGGAGCCATACTCAGAAATTGTCAATCCGATTTTCTTGAAATTTGGTCCAATCAGGGGCAATAGCTCAGAAAGTATCGGTGTGATTTCCATGAATTTTGCATCTTGCATATATACAGGTCCTAATGCATACCTATGCCAAGTATGAAACAAATCGTTCAGTAACTGTAGGAGGAATTGTCCGGACAAGCATGTTTGTCAAATCAAGGGCAATAAATCAGAGAGTGTTGGTCTGATTTTCATGAAATGTGTGTCTTGCACATCTACAGAAGTTAATGCACACCTGTGCCAAGTATGAAGCAAATCGGACAGTAACTAAAGGAAAAGTTGTCCGGACAAGCATTTTTTGGTAAAATCAAGGGCCAAAACAGAGAGAGTAAATGTCAGATTTCCCTGAAATTTGCGTCATGCACATCTACAGGTCCTAATGCACACCTATGCCAAGTATGAAGCAAATCGGACAGTAAGTGTAGGAGGAGTAATCCGGACAAGCATTTTTTTGTCAAATCAGGGGCCATAACTCAGAAAGTATTGGTCCGATTTTCAAGAAATGTGCGTCTTGCACATCTACAGGTGACAATGAACACTTGTGCCAAGTATGAACTGAATCGGTCCACAAGTGTAGGAGGAGTTATCCGGACAAGCATTTTTTGGTCAAATCAGGGGCCATAACTCAGGAAGTATCGGTCCGATTTTCGTGAAATTTGCGTCTTGCAAATCTACAGGTCCTAATGCACACCTGTGCCAAGTATGAAGCAAATCGGACAGTAACTGTAGGAGTAGTTGGCCGGACGAGCATATTTGGGTCAAATCAGGGGCCATAACTCAGAAAGTATCAGTCCGATTTCCGTGAAATTTGCGTCTTGCAAATCTACAGGTCCTAATGCACACCTGTGCCAAGTATGAAGCAAATCCGACAGTAACTGTAGGAGGAGTTGGCCGGACAAGCATTTTTGGGTCAAATCAGGGGCCGTAACTCAAAAAGTATCGGTCCGATTTCCGTGAAATTTGCGTCTTGCACATCTACAGGTGACAATGAACACTTGTGCCAAGTATGAACTAAATCGGTACACAAGTGTAGGAGGAGTTATCCGGACAAGCATTTTTTGGTCAAATCAGGGGCCATAACTCAGAAAGTATCGGTCCTATTTTCGTGAAATTTGCGTCTTGCAAATCTACAGGTCCTAATGCACACCTGTGCCAAGTATGAAGCAAATCGGACAGTAACTGTAGGAGGAGTTGGCCGGACAAGCATTTTTGGGTCAAATCAGGGGCCATAACTCAGAAAGTATCGGTCCGATTTCCGTGAAATTTGCGTCTTGCAAATCTACAGGTCCTAATGCACACCTGTGCCAAGTATGAAGCAAATCCGACAGTAACTGTAGGAGGAGTTGGCCGGACAAGCATTTTTGGGTCAAATCAGGGGCCGTAACTCAAAAAGTATCGGTCCGATTTCCGTGAAATTTGCGTCTTGCACATCTACAGGTGACAATGAACAATTGTGCCAAGTATGAACTAAATCGGTACACAAGTGTAGGAGGAGTTATCCGAACAAGCATTTTTTGGTCAAATCAGGGGCCATAACTCAGAAAGTATCGGTCCTATTTTCGTGAAATTTGCGTCTTGCAAATCTACAGGTCCTAATGCACACCTGTGCCAAGTATGAAGCAAATCGGACAGTAACTGTAGGAGGAGTTGGCGGGACAAGCATTTTTGGGTCAAATCAGGGGCCATAACTCAGAAAGTATCGGTCCGATTTCCGTGAAATTTGCGTCTTGCAAATCTACAGGTCCTAATGCACACCTGTGCCAAGTATGAAGCAAATCCGACAGTAACTGTAGGAGGAGTTGGCCGGACAAGCATTTTTGGGTCAAATCAGGGGCCGTAACTCAAAAAGTCTCGGTCCGATTTCCGTGAAATTTGCGTCTTGCACATCTACAGGTCACAATGAACAATTGTGCCAAGTATGAACTAAATCGGTCCACAAGTGTAGGAGGAGTTGTCCGGACAAAGTTTTGGAGACAGACCAACAAACAAACAAACAAACAAACCATCCAACCAACCAACCAACCAACCACTGGACCGACAGGCTGATTCCAGTATACCCCCTCCAAACTTCGTTTGCGGGGGTATAATAAATAATGGATTTGACAAACATATAGAATGTGAAATTAAAACCCTTTGAGGAAAAGAAGGTAATGCTTGTTATCAGCACTAAACTTTCTTCTCCTTTTCCATTGCAAATTTCTACAATCACCTTTTAACATTTTATCACCATAATCTTTGTCCTTTCAAAACGGGTTGTAATGATTTATAAACTATTAAACTGAAACGATTTAAAAATGCAAAGCACGTTTTCATTAACCATTCCATTCCTATTGCCTTGATCCGCACCATATTTGGGGACATGTATGAGGTAATTATACACTTCATGCCCCGGCAATTTTGTTGTTCTGTAGCATATCCGGACATCTGAACCGCCCATCACTAAATGCTCGTGTGTCTAGTGCATTCAGACCACGTGTTAGATCACTAACCGAGTTTTGGGGCTTTTGATTGGCAGTGTTTTGCAAATGAAGGTAGCTAGACGCTTTAATGTAGCCGAATCAATAGTTCCATGCTTATTGAGAGGTGTAAACAACACAGGAACATTTACAGACCGCCCACGTCCCGGTCAGCCGCGTGTAACAAGTGTATGTCAACACAATTGTATACGTCAATGTCAATAATGCAACAGATTTGTGACGGCTCAGTGTACAGCAAATTCTAAAATTTTGTCATTTGGGAAAGGGTTAATCAGATGTAAAGAGGTCTTGTTTTGGACAGGGTAACACAAAAGAAAACAGCATACCTTTGAATCAAATTTTCTCCAAATCGCAGCATATGACATGTCTTGATATGGTCCTCGAATGATAGTTTTGTCTGTATAATCTTGGTACAGATAGGGCAATGGAAGTGGTACTTTGTCAATTTGTTTGAAGATTTTAATGATGGTCCTAGACAAGGCTGAAAACATCGCATTATCCCAAGATCTGTAGTAAAGGAATAAAATGTGTTTGTAAAATATTATTTTTCATATTCTGAACCCTTTCCAAAACAATAAAATTTTTGGTTTTGTCCAAAATTCAAAGATAATGCAGATGATAAAATAGAGGAATCTTAAGGAAGAGGATTTCAAGTATGTACAATGTATGTCATTGACAGTATTGATAGAAAATGCCGGTTATCACCAGTTTCTTGTTTTCTCTCAATATTTTCCGAAATTTCGTCCATTTACCCATTCCCACATAATTATGCCTTTTGGCACCCCAATAAGATATACGACAAGCAATTTCATCATGTTCCACAGTTTTTTCTACCCAGAAAGACCGAAAGATGTAAAATTACATTCATTTGAAGTTGTCATTTCCAACACAAGCAATTGACACAAGTTTAGTTATCATTGCACAGTTTTGCCAAAGCTATAAATGATGACTTTTAAAATGCAATAGTACATGAGTATCTCATAGTCATCATTATTCTATACTAGGGGAAAGAAGAAATGCAACAACTATTTTTTTGTTATTTCTCTTAATTCTTTTATATTATTGAGTCGAAGTTGTTACTGATTTTTACAGGGAAGTGTATCTTAATATTGATCTTTGTGTTTACCTTAGAACATGTCTTACCTGTGAGATAACGTCAAAATAGACGTTTATACATTTCTCACGTTCAAACCTTTAAATACCTAAACTTTACATAAAACTCTTTTGATTTGTGTAGATGCACGTTAACTCGACAAAAGGCAATGATTTTGTTTGGATTTAATCCCTCGTACGATTTTGCAACTTATTCAAAGACGTCGTCCGTCAGCAATTGTGATGTTTACGAATGAAACATCTCAACCCGCAATTGTTGTTGACTTTGGAGTACATCGGTTGACAAAATATTGCTCGAGGTAACTTCTTAGAACAAACGGAACAACTGACGGCCGCCCGAAAAGCGTTCATCAACGTCTAACGTCACGACGTCAGGACCATAACGTTCGCTTATTTTACCTATGGAAAGGAATTCTGTTATCGAGAAAAACTGTTTATATGCTATTCATGGACAGTACAGCAATCAAATTTTAGCCAGGAATCGTTAACGTCATATTGGATTGCGTGCAAGAACGCATTAAACATTGATGCCAAATCACTCTCATTTAAACGCATATTTAAGGCACTTGCAACCTGTGACCTTGATGAAATTTTGACACTAGAAAGTCAAATGATGAAGTCTTACTATGCATTGAAAAAAGTACTCGAACTAGGGTGATTTTGAGAAAGACAAAAACAAAACGTATGATCAAATTTATTTTTTGTTGCATTTCTTTTTTCCTTTAGTATATTTTGAACAGTAGTTTCTATTATAATCTCAAAGAAATAATCAAACAATCCTTACTTTTATAAGCAATCCTAAATTTCCAGTGGGCCATATAATGTACGAGAAGTTGCTGTTTATAGCTGGGTATAAATACATCTTCAGGACACATTATACATTGATATTTCTGGTTAGAACCATCTGTCTCTGAACTCTTAATTATCTGTATATCATTTGGTGACTTGGCATGGGAAAAATGGACCTGCAAAAAGAAAACACAAAAAAATATAGCGTATAGTTAGTTTAGGGTTTTAGCCATTCCAAATGGCAAAATTTTAAACTAGATGATGCAGTTGACATTTTCAAGTAATCAAATTTCTTGTCTTTTAGGGAAGAAAATATTGTGGGAAATGAAGAAATTGCTTGTCACAAGCAATTTCTTCATTTTCCAAAATGTTTTCAAAAGCCATTAACTTGAAGAGAGTCAAGAAAAAGTCATAGCGTGGAAATGGGTTAATAGATGAAGAGTATATAGCTGGGTATAAATACATCTTCAGGACACATTATACATTGATACTTCTGGTTACAACCGTCTGTCTCTGAACTCTTAATTATCTGTATATCATTTGGTGACTTGGCATGGGAAAAATGGACCTGCAATCAAACAGAGAACAGCAAAAATGGTTGGCTTATGGCCCGGTCACATACAGTTCTGCTTCAACATCGCGCCCACATCATGTTCAAAATATGCAGCAAGGGATGTGATGTGGACATGGAGTAAAGAATGTGACCATGCCTTTAGGGTTTAACGTCCTTTGCTAATAATTAGCATCATGTCCTTTTGTATCAATATTTTGTGCCAAATTGTACATGAATCATATTTCAATCAACATCTATTTTGTTGTCTGAAGCAATTTTCAAATTGGATAACCCTACAATTGTGTCTTTTGTGAAAGTTAATGAAAGTCTTAAAAGAACACAACATTTTTGTGAAACAGTAATGCCCTCGAAATGGCCAATTTTAAGTTTTCAGACAGACAGACAGATTGACAGACAGATATCAGTAAAACAATATGGCCCCGATCTTTCGATATGGGGGCATAAAAAGTTTTGAAGCCTATCTGTTGAGATGAAATACATTGTATATGTCATAATACTAATACAAATTTGAGAAAGGAAAAAGTGTGTTTCACAACAACCCAGAAATTGCTATTATTTTGAAACTATGACCATGATATATGACTTTGAAGGATGACCTAAAGCTTTAAACAAAAATATCTTTTATTAAGCAGTGCTCTCAATAAGAACCAAATTCAGGAAGTCTTGGACTTCCATGTCCTAATTTCAGGAATTTTTTCCAGAAAATCAGGAATTTTTCAGCACGTTTTCGCAATTTCGAATTATATGAAGGAAAAGAAGAAATATACAAACATATCTCTTTCTTTTTCAAAAATCAGTTATATTGTATGCTCCACTTTGCAACTCTTCTCCTTGTGGCAATCCGGTTCAAGCTTGACCAGTCTTACATTGTCATGTTGGCAGTCTGATTTTAACCCTTTTATGTAGTTAATTCATAATATCTGCAAGATATGACCTTATGATAACCATTATATGAAAGGGTTAAACATTCATGATACAAAGACGTCCTCCATGTCATGTGTATTGCCATAAAAATATTGATCTATGAGTTTCTCCCTTTCACTCAATGTTTTCAAATATCAGGGCAATTTCACCCTGGCTTAAAAAAAAGTTGTCGCCATGATCTGCATAACTTTCGCCAAATTCCAAAAGTTGCTCAATCCACCCCCACCCCCCGACGCCGGAAAATCGTATCCAATGTCAAAGGATAGTCTAACCAGTTTGGAAAAGGAGAAAAGATGAATATTCGTGTACCGATTAAATTTTGAATCAAGTAGGAATCATGACGTTACTCGCTAGCTTTTATTGCCTTCCCATTATTGACTCCGTCGGGATCCGTTTTCTCGCGATAAAAAGCACGAAACAAAGGACTTAAAAGGTCTAGTTTATTCCACAAATTTTGCGCTAATTAATTTACCTGCAACATCGTACTTCAGCATCCGCCGTAAACTACGGCGATCTTACCAATTGTTTGCTACAAGTTCGGCTTTGAGCAACTCCATGTCGAGTGAAATTTGTCGTAAAGTAAAGAATTTAACTGGAGAAACCCGACCTGTCAATCAAGTTAAAACAATATCGAAAGTACACGCCCACTATATGTAACGCGCTATGCTCTATTGCACACGGCACTAGTAAACTACCCGAAACTTGTCTACTGTGTAAATTATTGATTTTTCCCATCGCTTTGTTATGTCATATGTGTTTGCATATCGATGGCAATTAAAGCTATTTGTCGTGTCGCGTGCCGAGACAATGTATCGTAGGTAATGTGCGATAAAGCTGTAAATACACTTTGAACTAACTTGAATAAGCTGTAGTTACGGCATTTTTAGCGTAGCCACAGATATAAAGGGGCTGGCAAATGCGACGGCGCTTGATAGCTGTTGATCTTTTTCAGTCTGGTTATTTGGTAATATCGATTTTTACCCTTTACATTTTTTGCAGACGTCCGGGTTTATATTTTTGGAAGTCAGTAAAAAAAAATTGGAAGTCTGACGGCCGTCCAATTTCGAAATTCCGGACGTCTTTTCACGAAAATCGGACGTAATATACGTCGACGTCCGCTTATTGAGAGCACTGATTAAGACTTTGCCCATGGTTGACAGGTAGAGCATAGGCCTTGTGACCAAGAGGTTAAGAGTTTGATCCTCGGCAGCAGAGGCTGTTCAAGGAGTTTTCATTGGCCCACATATTCAGCACAAGTACAGTTCCAAGAATGAAGAAGGCTTTACCTAAAGACGCCTTCCCATTGCCCTCCAAATCAACTTGATCAAACTCGATCAAGTACTGATCAAGCTTGGTCGTCAAGAGTGATCAGGACAATCGAGCGGGATCGGCAAAAATGATCGGAAATTTATCGACAAGCTATAAAGAAGAAATCATGTCAATACATTTGATAAAGTTTAATCGGGTTTGATCAGGAATTTAGGCGATCAAGTTGATCGAGTTGATTTGGTTGGCAGTGGGAACTCTGCTTACATTGTAAAAACTTGATTCCCAATAAAAGTAAAATAAATATAGTTGCTTTGCAACAAAATCCTCGTAACTGCAACTTGAAACAAGCTGCAGTTAGAAGCTTTTCCTTGAAAAACAGTAATATGTTTAAACTAAACTTTGTCACTTACTACAATCTGTTCATCGTCCACAAGATTAACAATTTCTGTCTCATCCCCGTCAGAAAGGTCGTCCGTGTTTCCCTGCTGTCTCTGGAAACATCGCCACAGGTGGTTCACCGTCAAACTTCTCTGCTGGCACACCTTAGAGCAGACTGGACAGTGGAAATGTTTGTCTCCCTCCGGGGAGCAAGTGGTCTTTTTACAGATTGGTATCTCATATCCTGAAGGACAAATTTATACCCTGTATTTTGCTTTATTACAAAAACATGTACATAATGTACACTTGTGCCAAGTATGGAGCAAATAGGACAGTAACTATATGAGCAGTTGTCCAGACAAGAGATTTTCATCAAATCAAGGGCTGTAACTCAAAAATTATCTATCCGATTATTGCTAAAAATAGGCGTCTTGCACTTCTACCATCCTAATGCACACTTCCACCAAGTATGAAGGGAATCAGAACCAACCAACTGACCAAAAGGGTGATGCCAGTATAAATCCCCCACCCAGTTTAATTTGTAGGGGTATAATAATATTAGTTATACGGTTTCTTGCCTGGGTATATGACGATTTATTCCCGGCTGGAAAAATGATGCCAGAATTTTCTTTGCAGAATAATAAATTGTTACATTATCAAGTACTTACCATAGGCATTAATAATATCTGGATATTTAGAGTCTGGTAACATCAACAATCGTTCTGGAACACCCTGGAACAGAAACAAGGGGGCAATTGGCTCTGAAGCGCTCACCTGATATAATATAACTTTTTGTATACCAATTTTCAGGTTGATTGGACAAAAAATGTGACCTCTAGGGTGCACACAAGGTTTAACTAAGATTTGACCTCGTGACCTAGAATTGATCAAGACAATCATTCTGATCAATTTTCAGGTTGATTGCCGAATGATTGGGCAAAAATGTGGCCTCTAGAGTGCACACAAGGTTTTACAAAGATTTTACCTCATGACCTAGTTTATGACCCCAGATGACCCAATTTTGATCTTGTCCGAGAATTGATCAAAAGAATCATTCTGATCAATTTTCAGGTTGATTGGGCAAAAAATGTGGCCTCTAGAGTGCACACAAGGTTTTTCTAAGATTTGACCCTGTGACCTAGTATTTGACCACAGATGACCCAATTTCAAAGTTGTCCAAGATTTCAATAAAACAATCATTCTGAGCAAATTCCAGGTTGATTGGGCAAAAAATGTGGCCTCTAGAGTGCACACAAGGTTTTTCTAAGATTTGACCCCGTAACCTAGATTTTTGACCCCAGATAACCCAATTTCAAACTTGTCCAAGATTTTATCAAGACCATTATTCTGATCAATTTTCAGGTTGATTGGGCAAAAAATGTGGCCTCTAGAGTGCACATAAGGTTTTTCTAAGATTTGACCCCGTGACCTAGTTTTTGACCACAGATGACCCAATTTCAAATTTGTCCGAAATTTTATCAAAGACAATCATTCTGAGCAAATTTCAGGTTGATTGGTCAAAAACTGTGGCCTCTAGAGTGCACACAAGGTTTTTCTAAGATTTGACCCCTTGACCTAGTTTTTGACCCCAGATTAGGGATGAGCACCGGTACCTGAGAACCGGTTAGTCCCGGTTCCACGATGTCCCGGATACTCGGAATCGATTCATTTTGAAGGAACCGGTTCCTGGCATCCGATTCCTGACTGATTTAACTTTGTTTGTTTTGCTTAAAAATCAGTGTTAATTGCACTTTTTCCTCTTTGGGAAAACATTTGATGGATTACTTACGCTCTTTCTTATTTTACCACAACCATTTGGAGACAGACATTGGTTAAGTCAGCAGTTAACAACAACGATACTCGATAGAATCCAAAAATCTGTACACTTCACGCGCATCCAGAATGGAAAATTACTGAACAAAGAAGCATTCCAAATTTCTTTTAAAAATTCTATCACTTTTAAAATCCATTGTTTAGAACAAAATATCAGTCCAGTATTCACCCACTCAAATAATTCTTCACGCGTCACAACTGAAAGAAATTGACTTGCACTACATCATTCTCCTTTTTTCTAACACATAAATATCCTTGTAACATTTTCCCTTATTATACAGGTAACACATTCAGTCCAAAAAAAAAAAAATAAAAAAAATCCTAAATCAAACAAAGTAATATGCTTCAGATCTGAATTCTCCAATTTCTATTGATGCAGAAACTCACCCTTTTCATGTTGTCTATTTTCTTCAGCTTTGAAAATTAAGAGAAATAAAAACTTAAAATTCAATTTACCAACTTCTATAATTGCAGTATTGGGTAAAGGTTGAAAATACTTCGCTATTTATAGCACTGTGTACTGGGGCTTAATCAGCTGTTTACATGGCAAATAGCGTGACGTCACTGCTAGTGTGTGACATCACTGCTGATGTCACACACCGAGGTCTGCTTTCTCTAAGATCAAAGGGAACCTTTTTTTTTCTCTTTTCACACCAACAAAATTATAGAAGTGAGTGTGCACAATATTGGATATTTCCTTGATGTGATTAACTGGATTTTTTTCTGATGGGTTAGGTTTGGTCTACAAAGAAGGTATTTAACACATGTATTTCTATGTCATAATTTTAAATCAAAAAGTTGAACAGATCACCTTTTTACTTCCAAAGTTGTTTTTCTAAACATTTGCCAAACTACAAAAATTTAGACTTGATCTAGTCCAATGAAAGCTCAAATCTTTATATCTAAAATCTTTTGTTTGTGTAATTTCTGATCACCCGATGTACCCTCAGTTGAAACGCTTGTTTTTTTACCCTTTCACAAAGACGAAAATAAAGATTAGTCTGGTCCTAATTGAATGAAAAATGCAGATAGCGTAATTAAAACCCAGAACAGAATCAGCCATTTTTAATAAAATTGAAGGAAAGGAAAACATTCTTGCAATGGATATTTTCCTAATTGCTCTTTGTTTTCTAAAGCAAATGATTGATATCGATATCACAATAAAGTCTTGTTTGGGTAAGGAAACAAGAGACTTTTGGCATACTTACATGAGCATGTTGTCACTTGTTCGCTGCTTTGACAAACAGCCAGATTCTGTATTAAATACTGTAACAGTTTTAAAAGTTTTTTTTTTCTTATTATTTTCAATATGTATGTGATCAAATCACTAGCATATTTAACAATACAAAACAATAAAATATTTTATTGGCGCTGACTCAGTTACAATTAATGGCTTGGGACCAATCAAGTTCAACAGAATAATTACATATACATGTATACATATGCATATATCTAAAATGTGCATAATCTGAAACATGTATAGAATAATTTTGAAATGTGAATGAATGTCTTAGTATTCATCAGATGACCACCAAGTCAAAACTTTAGATTCAGCAGCATGAGAATAATACCCATCTTATATATTAACCCCTTAAAAGTTTTCTTGGTAACATTTATGATACTAGCAATTTTACCCGTCTCAAAATTTGACCTTTGACCTCGATGACCTTGACCCCTCGATGACCTTGACGTATTCGGGGCTGCCCTCCACCTAATCCCGTCCCGTAACCCGTAAGCAATCCCGTCCCGTAACCCGTAAAAACGATACCCGTAACCCGTAAAAACATAAATTTGACCTTTGACCTCGATGACCTTGACCTTTCAAAAAATGAACCCCTCAAGCTAATACCCGGGGCCGCCCTCCACCTTCCCTCCAAGTTTGGTGAAGATCTGCCCAAGGACCTGGGAGGAGTAGGGGAACAAACGGACAAACGGACAAACATTGCTCAAATTATAGTATGATTTTTCCTTTTTCCATCCAAATAAATGTTGTTTTTTTTTTCAAACAAATAATCTGTTATGTTTACATAGTAAAACAAGAGATGTTTGTAAAACATATATGCCCCCTCAAGGGCCTACATTTGATGTAGGTCAAAGTCCAAGGTCAAGTTAACAAGGTCCAAGGTCATGGTCAAATATGAAAGGTCTTGGTAGGAGGTGTCTATGTGTGAAATATTAAAGCTGTATATGTAAAAGTAAAATGAAACATAGGCCAGTTAAAGTTTTTAAAAGTAGGCCAAATGCCAAGGTCAAGGTCAAGGTCAAATGTGAAAGGTCTTGGTTGGAGGTGTCCATGTGTGAAATATCAAGGCTGTAGGTGTAAAAGGACATGATATATATGCTTGGTTTCAGTCTTTTTAAAAGTAGGTCAAACTCCAAGGTAAAGGTTGCAATATTCAAGGTCATGGTCAAATGTGAAAGGTCTTGGTAGGAGGTGTCTATGTGTGAAATATCAAGGCTGTATGTGTAATAGGACATAAGATAAAGGCTAGGTTAGATATTTCTAAAAGTAGGTCAAACTCCAAGGTCAAGGTCCAAGGTCATGGTCAAAGTGAAATATCTTGGTTGGAAGTGACCATGTGTGAAATATCAAGGCTGTATATGTAAAATGACATGAAATATAGGCCAGGTTAATGTATTATAAAAGTAGGTCAAACACCAAGGTCAAGGTCACAAGGTCCAAGGTCATGGTCAAATGTGAAAGGTCTTGGTCGTAGGTGTCCATGTGTCAAATATCAAGGCTGTATGTGTAAAAGGACATGATATATCAGGTAGGTTAAAGTTCTTTTTAAAGTAGGTCAAAGTCCAAGGTCAAGGTCACAAGGTCCAAGGTCATGGTCAAATGTGAAACGTCTTGGTAAGATGTGTCCATGTGTGAAATACCAAGGCTGTATGTGTAATAGCACATAAGATATAGGCCCAGTTTATTTTTTTTAAAAGTAGGTCAAACTCCAAGGTCAAGGCCACATGGTCCAAGGTCATAGTCGTATGTGATAGGTCTAAGTCGGAGGTTTCCATTTGTCAAATATCAAGGCTGTATGTGTAAATGGACATGATATATCGGCCAGGTTAAAGTTTTTTTTAAAAGTAGGTCAAACTCCAAGGTCAAGGTCACAAAGTCCAAGGTCATGGTCAATTGTGAAAGGTCTTGGTAAGATGTGTCCATGTGTGAAATATCAAGGCTGTATTTGTAAAAGGTCATGAGATATATGCCGGGTTTAATTTTTTTTAAAGTAGGTCAAACTCCAAGGTCAAGGTCACAAGGTCCAAGGTCATGGTTAAATGTGAACGATGTTGATAGGAGGTATCTATGTGTGAGATATCAAGGCTGTATGTGTAAAAGGACACGAGATATAGGCAAGGTTAAGAATTAAGTGTAAAAATCAACAAAGGGCAATAACTCCAAGAATTTGATTGGCAGAGTTACGGTTCTTGTGCACTGCACCTCTCCATAATGAAATCTATTCACCTGTAAAGTTTCATGATTCTACCTTACATATTTTTTGAGTTGTGCTCCGGACAAGAATCAAGTTATAAAATCAACAAAGGGCAATAACTCACAAAAGTTGATCAGCAGAGTTACGGTTCTTGTGCACTGCACCTCTCCATAATGAGATCTATCCACCTGTAAAGTTTCATAATTCTACCTTACATACTTTTTGAGTTATGCACCGGACAATAATCAAGTTTGAAAATCAACAAAGGGCAATAACCCAAAAGATATGATCAGCAGAGTTACGGTTCTTGTGCACTGCACCTCTCCATAATGAGATCTATCCACCTGTAAAGTTTCATTATTCTACCTAACATAGTTTTTGAGTTATGCTCCGGACAAGAATCAAGTTATAAAATCAACAAAGGGCAATAACTCAAAAAATTTGATCAGCAGAGTTACGGTTCTTGTGCACTGCACCTCTCCATAATGAGATCTATCCACCTGTAAAGTTTCATGATTGTACCTTACATACTTTTTGAGTTATGCTCCGGACAAGAATCAAGTTATAAAATCAACAAAGGGCAATAACTCAAAAAAAATGATCGGCAGAGTTACGGTTCTTGTGCACTGCACCTCTCCATAATGAGATCTATCCACCTATGAAGTTTCATGACTCTACCTTGAATACTTTTTGAGTTATGCTCCGGACAAGGTTTGGTCTACGGACAGACCGACCGACCGACCGACCGACCGACCGACCGACCGACCTTCCGACCGACCGACCGACCGACCGACCGACCGACCGACCGACACTTGCAAAACAATATACCCCCATTTTCTTCGAAAGGGGGCATAATTATGTTAACATGCTATCTAATTGCAGAAACTTAACTTGGCCACATGTGTATGTTTAAATAAGGACCATAATGTTTTAAAACATTTAACAAGCGGGTAATGATAAACCTACAATAATCCTTAATGAATAGTAATAAGAATCGTTAGGAATCGGATTCGATTAAAAAGAATCGAGTAGGAATCGGAATCGGTTAAATTCTAACGGTGCTCATCCCTACCCCAGATGACCCAATTTCGAACTTGTCCAAGATTTTATCAAGACAATCATTCTGAGCAAATTTCAGGCTGATTGGGCAAAAAATGTGGCCTCTAGAGTGCACATAAGGTTTTTCTAAGATTTGACCCCGTGACCTAGTTTTTGACCCCAGATGACCCAATTTCGAACTTGTCCGAGATTTCATCCAGACAATCATTCTGAGCAAATTTCAGATTGATTGGGCAAAAAATGTGGCCTCTAGAGTGCACACAAGCCAAAGGTTGACGGACGACGCACGACGGACGACGCACGACGGACACAGCGGTATCACAATACCTCACCATGAGCACTATCGTGCTCAGGTGAGCTAAAAATAGTAAGTAGAATATACTTCTATTTTTTAAGTAATAGAGAAGCAAGCAACACTCAAACTACTCAATATAAGTTTTGTATAATAACACAATTTAACAGACAGAAAAATAGCGGGAAAATAATTCCCAAACTATATAGTGCATAGACATTTGCTTGGCCACATACTTAATAGTCTAATTCAAAACAATCAAATTATGACTTAATGATTATTGTAGATATTACTTATCCCTCTCCGAACTACAGTAATTAAGGCTTGCTAAATTTGAAAGCTGATGCAGACAACAAATTAAATGTTGATACAAAGGCAAAAGGAGACAAGGGTGCCATGGTCACAATGTACCCCCCCCCCCCCAGAAGTTTAAAGGGGGTATAACTCAGGGAAAAATCAATGAACCATAAAATCCTTCCTTCATGCACATCTACCAATTGAGGTTATAACATTGACCAAGTTTCAAACAGACCCAGCCAGAAACTTTGAGTTGCGCTCACAAGAAAAGTGGATGTACGTACAGATAGATGGATGGACAGATGGACAGAGAGAGAAGATGACGCCAATATACGACCCCCTCCGGCGTCGTATAAAAATGCTGGTAATTAGCATTTTCTTTTTTACCTCTATTTTTCAGCAGCACTTTCTAATAAGGATGTCAAAACAAGTTCTTGTTTGAAATAGGTTTATAGAACTCACAGGAAGCCACTTATTAAGTAAACAGACACAATAATCCTAGTATAAGCTATAAAATACTCCTTTAGTATTTATCAAATACATACCATAGACCTGAGATGTCTGAGCATATGTCTAGCATAGAATGATCTCTTGATGATTTGTTGTGGACAAAATACACAGTGATAATGACCAATATTCTTCTCTATGTCACACTCCTTGAAACATTTTACTATCATCAGATCTGCAATAGATGTTAAAGAAAAGATGTACAGAGCTACATATCGTCGGTGCTATGACAAAATGGCGTAATAAAAATTTTGCTCGAAAACCATTTTTTTCAGGAGAGCCAAAAACGTTTTTACCGCTTTAAAAAATGTGCCGACAAAATTGCGTAACTCAATAACTACATGAACAATTCAGCTTCTTTAAGGTAAAATAAGGTAATTGAACATAATTTACGGTTCATTTATTGGTCAAAGTAGAAGAAAAACAGAGGAGAATGCCATTTCTCAGCCTTTTATTACTCTCGTGTAAATAATTTTTCTATGTACAACACATTTTTGTCAGCTAAATCGAGTTACGCAATTTTGTCACATGATAATTGAAAGGGTTCTAATAGGCGTAGAGAAACGCCGTTTTGGCAGGATATGCGCTCCTACAAACTAGGTATAAAGCATTTATAAAAACAAGAGGGCCAAGATGGCCCTGTATCGCTCCACTGGCTTTTGGACATTTAGACTATGAACTTCTTCAAGGAATGCAATAGAGGTCTATCCGAAGAAGATTCATGCTACACCAGAATGAAATCCAATAAGTAATTAAGGAGCAGAAATGTTTTTAAAATTTTGTTAAAATTACACTGTTTCATATAGCAAAAAATAAGCCTAGCCCACAGCGGCCAAGCTTTTCATCCGATTGTGAAGGAATTTGGGAAAGATTCATGCAAGGAAGATTCCTGTGAAGTTTGGTTAAAATTGGTCATGTAGTTTTGGAGAAGAAGATTGTTTAACAATTATTCGAAAATTCAATTTAATTGAATTTATTAAAATTTAAGTTCTACACGGATTTTTTTTTTTTAGGAATTTAAAGGAGATTCATGCAAGGATGATTCGTGTGGAGTTTGGCAGAAATTGGTCCAATAGTTTTGGAAAAGAAGATTTTTCAAAATATTGATCTAATTTAATTAATCAAAATTTAAGTTTTACACAGAATTTATTTTTTTGAAGGAATAAGAAGAGATTCATGCAAGGATTATTTCTGTAAAGTTTGGTTGAAATTGGTCCAGTTAAAAGTTTTGGAGAAGAAGAATTTTAAAGATTTTTCGAAAATTTAAATCAATTAAATTAATTTAAATTTAAGTTCTGCGCGGATTTTAATCTTTTGAAGGAATTTGGTAGAGATTCATGCAAGGAAGATTTCTGTGTAGTTTGGTTGAAATTGGTCCAGTAGTTTTGGAGAAGAAGAATTTTTAAAGATTTTTCAAAAATTTAATTCAATTAAATTAATTAAAATTCAAGTTATACACAGATTTTATCTTTTTGAAGGAATTAAGAAGAGATTCATACAAGGAAGATTTCTGTGAAGTTTGGTTGAAATTGGTCCAGTAGTTTTGGAGAAGAAAATTTTTTAAAGATTTTTCGAAAATTTAAAGGGCGACGGTAACAGATGGTCTAATTGCAAAAAATAATTTTTTTTGAAAAAATATGCAAAACTTTTGTGTTGACCACCTCGGGATGGTTAATAATATGCGATTCAGACAGAGAATGAGCCGAAATTACAAGACAGATAGCTGAATTTACGGAGAATCCAAGCCTAAATTCAACCCCATCACTGATGGGGTTAGAATTATTTTTAAATTGTTGCGCATGCCCATACAGCGCGGACCATGATTCAAACGAGATTCATACTTAAATTTCAATATGACGTCATCATGCATGTTGTGACGTCATTTAAGAAAGTCGCATGTCCTACTGTTTTGACCTACTTTCGACATCGCTTCATGAATTTGGTATCAAATTGCGAAAAAATGAGTCGTTGCTTCAATAGTTTCTCGTAATCATTTAATCAGGTCATATAAAGCTTAAAAAGTGTACATTTCGTTTGTATTTGACAATTTTTGGGTCCAAATCTGGGAAATAGTAGCTTTAAATCAATTAAATTAATTAAAATTCAAGGTCTGCGCGGATTTTATTCTTTTGAAGGAATTTGGTAGCGATTCATGCAAGGAAGATTTCTGTGAAGTTTGGTTGAAATTGGTCCAGTAGTTTTGGAGAAGAAGAATTTTTAAAGATTTTTCAAAAATTTAATTCAATTAAATTAATCAAAATTTAAGTTTTACACAGAATTTATCTTTTTGAAGGAATTAAGAAGAAATTCATTCAAGTAAGATTTCTGTGAAGTTTGGTTGAAATTGGTCCAGTAGTTTTGGAAAAGAAAATTTTCTAAAGATTTTTCGAAAATTTAAATCAATTAAATTAATTAAAATTCAAGTTCTGAACCGATTTTGTTCTTTTGAAGGAATTTGGTAGAGATTCATGCAAGGAAGATTTCTGTGAAGTTTGGTTGAAATTGGTCCAGTAGTTTTGGAGAAGAAGAATTTTTAAAGATTTTTTTCAAAAATTAATTCAATTAAATTAATTAAAATTCAAGTTCTGCACAGATTTTATTCTATTGAAGGAATTTGGTAGAGATTCATGCAAGGATGAATCGTGTGAAGTTTGGTTGAAATTGGTCCAGTAGTTTTGGAGA
Source organism: Fragum sueziense (assembly GCA_963680895.1). NCBI lineage: Eukaryota > Metazoa > Mollusca > Bivalvia > Cardiida > Cardiidae > Fragum > Fragum sueziense. The sequence continues at coordinate 6,309,827 of OY804606.1, read as the reverse complement.
AGAAGATGTTTGAAAACTGTTTACGCACGCACGGACGCACGCACGCACGGACGCACGACGGACACAGGGCCATGACATAAGCCCCGCTGGCCTTCGGCCAGTGGAGCTAAAAAATTGACAAAATTGCGTAACTAATTTGTTACGCCATTTTGTCATAGCACCGACGATATGGCTTTTCCAAATGAAATATTTGAGCCAGAATCTGGAAAAACGTCCCTTATAGCGTTTGAGACAGCCAGGTTTAGTCTAGCCAGCATCCATGTTACTCTCAAATGGTTGCTACAGACAATGAGGAAGCTATTGGAGAAAAACATGGTTCCTAGTCAGACTGCATGTATACGCAGGCTGATCTGGAACCATATTGTTCTCAAATGCAATAAGGGATGTTTTTCCAGATCCTGGCTCATTTCTTTTATAGTTTATAAAACCCGATGTTATGGGCAATCACTGGAATCCTTTTGCCCAGACTATTCCAATGAGTACATGTACCCACAACATAGGGTTAGGTATTGAAATAAAGTTATAATGTCTTATCTGTAACTCTAGTTAAGTAAACCCTTCTGATGCTATTCACATAACATTTCTGCAATAATAAAAGCTTTGGCAGAAAGTTTAGACTAAGATCAGCCTGCACAGACATGCAGTCCCATCTTAGCCTTCACTACCTGCTTTCTTATCAATCACCGTCGCAAACACTTAAGATAAACTTATTAGAATCCTTCTAAAATTGGCAATTAGTTTGAAGTCAACATGGGTTGACAAGGGCTAGGATAATTTCAAGTGTAATATGAAGTTATAAATTTGATATGTCAGAAGAGTATAAAATACATTTGACTTGAAAACATAAAACACAACACTGTTTTTTCATCATATTTTTCAAAAGCCATCTATCCAAAGTGCATGTTAGGTCCGGTGAATTTAGAATTGATAATCAAGGGATTGGTGCAAATCAATTGTAAATGAAAATAGTTCAACCCTTTCAAGAATTAACCATTTTTGACTTCAAATAGAAACAGTTTGGCAAAACATTTAGGCTAAAGATAAAAATTATGCTAATAGTCAGCATTTTCTCCTTTCGCATCAATTTTCTGTACTTTATTGGGCACAAGTCGCAAACGTTGGATCAGCAAATTTTGCTGTCTGCAGCAGCTTCCGATCTAACCGTTCTAGAATTTCATCATTTGGAAAAGGCTTAAAAGAATTACAAAACAGTTTTGAAATTTAATTTTCTATTTCATTTAAGACTAAAAATATTTGTATACCATCATACTGTACACCATGAGCAAAGTGTGTGAGCTCCAGATGGTCCTGCACCCGTCCAGCTTTTGTTGGTTTGAAATGCGAGGGATCACAGAATGGACAATGTACGAGCTGACAATTACACTCTACGTCCTCACATTTAGACAGATTAATGGTGCATTGTGGGCCTAGAAACGTCTCATGTTCTCTCTGTGAAATACAAAATATATGATATGAAACACAACAATGTACGAGCTGGCAGTTACACTCTACGTCCTCACATTTAGACAGATTGATGGTGCATTGTGGGCCTAGAAATGTTTCATGTTCTCTCTGTGAAATACAAAATATATGATATGAAACACAACAATGTACGAGCTGGCAGTTACACTCTACGTCCTCACATTTAGACAGATTGATGGTGCATTGTGGGCCTAGAAATGTTTCATGTTCTCTCTGTGAAATACAAAATATATGATATGTAACACAACAATGTACAAGCTGACAATTACACTCTACGTCGCATTTAGACAGAATAATGGTGCATTGTGGGCCTAGAAACGTCTCATGTTCTCTCTGTAAAATACAAGATATATGATATGTAACACAACAATGTACAAGCTGGCAAATACACTCTACATCCTCACATTTAGACAGATTAATGGTGCATTGTGGGCCCAAAAACGTCTCATGTTCTCATTGTGAAATACAAGATATAAAATATGAAACACAAGAACCCCCTTCTAAAATAGCAATTATTTAAACAGTGTTTTCCTTCTTTGAACTAGTCCCTTAACCCCTTCCCAAACAAGACCTGGTTTTGACATCCCTAACAGAAAAGGCTTGGGAAAACATTGAGACATAACAAGAAACTGCTGATAACCAGCAGTTTCTCCTTTTGTCTCGATATTTTCTGTAGTTTTTTTCTACACAATTTCTGTCTCAATCAGCATCCGCTTTCTGTCTACAGCGCCTCTAAAATCAGACAACCCTAAAATTTAGTTGTTTGGGAAAGGGGTAAAAGGACTTATTGCCAAATAAAAAGATCCAAATCAAATAAATTTCAAAGTCCTAGTATTCTAAGCTAGTAGCTTTTTTTTAAAATTCCAATAAGGATACAAATAACTAACCCTTTTCTTTTCATGGACTAGAACAGTTTTCTTCTTCATCATCATCTTTGTAGTGTTAAGATAGACAGAGCCAGTCTGAGTAGAGGTTGAACCATAACTGTGCTCCTGTATGTCAGATGGTCTGTCCGTTTGTCTGTCTGTTTGTCTGTCTGTATATCGGACCACTTGTCTGTCAGCTGATCTGTCCGTTTGTCTGTCTATATGTGTGCCACCCATCTCCTCCAAGTCACTGTCCGCATCCTCTCTCTCTTCATGAAGCTGGCGTAAACTTGGAACATCATCAAGGTTTTCGCTGTAAATAAAACGCAAAAATCTTGATAGGTAAACATGAAATAGCCACATTAAAGTTTCGAGAAGTCATGTAAAGCAGTTGCTTAAAATATAGTACACTGCAAGCATATGACTGTAAATATTAAACAAATGGTATCTATACAGTGATCAATATAAGTATGGCAAAAACTGTTTTCATATTGATTAAGTATTAGATCTATCATGAAACCTTTGCATAAGCCTAGTATTTTAATTGAATTCTTATCATGGCAGCTTTAAGTAAGAAAGGGAGATGACATGCTGTCATGTTTTTTTTGAGAAACCCTATGTTGTTTTTACTTTAAGGAATTCTCTCAGGGAAACGATTCAAATGAGCATGCATCATTTTCCACAATCATTACTAAGTCAACTTACGCAGGTATATTATAAGCGGGTAGATGTTTATGTTTATGTGGCCCCTCTATAAACTTGTCTGTACCAAACTGTATAACTGTGGCATCACAACGGACATTCTTGTTTCTCACAGAGCACGTCCAGTAAGTCTTATATCCTCCTGCAGCAGTCTGTAAACAAATCAGCAGTCATCTATAGCAATTTTTTTTATTAACATTCTCTCAAACAACAAAATTCTAGAGTGATCCACTTCAAAAACTGCCAAAGATGACAAAATGGATGAATTAAAGATAGGATTTGTGTCAAATATGGCACAGAAAATATTGAGACAAAAGAAGAAACTGCAGGTTATCAGCAGTTTCTTCTTTTGTTTCAATGTTTTCCAAAGCCTTTTCTGATATGGACGTCAAAACCAGGTCTTGTTTGGGAAAGGGTTAACATTCTCTCAAACGACAAATTTACTTCTACTGATAAGAAATTCCATATTACTTGAGATTAAATTTGTGATTGTTATAGCACAGAAATAATTGAAGCAAAGGGAGAAAATGCTGATTATCAGCATTTTCTTCTTTTGCCTCAATATTTTATCAAGCCTATCAGATCAGCAACACCAGGACTTCTATGAAAAAGATTTAACTAAGATTTATAGTCCTAATCTACAGCTTTTCAGTACAATTGTGGGGGCTGGTGCACTTAACCATGTGTTTCTTGTATTTTCTGCATCATACAACAAGAGACATTTTTTCCCACCTAAAGTCTTGGATTAACCCTTTCCCAAACAAGACCTGGTTTTGATGTCCCAAATAGAAATGGCTTTGGAAAACATTGAAACAAAAGAAGAAACTGCTGATAACCAGCAGTTTCTCCTTTTGTCTAAATATTTTCTGGGCCGTATTTTACACAACTCCTATCATTTAATAACATCCGTTTTGTCATGTTTTACAGTTTTTGAAGTGGATCACCCTAAAACTTTGCTGTTTGGGAAAGGGTTAATAGACCGACAAACTTCAAACTTCACCTTGTTCTTCAAAGCCTTTTTCTTGAGGGGCATTAAAAACCCTTAATGTGTGGACATGGACAACAAGTTAAGAGAAGAGCTTAATGCTCTTTTGAAAGTATATGTGACCCGTCACGCTAAAAGGGACCTTATCCGAAAAATCCAAATGTTGACAAACTTGTCAGACTGACCACAGGTCAACCAGATCGCGAATGCAAAAAATGAACATATGGTAAGATAGAGAAATCTTTCCGGAATTAGAAAATTACATAAAATTGAAAAGTGTTGGCCCTAGTCTGGTTACGCGGACTGCGCAGACAGACTAGGGTTGATATTTTTCACACATCCAATAAGGTCCCTTTTAGCGTGACACATCACATAATTATGTATATTTGAGTGAATCATCAATAAGTACCGGGTATATCCATCCCATGTTTAGATCCATACTTGATGATTCTGTAATCCCTAAGGCCTTGGTTTGTCCAAATTGAAAGAAATTACAGACAACATTTTCAATGAAAGGAAATTACTTATTACATTAATGGTAAAAACAATTGTTGAAAACCAAGAAATTGCTTGTAACAAGCAACTTCTTCATTTTCCACAATATTTTTCAAAGCTTCATTCTTGAGGGGTATCAAAAAGCATAGATGTGTGGAAATAGATTTTAAGAGAAGAGCTTACCCTTTTGAAAGTATATGTATATCCGAGTGAATCTTTAAGTATATCCATCCCATGTTTAGAACCATGCTTAATGATTCTGTAATCCTGGATACCCCAGGCTGTGATGCCTTCTTCCATTTTAACTCTGAATCATAAAAAAAGATATTTTTTTTAATTATTTCCAAAAACTGCAAATATCTAGTGTCCCAAATTGAAAAATGTTGAAGACAAAAATTTCAAGTGAATTGAAGAAATTGCTTGTCACATGAAATTGAAAAGCAATCTACATTTTCCACAAAATTCTTCAACCATAAGAGTTTGTATGCTGTATACCATAAAAAATATTGAGGCAACAGGAGACTGTCAGAATGATAATTATCTTCAATGGGGTACAAAATATTACTAGAAAGAGAGAAAATGCTGATAATCAATGTTTTCTTCCTTTTCTTAATTTTTTTTTCCAAAGCTTTATAACACTTAAGGTCTGGTCACACATAACTCCTAGTCCACTTCATGTAACATCACATCCAGCAATATTATGCACACTGTTTTAGACATGATGTTGACATGGAGTTACAAGTGTCAGATCGAGTCTTTAGGTAGTATGTGATCGAGTCTTTATGTACATCAAATTGTGTCAAACTCATACAATCTATAGATCCATCATATTTTCAGTACATGTATTACCCTTTCTTTGATCTGTATTTAGATGCACGGCCGTCTGGTTTGGCTACTATCTCTCCTAGAAAGTGTTCATGCTTCTTGGAGCCTCGCATAAACACATTACCGTGCTGTAACACCGTCGCTGGACATCTAAGTTTCGCGCTTCTCACGCTACAGGTCCAGGTGATCGTCTTTGTATTCTTCAGAGGCTGAAAAAAAGTTAATTAATCAGTTGATTCAGATCATGGGACTCATTATTAATTATAGCAATATTACAACACAATCACGCAGGTGTCAATGATAAGGATTTTCCTTAGCAAAGTTTAAAACTTTAAATTTTAAAGCAACTACACAGTACAAAATTTATCCACACTATAGTCCACAGTAAATATTGAGGCAAAAGAAGATAGTCCAACCCTACAGAGATTTGCACGTAGTCAGAGTTATTCGGGTGACGTTGAAAACATTCTGCGGTGGAACCTTCCACCACCCAATGTTTACGACCGCGCCGAATTTGTTCTGATATGTAACGAGGTCGCTCGAAAAAAGCAGATGTTTTATGAATATATCAAAATCGCCACATTACTGGTATTCTACCGATAATGTACTGATCTTACCTTATAATTATACGTAAACCCCAGACTGTCTATCAGTTTATCTCTGCCTCGTTTTGAACTTCCACGTTGAATCTCATAACTCACATTCAGTGTCCTGAAATTAAATATAGATTTATTAATCATGTTGACAGTTTAAAATATTTGACCCGTCGTGCTAAAAGGGACCATATCCGAACTCAAAAAATCCAAAAACTTGTCAGACTCAGCACAGGTCAACCACAACCAGACACTGTTTGCGAAAAATGAACATATAGTAAGATAGGGAAAACATTCCAGATTTAGACCATTACATACAAGTGAAAAGTGTCGCCCCCAAGTCTGGCTGCGCGGACTGCGCAGACTGACTAGAGTCGATATTTTCACACATCAAATAAGGTCCCTTTTAGCGTGAAGGGTCACATATAATAACCCTTTTCCAAACAGTGACATTTTAGACAAGTTTTGTATGAAAGAAGGTGCACATGACAAAATACTTGATGATAACAAGAGGGCCAAGATGGCCCTAGATCGCTCACCTGAATTCATAGTTGAGATACTGGCGAGACCATGAAATCAATCTTTTAACATTAGAAGAATACAAGAATAACAATGACAATTTTGCAAAATTCAAAGGCATAAAACTAAGGACTTTCTGTTCTGAAACAATTTGGAAAGGGCTTAAACCTTGGCTGGGAAAGGGTTTAATCTTACAACAGAAAAGAAATAGACTGTTCAAATTTGAAAGGAGTTGCAGAAGACAAAATTATGTGGGTAAGAAAGGATTCATGAACAACATAGCACAGCAAGAGGAGAAAATGCTGATTATCAGTCTTCGCGAAAGCGCCGGACCGCCGGTCATTGACCGGCAAATTCAAGGGGGTCCGGCCAAATTTTGAGTAGACCGGTCCAAATGTCCGACGTATTTAATTCTGAAGAATCTTATGATAAAAGTCTAAACACCTTTTTCTAGTCCAATTAATTTCATATCACTTATTAAAGATCGCTATCCTGAAGTAAACTGTAACTGATTGAAGCCAAGAATATGACGGGAGTTCTGTACCAGAAAAATCAATAATTTACATGCATGGGTAACTTTACTTAGCATAAAGTATAACACTTTACTTGAAATGTAGCCAACTTTTATCCCTTTTCCCACAGAAATTACACAGACAAAAAAGACAATTTAGTTTTTAGTTATCATTCTCCTTTCCTCCAAATATTTGAATTAGTAGGTTTCCTTCTAATTAAACACACTTTTGCATACCATTTAACCCTTTTCAATATGCTTTTTTCAGATCCAAATTAAATTTCCAAATTCAAAGCAGATGCATATTAGAAGATCAATGCTCCAAAATATAGAAATATTTATGTAATAAAGCATAACAGATTAAGAACAAATGAGAAAAAAGGAGAAATTTTGGTTTTAAGCATTTCCTGTTTCTCTTCTATGCTTTATTTATTTTTTAGACTGTTATTTCAGGTTCATTTTCCATTTTACTTCATATGTCCGGTCCGGCAAAATTTTTTTTCGGTCCGGCCAAAATTTCAAACTGCCTGTCCGGATGTCAGGCACTTTTTTCTCAATTTCGCGAAGACTGGATTATCAGCCTTTACTTCATTTGACTCAATAATTCCCCAAGCCATTTTTAATAGGGACATCATAGGAAAGGGTTTATGCATAAAGATTATCTGTAGCTCCATCCTTTATCAGATAAGAGCTCCATTATCAGATAAGGCAGCCCTTTATTATTGACTTTAGACAGTCTAACTATTTACTTAAGCAGTGATTGCTGATAAGCTGATACCTGGTCAAAATAAATTTGTCTGAATTCCTTACTTGAAAATTCCAAAACCCACAACATAGGGCTTCTTTGCTTGTAAAGTGATGGTTTGAAGTATCCTTTTAGAGGTCCATGAGATGTAAACTCATGCAAAATTTCACGACTCTAGGCCAAACAGTCTTTGAGAAAACTGTCTCTGTGCGAAACCTCATGAAACCCCACAACATAGGACCACTTCTTCTTGTATTACAATAGTTTGAAGTATTTTGGTAGAGGGTATTGAGACAATGCCAAATATTTTGAAACAAGATATCATCAAGTTAAACATTCCCAACAAATTTCACAATGATTGAGCAAATATTAAAATTCTTACAGAAAAATCAAGATTTGACCCAGTGACCCAGTTTTTGACCTCGCATGACCCAAGTTTTCAATGACCAACAGACATCATCAAAATAAACCTGAGCAATTTTCAAAATAATTGAGCCCAAATTGGAACTTCCAGAGCAAAAGGAAGGGATTCATTACATTTGACCTTGTGACCTAGTTTTTGGCCTCACACAACAAACTTTTTAACAGACCTAAATGTCCAAAAGAAAAACAATCTGAGCCATTTTAACAAGATTTTTGCCAAAATTGACACTTCTTGACTAATAGATGGAGTTCTTGATATTTGACCTTGTGACCTCGTTTTTGACCTCACATGACCCAATTTTTAACCGAACCTAGATATCCACCGGAAAAACATTCTGAGCAATTTTCACAATATTTGAGCCAAAGTTAACACTTCTAGAGCAAAAAAGAAGGATTTTATATCATTTGACCTAGTGACCTACATTTTGACCTGGCATGACCCACTTTTTTATATGACCTAGATATCATCAAGACAAAGATTCTGGTCAATTTTCACAATGATTGAGACAATAATGTGACTCCTAGAGCAAAAATAAGATTTGACCTAGTGACCTATTTTTTTACCCCATTCAGACCCCGATCCCAATTCTTTGAAGTATTTTGAAAAAGGATGACCCGAGGATCACATCTGTGACATTTCATCCAATTCTGCCCAGTACTTTAGGAGGAGAAGATTTTTTCATAATTGTGGATGGACGGACAGACGGACGGACGGACGGACAGACGGACGCCGGACAACAGACCGATCACAATAGCTCACCTTGAGCACTTTGTGCTCAGGTGAGCTAAAAAAAGTCATTGGCAACCAACCAAAATTTTGGTCTATTATCAATAACTTTTATCGACTGATTTTTAAAAGATCTATCACATCCAGCTAATTCTTGGTGTTTTTTCTCCCTTCTCTTCAACCTGAATTCAAGCCTCTTTCATGTTAAATGACCCATACTTTCTGAATATTTTAGCTCCTATAAAAACATGAGAAAAGTAGAAATTACTCAAAATAATCATTTTTTTTATTTTTCCATGATGTTCTCATTCACAATTATTGGCATAAACATGTTTTAACCCTTTCATAAGCAAGACCTTGTTTTGACGTCCCTAATAAAAATTGCTTGGGAAAACATTGAGACAAAAGAAGAAACTGCTGATTACCAGCAGTTTCTCCTTTTGCCTCAATATTTTCTATGTCAGATTTTACACAAATCATATTTTTAATAACTTCCATTTTGTCATTTGTGGCAGTTTTTGAAGTGGATCACCGCAAAATTTCGTCGTTTGGGAAAGGGATAAGAGGTTTACTGATACACATGTAATTCAACATGGCTTGAAATCAATCTAGTTATGGAAGATTTTATTTCCCTACCTATCTCTATAGGTGACCGAGTCTTTTACAGGCTTAGTTGTAGTAATGTCTCTAGTTGACGTCACCACCTGCTCGTTCAACCCCAGACTCTCGTTCACGTCTCTCTCCGTCTCCTCCTCTACAGCCTTGATTACTGACGATTAGACTAATGGTAAAACTTTCCCCAATGACAAAGTTTTAGGGTATTCAAATTCTAAAGCTACAGCAATATGACAAATAATATGTTAAATGTAAAATTTATCAATTGATCAAATAGCAGAGAAAACATTGAGGCAAAAGGAGAAAATGCTGATTTTCAGCATTTTCTTCTTTTGGCTCAATGTTTTCCCAAGTCCATTCTATAAGATGTGAAAAAAAATAAATGTCTTGTTTGGGAAATAGGTCAAAGCACACTTTATATTCCCTACCTGTCTCTATAGGTGACTGAATCTTTTACAGGGTTAGTTGTAGTAATGTCTCTAGTTGACGTCACCACCTGCTCATTCAACCCCAGACTATCGTTCACATCTCTCTCCGTCTCCTCGTCCACAGCCTCGATCTGGGGGATCTCTGAGGGAACCAGCACTATCTCACCCTGCTCGGTTATCTCAACATGCTCAACTATCTGACCATTCTCGACTTTATCATCCTGCGTGGCCATCTGATTTTGCTGGGCTATCTGATTTGGCTCTGCTATCTGAGCTTGCTCTGCTATCTGGCCATGCTCGCCCATCTGAACTTGCTGGGCAATCTGAATTTGGTCTGCTACAACTGATGTAATTAACGCCACATCTGCTGGGATCTCACCTGGCGGAGCTATCTGAACATGCTCGGCCATCTGAGATTGCTCTGCCATCTGAACTTGCCGGGCCTGCTCCGCCACGACTGATGTAATCAAAGCCACGTCTGCTGGGATCTCCAGAGCCGCCATTTATACCTTAGTCGTCTGCTACATTCTAAAACATACAATATTAAATACTTTCCCAGAGCTCCAGATAAGAGGGAAAGAAGGCTTTTCAAAAGGCAATATTTACCTTATAGTTCATCAAACCCTATGTTGTGGGTACTCATTGGAATCATCTCGACGAGACGATTCCAATGAGTACCCACAACATAGGGTTTGGATTTGAAATAACAAATTTAGAATGTCTTCACTCCCCCTTATCTGTTGCTCTAATTTTCCCCCTTTATAAAATGGCAAAAAATCAAAAGAAAAAGTTACTGCCAAAGACAAAATGGATGTTATTATAATTTTTATCATTGTTTGGCTTCGCTTTTACATTCGGGTTAAAATTAGTCTGACCATATTTATGCTAACTGGAAAATTAAGGTTGTTCTCAGCTCTTATGCATAATTGTGTCAAAAGTGAGCAAACCTAAGCCAAAAAGATCGAGGAATTTAGTCAGATAGTTCAAAGAAATTATTTCTACTTTTACAATTATCCATAGAAATTGAGAAAGGTGTTCGGATATTGTTCCATAATGAACAAAAATTTTAAAATTGAAAGCCACAAATAATAAATTAAAAAAATATTTGAAAATTCCAGAAATTGCCAATCATTCCCAAATGTTGATTGATTGAATGGAGTTTTACGTCCACTCAAGAGCTAAGGTCATATGGAGACAGGACCTCGGTTTAAAGTCTTATCCGAATGACTGGAGAGGCAGGGGATCGAACCAGCGACCCCTGTGTTTCAAGTCCAGCGCCTTACCACTGCAGCACCTCCGCCCCCCATTCCCAAATGTACCGGTAAGGTAAAACCGTATCGCGATTCCCTGTCGCAGGCCCTCCAAATCGTGATTTACCGGAATATCAGTAATATTGCACACCCCTACGAGGGCTGATCAAAAAGTTCGTATAATTTCATCATAACTTTTTTACCTTTCATCAGATTGCATTAATTTTTTCACATATGTAATTTCATTATATCAATGACTTTCCGAAGAAATATCATAAGAGTCAATTTATTTTAACGATATTTGTTCGCCTCTTAAAAGGGTCAAGGAACGCTACCCCGGAGCACTCCGTAAAAGCAGAGTTGTAAAGTTCCACAAAACGATTATTTTTCAAAATGTGAACAAGCAAAACTTCTGATGTTTTATCTTCTAGAGGAAAGACATCATATCAAATACTTGGTGAAATTTCAAGGCTCAATGTTGTAAAACAATGATTTAGCGAGGGATATGGTGTGACACGCCGACGTGAAAAAAGAGTAAAAACGGCAGTCCATGAAGTTCAGAAAATTGGTAGTTCAAATCAGTTTTGTTATTTTCGGTTCATACACAAACTCAAATGCAGTTAATTTAAGAAATATTGCAAGGCTGAAATCATAAACAAATCATAGTCTGTAATGATAACATGAAATGTTTATACAAATTAGGAAGAGAATCGAAAAGACAACCCAATGAGTGAATGCACAAGAATTACGTAAATAAATTTCGACGTTCATCAACGACGTCGTATAGAAAACCTGTCGCTACATGTATATGAGAGAATGCATTATAAATTAATTAGACTTTTTATATGAGAAATCAAATTCTATGTTAATATGAAGAGCTTCATATGTGATTTTAATGTATTTGTTCTTTACCTAGGTTAGGGCGGATGAGGAACGCCAATGGTCAAATATTAGAAACCGATCTTTAATGCGGATTCTTGCGAATGCAATAATTATTCTTCGTTGTTCATTTATTTTTAATAATTCATATCATTATTATATAAATTTCATTTTGTACATATTAATTCTGTTGTAAGTTAGTGTAATTTGGAATGGAAAATGGTATGGCTTAAAAAAGTTTTTACACAATAATACGCCTTTCGGATAAATTTATGATTTAGAGAGAAAAGCATCTAAATGCCTCTTTTTCACTGAAAAGATCTGGTGCAAGGACAACAGTATCTACTGATTGATCCGTTAAAAAGCGAATATTTGTAACAGTCCAAATGTTTTCGAAAAATAAACAAGAGGACCATGATGGTCCTAAATCGCTCACCTGAATCAAGATGACAAGAGTGATAATGACAATTTTGTCAAATTCAAAGGCATGAAACTTATAAGGACTTTCTGTTTGGAAACAATTAAGTAATAATTTTGTTCCAATTGATCCTGTAAAGTCGGGTATGAATTAGCATAATGGTTGATTTCTTTCAATAATTATTTCATAATTTCGCAATATACAACATAGGGCTAATTTTCAAAGCATACTGATCTGTTAAAATTGATCATTTATGATATTATAAGAAAGATTTAGTACGCGAATTGAAAGAATATAGTAAATGAGGACAAACCATCTGATAAGCTAGGCTAATCCCTTCTTATTTGTTTACATAAGATATACATGGGGCCAGCCAGAGCAACAGATAACAGAAATAGATAAGAGAAATAGGAAAAGCTTCCAAATTTATTACTTTTATCAAAACCCTAATGGTCTATGTAGAATGTATTAATTTTTTCAAGCAGATGACTGGAATGATCACCAACAACATAGGGTTTCATGAATATTGAAACAAAATGTTGCTTTTTGAAAAGCAAATTATCTCTTCTTATCTTCAGCTTCTTGTATTCTGGAAGCCATTCATGAAATTAGGTCTTACACAAAATTTCAAGGTTCTAGGCCAAACAATTTAGAAGAAAACTAAGTATCTCCATTACAACCCACAGTACAGTATAATTTTCAATGCACGGAATTTCAGTAACCCTGCCATACCAAAATACTTTTTAAGGAAATAAAAAAATTATGATACAATTTTGAAACGAGTCACTCAAGGAACTTTCCAGCCAGGTTTCGTTCAAATTGGCCCAATGGTTGATTTTTAAAGAATTTTCTCATGATTTCTCTATTCCAATAAGCCTCCCTGCCACGCCCACATTTTTTGACAAATGTAAAGAATTGTGAATAAATTTTGAGAAGAGTGACTCAAGGAATATTCCTGCCAAGTTTGATTAAAATTGGCCAAATGGTTGATTTTTAAAGAATTTTCTTATGAATTCTCGAAGTCCGATACGCCCCTTCCTCCCTGCTACGGCCACATTTTTTTACATGTAAAAATTTGTGAACAATTTTGAAAAGACTGACTTAAGGAACATTCCTGAAAAGTCTGGTTTATTTGGGCCCAATTGTTGATTTTTAAAGAATTTTCTTAATATTTGTCTAAGTCTGATAAGCCCCTTTCTCCCTGCCACAGCCATATTTTTTGACAAATGTAAAAAAAATAGTGAATAAATTTGAAAAGAGTGACTCAAAGCACATACCAACCAAGTCTTGTTCAATTGGGCCCAATGGCTGATTTTTAACTAATTTTCTTCTGATTTCTCTAAGTCCGATAAGCCCCTTTCTCCCTGCCACTGCCACAATTTTTGACAAATGTAAAAATTTGTGAACAAATTTTGAAAAGAGTGACTGAAGGAACATTCCCGCAAAGTCTGGTTCAATTGGGCCCAATGGTTGATTTTTAAAGAATTTTCTTATGATTTCTCGAAGTCTGATAAGCCCCTTTCTCCCTGCCACGGCCATATTTTTTGACAAATGTAAAAAATTTGTGAACAAATTTTGAAAAGAGTGACTCAATGAACATTCCTGCAAAGTCTGGTTCAATTGGGCTGAATGGTTGATTTTTAAAGAATTTTCTTATGATTTCTCTGAGTCGATAAGCCCCTTTCTCCCTGCCACGGCCACATTTTTTGAAAAATGTAAAAATTTGTGAATACATTTTGAGGAGAGTGACTCAAGGCACATTCCTGCCAAGTTTGGTTCAAATTAGCCAAATGGTTGATTTTTAAAGAATTTTCTTAAGATTTCTCTAAGTCTGATAAGCCCCGCCCTGCCACGCCCACATTTTTTGACGAATCAAAAATCCGCGAACAAGTTTTGAGAAGGGTCACCCAAGGAACATTCCTGTCAAGTTTGGTAAAAATTGGCCCAATGGTATGGGAGGAGAAGATGTTTAAAGAAATTGTGGACGGACAGACGGACGGACGGACGGACGGACGGACGACGGACAAAAAGCGACCACAATAGCTCACCTTGAGCACTTCGTGCTCAGGTGAGCTAACAAAACAATTGCACAAACCAAAGAACAGTAACAATGTGCTATAAAAAGTTCTATCATGTAGCGTCAAACGACGTTGCTAAAATGACGTTAATGTCACGGAGTGCTCCGGGTACCCGATTTCTCCTATTTTGAAAGAGTCATAGCAAAATCATTTTTCAATCAATCTCATTGAAACGTTCAACATATATTTGAAATAAATCAATCTAAAACATATCGAAAAATGAAATGCTTTGCTTTATCAATTAAATTTTAATGAACAAATTATACGAACTTTTTGATCAGCCCTCGTACTTTGGACTTCTTCCCATAACTGGCCTCCATCAAGGGTGTAGCGCCCATTACCGAAAATACGCACATGGGTTACCGTAATGTAAAAAAAATCATGAATAGCAGGGTCAGACACTAACTTTTTAAGCAGGTGTCCCGAATGCATAATTTAGCAAAATCAGGGACACTTTACTCTGTAAAATGCAGAATTTCAGGGGTCCCTCCTTATATTTTAATGTCCTCGGGATCCCGGGACACTGTTAGTGTCAACCCCTGAATAGGTCGTTGGTTGCTTTGTATCGTTTTTAGGGTCAGTTTTGCCGTTTTTGTGTCTCCAAATGCAGTTAGAATGCACGAAAACAAGTCTTACAAATCAATTTTTTTCTCGTGGGACACCCCCGAACACAGACATGGTGAAATCCGTCAGACAATCAGACATATGATAAAATTTCCCTTTGTCTGATGATTTTTTCGCTACTGTCAGTCCAAATGTCTGACACTCCTTTTGATCTGTCAAGTTAGTGAATGAGAGTTCTGTCTGACAAAATTTTATTCGGTCTCACAGATCATTTGGTACTGTCAGACCGAATGTCTGACAAAGATTTTTGGTATTTCTCCAAGTCTGCGAACACCCTTTAGAGTGGGGATTTACCCTCTCATGCCCCCCCTCTCGGGCCTACAGCGCTCATGATTAATAAAAATAAATTTCTGGCTACGGCCATGTCCATCATCATGTTGTGAAGATTCTGCCAGGATCATTTTTAGTGTGCATGGTTTGATGTCAGACGTGCGGATTTCTTGAGATTTTTTCATTTATGATCATGTCCACCTCCCCTTCCCCCTCCGGGCCCTCCCTAACCAACCCTTTTCCTTTTTTGATAATTCTTTGTCCCCCGCACAAATTCGGGATTTAAGTATCTCGAATATGCACTGGATTGAGCCTCAATTTGAGGAGGATTGTGGGAGGGTGGATGGAAACACAGGGAATTTTAGCGATTTTTATGTAGACTCTTTCTATTAAAGACAAGGGGACCAAGTTTTCATGTATAGAAAATAGTACCCATTCTCACAAAACACCCGTTACGACGCCAATTTTGAAGATAATTACACGAGATCTTCACTAATTAACTCCTTATATATTTATTTAGCGAAAAATCCGGTGGTCTGTACGCGTAACGATCAGAGTTTTTCGTGACAGAGGCCGGTTTCTCGACGAAAGGTTCAAAAACGCCATCAACGACGTGACCGTGTGACCCCCGCTTGTAGGACTAAATCTGCTAGTTTGTGCATGATCGTGGCCGAAACATGCATTAAAACGATAAAATAAATTAAAATCTTTCACCAACCTTCCTTGTTGAATAATATCACAAAGAATTCAGCTTTAATTTGTTGAATGTTTTGCCGACTCAACGGATTTTAGATTTCGCCAATTTTAGGCGCGTTCGTTTGGGATACTCTGGTGTTTTTATCACAATGTTCCCCTTGACTTTCGAACGAAACAGAAAGGTTCAGTTTCAAATTTCAATAAAATTGTCCAAAGCAATGCTTTAATTCGTATCTTTTTACGCTTATTGAACACAAATTTTATTTTTTAACAAGAAAAAATTTACTCGAGTAATAATGAACGTATGACTGATGGAGGGCGAGTTCATCTCGCTGTTGAGCACACTCACTCAAGTAATTCTTTTTATTGTGAAAACTAAAAAAAAATCATCGACAGTTATGCTAAATTAAGGTTGAAAAAATATTTTTTTAGACAATTATGGTGAAATTGAATAATGAACCGTTCTGTTTCGTTCGAAAGTCAAATGGAACATTGTGACATAAATACCCACCAGAGTTACAACCGAATGCGCTGACATCACGCTTGTGTCTTACATGGCAATTTCGAACCTTTTGTCGAGAAACGGCCTCTGTCACGAAAAACACTGATCGTTACCTGTACAGACCACCGGATTTTTCGCTAAATAAATATGTAAGGAGCTTATTAAAGAAGATTCCGTGTAATTATCTTCAAAATTGGCGTTGTAACAGGTGTTTTGCGAGAATGGGTACTATTTTCTATACATGAAAACTTGGTCCCCTTGTCTTTAATGGAAAGAGTCTACATAAAAATCGCTAAAATTCCCTGATGGAAATACGTGGGACGGAATCTAAATTCAGGGTTACTTTTTTAAAACACTAAAAAGATTGCAAATAATGATTACATTAGGGTACCATCACTTACTGGAAAAAGAAATACATCACTTGAATAGTGAATAATCCTCATTTTGGAAATTTATGTTGATTTGGAAGAAGTGAAAAATACGAATTCAAAACGACAAATAAACAAATTTATTTGCAGAAAAAATAAATCATGCTATTGAGAACCAATTAAATATATTTGGAATAATTTCATTTGATTGGCGTTCAGTTTCTTTCAGTTTCTTTATAGGATTCTCGATCACTAAGATTTGGACGCCATTTTCAGCTAGGGCAGATTCACCAATACGGAGACAATCTCCCGATCGGGGGACGTCACCCGATCGAGTGACATTTGAGCCGAAAATACTCATTCATTTGTACCCCGATCGGGATACATTCTCCAGATTTGGGGACAACAAAATTGCTTCAATGGGGGTACCCCTGAAGATCAGCTCACGCGCAAAAAATGCTTTCTTTGCGCATTTTCGCATAAAAACGAGTTTGTCAAGCGGGAAATTTCGAGGGGGGTTATCCGATGTTTTAAATACTTTCACCGATGCGATCTCGAGCTATAACTCGCCAAACGTCTCTTTAATGATAAATCTTGTAAAAATCCTTAGAAATGTTAAGAAATCGTACCATATTTTCAAGTTTCTTAGCAAATAATGTCCATCAATTCATGCACGTCGGCCATCTTTGAGGGCCTTAACGGCCCACAGACTCGTCGTACCCCATTATTTTCACCGATGCTCAAGTCAAATCGAGGTATTGAATTTCAAATGAAGATGTACAAGATCTTTTCAAAAACTCCAAAAATCTTGTTATTCATAAATAAAAAAGACAAATATCTTTATTTTTTATTATATTCTATAGTTCTTTCTGCCTACTTTGATAAAAATACAAAAAAGTAGGGTGGTTCTCTTTTGATAAAATGTCATCAGCAAGTACTTTGAAATTTAATCAATCCAAAAGTGTGCCCTTCATACAAAAATAAACTTTCCAAGCTCCGCTATGAAAAAAGTAAGCACTGCAGAAAATCAAGAAATTGTATTTTTCTAGAATTTCTTCATTGTCAACAATGCTTTCTTCAAAAAAAGTTTTCAAAATTATATGTCATCAAATGTGACCTGCATTTTCTTTACATCCTTAAAGACTGAAGATTCTATTTTATTTTATGGTTAAAAAGTTTATATATTCTATAAATCCTATTTTTCATATAAACTTATATTTATATTTTGTTGACCAAAAGGGAGAGTATTTTCTGTATAAATTGAGTAAACATTACAAGAGCATCAAATTTAAAAAAAAATAAATAAATATGGTATATCAATTTTAGCATCAAAATGTCTAAAAGTACAACTACGAAATAAATTTAATTGGTTCAATTCCATTTTCTTAAAGAAAATTTGGCCAAAAGGTCCTACCTTGTAAAATATTGTGGCCAAAACGTCTGTGGCCAAAATGTCCGTCCACCGGTTCTCTTGGTTACTAAAATGATAAGCTGGTTCTACTGTTTACATTAGCTAACAATTGAAAGGATTGGAATAACACAAATATTGAAATGATTCACCAAAATAATCCTTTCCTTAGACAAAACCTTGTTCACTTCAGTAATTTATTTGGAACTTCGGCTCATAGACCTGCCAAAGGTCCACTAGTAGAAAAGTCTGGGCAAAAAGACAGGATATATTATGTATTCTAGCTTATTAGTTACTGTTAGATTTTTATTTCAAAGGTCATCCAGTGAAAATTGGATGCCGATCATGACAAAAGACTATATAATTGCATGACTTTCAGTGTATATTTATGTGTCATTTCTACATCCAAGAATATATTATGTGGGACACTTTGGCTCATAGGTTGAAATTAACAGGCCATCTTTGAGAACAAATGGCCAGCGGCTCAATGGCTTGGCCCAAAAATGTCCCTGCAAGTTTATACATCCCTGGAAGAAATAATTCAGGAAAACATTAAGCAACTCCTCCTTCCCTTCCATATATATTTTTTTTTCGTCCTATAACATAAATGATTCTACTTTTGATGTCAATTATTTTGCTTGTCAAGTATTTTGCTTGTCGTCACTTTCAAATTGTATCTTTTAATATTTGATCAATTCTAAAGCCATTGATAAATCCATCATTTTAGGTATTCCTAGCCCTAGACACCAATACCTTAGAAGTATATAATTGATATGAGATCTAGACAGACATCTTTTTCAAAAAGGTTAGAAACATTCAATGTCAAGATATGTGTCAATTAAACAAGCACCAACAACGAAATCACAAAATAGGATTTAACAAGATTGATGATAACATTTTTGACTTTAACTGCTTTCAAATCATTGCAGATTAGCAAATATAATATACTGAAGCAAATAAGAAAACGACTGTGGAAAGTGATCTCTCAGAATTGCAGTTAGGCGTATATTCATCCGCTACCGGTATATTTGCTAATTCATCTGTTAAAGTGGCCATCCAGTTTTCACTTCCATGCTCCTTTTCATCCATTAGATGCAGAAGATACTCTAACTGGTATCATTTCATTGCATTAACCCTTTCCCAAACAAGACATGTTTTTGACATCCATAATAGAAATGGCTTGGGAACTATTGAGGAAAAAGAAGAAAATGCTGATGATCAGCATTTTCTCCTTTTGCCTCAATATTTTCTGTGCTTTATTTTAAGCAAATCCTATCAATACCAACATGAATATTTCCGCCTGCAGCGTATTCAAATCAAAACACTCCAATTTTTTTGCCGTTTGGGAAAGGGTTAAAGTCCAACTTCCAATCTTCATCATAATTATGTTGCCATTTGTAAGATATTCATCTGTAGCTGTAATAGATCAAATTGAGATTTGTTACATTTCTTTTTAAGCCTTATTCAATTCAAAAGCTGTTGCTGACAACAAAATGGATAGTGACAGAGGTAGGACTTGTGCACAACACAACACAAAAACTGTTACGGCAAGAGGAGAAAGTACTTGCTATAAATCAGCATTTTCTTCTCCTACATTGATATTTTACCCATGTCATTTTTTTTTCAAGTACACACTGCCTTCCACAACTTGTACATTTTCTATTTGTATACTCATTTGAGCTCCACAATCAAAACAACCCTTTTCTTCATATGATTCACAGTCATCCACTCTCACTACCATCCACAATCTCCAGAAAGAACAACGGTGAATCCAATCGAACAAACATTTTTGTTGCATGGCCATCAGCTGAAAAATGTCACAGATGGAAGGTACCTCGGGCTTAACACTATTCACAAGAAGCTGCTCTGGAATAAGGATGTAGACAATGTGATCAAGAAGGCCAACAACTCTCTCATTTTCCTGAAGAGGAAAATCACTAGCTGTCCCCAGGATGTAAAGGCCTAATGGCTCAGTGCAATGATAAGTACTGGTCAGATGATTGCCACTCTAGGCTGGCCTTCTTTTCAATAGCGATGTTCTAACGCCAGACTAATACAGATGCGCACACAAGCCTGTGTCTACCATCAGCCAGGTAGAAACATGAGCTATCTGAAACCATTCTGCCGTAAAGACCTGTATAGAAACACTTTTAGCCATTCAACTATGGAACAAATTCCCCACCCAGACAATCACAGCTGTCATCCAGGACCCTGGGGCATGTTCAAAGACTCTCCTGAAAATAACTCGCTATATAATTATATTGTATAGATAATGTTTCTATTGAATCAGTCGGCATGACGTCATAGCCTCACTTTCATTTTTTCATCGAGGGTACTTCCTCGGTCTTTATCGTTACGGGATACCAACTTTGAGGCAGATTATTTCAAAAATCCATCGTTAAAATTCATAAACAAAACTCTTTCTTTAAAGAATGTGATTTAAACTTTCTAACTACCAACGCATTTTTAATAATCAGGTGTAGTCGTCGAGATATTAATGCTGAAAGTTGGTAATGCTTCAACGAAAAAGACCGAAGCTTTCACCTCCACCGAATGAGTGCAGGTCCGCTGACGACGTTTTTGATTGGCTGAAAGGATTGTGCCGACCGAATCAATCTTGTTTTAGCTTCTTTTTGTTTCAGCCTCACACTATCCTTGTACAGTCACAGATCTTTTATCCTCTAGAGGAGCCCTACATGCAGTTATTGGGAAGAAAGAGAAGATTGTTAATTATATAGATAATGTTTCTATCTTGTTTTAGCTTCTTTTTGTTTCAGCCTCACACTATCCTTGTACAGTCACAGATCATTTATCCTCTAGAGGAGCCCTACAGTTATTGGGAAGAAAGAGAAGAATGTTAATTACACATTCACCCCATCCTAATCCGAGTCTTCTCTGATGTAAATACGCTCTTTGATATTTTGATTTTTCGCTATTTACATCAGAGAGCGTTGCATTTTGAAAACAGCGGAAAGTTCGGTAACGTTACAAGTAGTGAAGCTTTGTTTTTGTGTATCATATCGAATCACTCGGTAAAACACTGTAGGGTATAGATCAATAAATAATTTTTTGTCATACCTGACCAAAAATTTCATTTCAAATCGGCCTGCTGGAAGAGTATAACCTTTGGTTTTGAATGGAAGGTCAAGGTAAACAAAGGCTGCTCAGGTGAGGGTTGTTGAAAAACATTGCCTATAAACCTTTTAGAAATACTTTTTGGCCGTAATTTTTTCAACATGTATGACAATAAATGGTTCATTGATCGAAATCATCAGGGGTTTTAACGATAGCGTTTAAGATCGGACGGTGAACAATGCGCAACAATTTGTTGAGAACTTCTTGATTTTTTCAAAGAGCAACGCTCTCTGATGTACATAGTGAAAAATCAAAATATCAAAGAGTGTATTTACATCAGAGAAGACTCGGATTAACCCCATCCCTGGTCCGAGTGTCTCAGTGGAGCACACACTTTCTAGTGTCAGATCCAAAGAAAAATATTTTCAAATGTAAACAAATACAGTTGTCTCCTGATCAGGAGACTTTTCATTATTTGTCTCCTAATGTGGTGACTGTCACCCTGAAAGGAGATAGTCTCCCGATCTGGATACACATTTGTAAATATTACATGCAAGTACTCATTTTAAAGAATGTGACACCTGATCGGGAGACATTCCCTCGATATGGAGATTGTCTCCCTATTGGTGAATCTGTCCTAGCTGATTTTCCCTCGAAAACTAAACGGGCGGAAAGACATATTTCGTTGTAAACTTGTCGCTGAAAATATGTGTTGTGATGCAAATTTAGCTGACGAAAATTGTAAAGAATGAAAGATTTAACTCAAATAACGAAACAAAGCATAGAAATTCATCGATATCTTCATAAATAAAACAAATTTTACACAAACGCTGTCGCTTTCTTGTGACGAAACTGGATTGTGGGAAATGTTGGGCGAATCGGATAAAGTTTATTTTACGGATCAAATTGCAACTTAGCTTCTTTGATCTTTCTAAATAAATGAAATAAAGAAAGATACATGTGGAAAAATAATTGTTTTAATGAATAGGTGATTATTATATGAATGAATGAATGAATGAATGAATGAATGAATAGGCAAACATTTCAGTCAGTATGGGTTTTTCCACGCTAAACTGATTTGCCTATATCGTCCGGACTATGTTTAAATATCGCCACTCCTTTTGAGGGTTTATTCCTTGTTGGTAGTTGAGTTTAATGCTACCCGGAAATAGGGCTGGGAGGTTGGGTTATTGTCAAATGTATCCTTTTAAGTTTATAGGTATTTTTTTTTATTTATATAACCTTTTTTTATGCTTTGAATTTTTGCTGTCTTATGTCTTTTTTATTATGGAAGTGGCTAGAGATACGGGCCCGTATCCCTAGCCTATGGGGGCTAGAGATACGGACCCGTATCTCTAGCCAATATCTACCAATAGATGTCGCCACCTGTCGATTACCATCTATCTCTGGTGGGCATTCTGGGTTAACTACTTTCAAGATGTCAGCGCCCATAAAATGCATACACGTGGTACTTCCTCATGACTTCCTGTCACGCGGCATATTTGCTTCATATGCTTGCATAGAGTAAAATGAATAATCTAATTTGAATTAATTATTTTATTAGATGAAATTGAGACGAAAATCAAACTTTATTTTGTTGCAAATGTATTTGTAGTTGCAATTTTCTGCTCGCTACTTTTTGGCGACAGGATTTGGAGTTATGCGCACCGCGTAGTGATTTTTATCCAAAAATGGATAAAGTGATGCGTCAAATGAGTCAGTCCAAAAATAAAAAAAAAATAGACTGGAAATATTGTAGACTGGCTGCTTAGTCAATGTATCTCTAGCAAAAACCCCCATGTTTCACTAGAGATACGGGCCCGTATCTCTAGTGAAAACAAGGGGTTTTTGCTAGGGATACGGGTCAAACGACTTCCGGTCTTACATACGGGCTAACTTATCGGGTCAATTATGAAAAATCGATAATATTGATCCTTTCCCAAACTGCGAAATTTAGACTACGTTTTGAAATTAGTTTCAGACGACACATTAAATAGTCTTTAGGCAAATGTCTCACTTACAAAATATTGCAGGGAAAATTGCTGAAACTATTTCTTTTTGTTTGATAAAGGTTTAAAATGGAAATTATTTATTTCATAGATATCTTATCTCGTTATTCATACACCTTATGCCGTGTGTATTAACCCTTTTGTTTGTTAACCCATTACCAAACAACAAAATTTTGGAGTTGTCCAAATTCAAAGATGCTGCAGACGGCAATATGAATTGAATGAAATTTCGCATTCTTTGATCTTTCTTTGTAGAAAAAAAAATGTGGGAAATGAAGAAATTGCTTGTTACAAGCAGTTTCTTCATTTTCCACAATGTTTTTCAATGTCATTATTTTAAAGGGATTTAAAAAGAGTCATTGTGTGGTAATGGGTTAATATCATTCTTGTTTGACAAGATACTGTAAATATGGATAAGGCGGATCTAGGGGCTTCGGGGGGCTCAAACGGCCGATTCTTTCACTTTTATGCAGAAATTCAGCCAAAATTGTGTGATACTAGGAAAACAAACTCGGGCTATGTGTACATTCGAATCCCCTTAGCCTCACCGAAACTCTGGATCCGCGGTAGTCAGAAATATGATTCAGTTGATCATATGCAGATCTGTATAAGCCTACCCGCCTCCAGATCTATGAGAAAATTAACCGCCTGTTAATTAAATTAAACTGTTAATTATGCCCCCTTTCGAAGAAAATGGGGGTATATTGTTTTGCAAGTGTCGGTCGGTCGGTCGGTCGGTCGGTCGGTCGGAAGGTCGGTCGGTCGGTCGGTCGGTCGGTCGGTCGGTCGGTCTGTCCGTAGACCAAACCTTGTCCGGAGCATAACTCAAAAAGTATTCAAGGTAGAGTCATGAAACTTCATAGGTGGATAGATCTCATTATGGAGAGGTGCAGTGCACAAGAACCGTAACTCTGCCGATCATTTTTTTTGAGTTATTGCCCTTTGTTGATTTTATAACTTGATTCTTGTCCGGAGCATAACTCAAAAAGTATGTAAGGTACAATCATGAAACTTTACAGGTGGATAGATCTCATTATGGAGAGGTGCAGTGCACAAGAACCGTAACTCTGCTGATCAAATTTTTTGAGTTATTGCCCTTTGTTGATTTTATAACTTGATTCTTGTCCGGAGCATAACTCAAAAACTATGTTAGGTAGAATAATGAAACTTTACAGGTGGATAGATCTCATTATGGAGAGGTGCAGTGCACAAGAACCGTAACTCTGCTGATCATATCTTTTGGGTTATTGCCCTTTGTTGATTTTCAAACTTGATTATTGTCCGGTGCATAACTCAAAAAGTATGTAAGGTAGAATTATGAAACTTTACAGGTGGATAGATCTCATTATGGAGAGGTGCAGTGCACAAGAACCGTAACTCTGCTGATCAACTTTTGTGAGTTATTGCCCTTTGTTGATTTTATAACTTGATTCTTGTCCGGAGCACAACTCAAAAAATATGTAAGGTAGAATCATGAAACTTTACAGGTGAATAGATTTCATTATGGAGAGGTGCAGTGCACAAGAACCGTAACTCTGCCAATCAAATTCTTGGAGTTATTGCCCTTTGTTGATTTTTACACTTAATTCTTAACCTTGCCTATATCTCGTGTCCTTTTACACATACAGCCTTGATATCTCACACATAGATACCTCCTATCAACATCGTTCACATTTAACCATGACCTTGGACCTTGTGACCTTGACCTTGGAGTTTGACCTACTTTAAAAAAAATTAAACCCGGCATATATCTCATGACCTTTTACAAATACAGCCTTGATATTTCACACATGGACACATCTTACCAAGACCTTTCACAATTGACCATGACCTTGGACTTTGTGACCTTGACCTTGGAGTTTGACCTACTTTTAAAAAAAACTTTAACCTGGCCGATATATCATGTCCATTTACACATACAGCCTTGATATTTGACAAATGGAAACCTCCGACTTAGACCTATCACATACGACTATGACCTTGGACCATGTGGCCTTGACCTTGGAGTTTGACCTACTTTTAAAAAAAATAAACTGGGCCTATATCTTATGTGCTATTACACATACAGCCTTGGTATTTCACACATGGACACATCTTACCAAGACGTTTCACATTTGACCATGACCTTGGACCTTGTGACCTTGACCTTGGACTTTGACCTACTTTAAAAAGAACTTTAACCTACCTGATATATCATGTCCTTTTACACATACAGCCTTGATATTTGACACATGGACACCTACGACCAAGACCTTTCACATTTGACCATGACCTTGGACCTTGTGACCTTGACCTTGGTGTTTGACCTACTTTTATAATACATTAACCTGGCCTATATTTCATGTCATTTTACATATACAGCCTTGATATTTCACACATGGTCACTTCCAACCAAGATATTTCACTTTGACCATGACCTTGGACCTTGACCTTGGAGTTTGACCTACTTTTAGAAATATCTAACCTAGCCTTTATCTTATGTCCTATTACACATACAGCCTTGATATTTCACACATAGACACCTCCTACCAAGACCTTTCACATTTGACCATGACCTTGAATATTGCAACCTTTACCTTGGAGTTTGACCTACTTTTAAAAAGACTGAAACCAAGCATATATATCATGTCCTTTTACACCTACAGCCTTGATATTTCACACATGGACACCTCCAACCAAGACCTTTCACATTTGACCATGACCTTGACCTTGGCATTTGGCCTACTTTTAAAAACTTTAACTGGCCTATGTTTCATTTTACTTTTACATATACAGCTTTAATATTTCACACATAGACACCTCCTACCAAGACCTTTCATATTTGACCATGACCTTGGACCTTGTTAACTTGACCTTGGACTTTGACCTACATCAAATGTAGGCCCTTGAGGGGGCATATATGTTTTACAAACATCTCTTGTTTTGAATATCTCGTATATCTAGACCTCCTTGTATCATGTAATAGAGTAATAAGAGTAAGGGAATAATAAAGGGTGTTTATGTCCATAAGGAACGAGTTCATTATCACCTGCTAAATTTTCTGTACATTTTTTCATCTAAAAAAAAATTTTTAATAAAAAAATAATTAATAAGTACATTGGCATCCACCTATTGCGTTTACCTGTTTATCCGATTAAGACACATCTTATTTCATACAGTAACATCTGAGACTGACCAGTTGTAGGTCATCTTCACTGACTCTGGGCTTTCCACAATAAATATCTTATTTCTTCGTCAATTTTCAGGCGATTTGTTGCATGTACCTCGCCTTACTGAGTTTTATAAAATATAGTAATACATCTGAGCAAAGAGCTTAGTAAGGTCGGGTAGGCTACATGCACCAAACCGCTTGAAAATTTACTCTAAAAGAAGGGTTAATTCAAAAATTCATACCTGAAGCCTGGCTAATTTGGCCGAAGTTGTTATCAATTCGTTTTCTGGTCGGTTGAGATCAAATTGTGAAAAAGGTAAAAGGATTCCATAAATAATCCATATATCTGGTGAAAAGGCTCAGTAAGGCGGCGTACATGCAACAATCCTTTTGAGAATTGACGCAGAAAAAAAGTTTATAACAAAATATTTGACCAGAATTGAGATTATAATTTCGTCCGTAGTCGTTATCCATCCCATGAAGCACAATCTCCATCGCGTGACTGCATTCAGACCATAAATTGGATGATAAATATGAGGTGTGTGTAATTTTACAGCTCCAAAATGTTAAAGCATGGGGAAAATGATGGTTTTCATCACTTTCTCCATAAATCTCCTTTATCTCAATATTTTCCAACGATTTCAGTTCTAACAAAGTTTAAATCGAGACACGTTCGGGGAAGAGGTATGCGTATTTACCGCTTCCAATGAAATGACTTTGATACAGGCGTTTTCTTTTAGTCCACCAATGGTGGTAACCTTTCGAAGAGAGTCATGGGCGACAAAAAAGGGTTTTCAAAATAATGAAATATATAGACGATACTGTTGATGGAAAAGGAAAAAAGTAACTTTACTATTTTTATCTTTTCCCTCAACAGTTTACCATTTCACCCTTTCCCAAATATTAAGACAATTGACTGGTCCTAAGTTGTCCAATTGCAAAATTTTGCGTTGCATGCCACATACAAAATACTTTGGTTAGGAAACTCGCATCCAACATGAACGGCATCAAGCTGAGATAAGAACATGATTAATTTCATCAATCTATTTAAATTTTAATCACTCATAACGTACGTAAAAAACATTATTTGTTCTATGAATTGGATAATCTAACAAATAGATTTTAACGCTGCGTTCAAAAAATTATCGATTACATTTCGACTGCTGGTGCACATAACCAATTGGTCCTACCAGTATTTATCCATAACAGTAGGCATACAAACACAATATATGCCTACGATCGAAGCTGTCCATTCGGCGTAGGTGAATCATTATACAAAAATTTCACTGCATTATTGAGAGACGAATAGCATAACTTCTGTCAAACTTCATGAAGAACATTTGCCAAGCAACGGATAGAACCAATGATCCCAGGATAATGTCGAACGTTATCGGCTGCACTACCAACCCTCTCTCTAATGACAAGATTTGAACACAGTTCTTGTTTTGGAATGTGTTGAGGATGTCAAGTAGCCTATCACATTAATTTGGAATGTGTAAAAGGAAGTATGAGAAGTCGGTAAAAAAGCGAAAATTGTTCGCGGTAGAGTAAATATTGAGTTATTATTATGTAATAAAGACAAGTTTGGGTGTTGATCGTGGACAGATTTCAATTAGCCTAGTCCCAGTGATTCATGAAGGGATAATATAAACAGCTGAAAAGGGGGACACAAAACAACAAAAAATAACAAAGGTTACGTGTAATAACATGATAATTAATGAACTCGTTTCTCGTGATGATACACAAATGATAAAAGGCAAGGGGTAGCGAACTGGATATGCTATTCGCTGAGAAATTAAGGCAATAGACTATACTTTCTTGACGCAAACCTTACAGTTTCTTGCAAACAAGAATAGCCTTTAGGCTAATATTAAAACAAACAGAATGGTTAATAGGCCCTACACATGTCACATGTGTGAAACCATTGCCATTGATAAATTTGCTAATAGTTAGCACCTTCTTGTCAAAAGATAATAAAAATACCATGAGATAAATCTAATAGACTATTGAATTAATATAAAGTTTAAATTCTAATACGTTCCTTTCAGCAATTTCTCCATTCTTCCGACATTTACCCTGTAATAGGCCTATCGCCTGTAATTTCAAAATGTATTATATAGTCTAAATTTCGCAGTTTGGGAAAGGATCAGTATTATCGATTTTTCCTAATTGACGCGATAAGTTAGCCCGTATGTAAGACCGGAAGTCGTTTGACCCGTATCCCTAGCAAAAACCCCTTGTTTTCACTAGAGATACGGGCCCGTATCTCTAGTGAAACATGGGGGGTTTTGCTAGAGATACGGGTCCGTATCTCTAGCCCCCCATAGGCTAGAGATACGGGCCCGTATCTCTAGCCACTTCCTTTTATTATACTAAGGTGCTTTAGCTAGTTTAATGCTTTTTAAGATGTCTACATAATTTGCTTATATCATGCTTTTTAGTTGCTTGTTGTTGTTGTTGAGTGTATCTTCCTCCTCTTCTAGGAGCACCGTTCCATGAACGTCACAAAATATATCACTTATTTACATATAAGTCTCTGAACTCGATTAACAGTTTTTATTTACGCAAAAAGTTGCTTACAAAAAGTTTACAGTTGCTTAACTGTATGCTAATCTTATGTGTTTGTATCTGTTCTTTAAATTGTGCTCTTAAAAATATCCTTAACCACTTAGCATAAATGTTGCTTTAAATGTTGCTAATTGTATTTGTTTGTTACATAGTCGGTTCAAAAGCTTCATAAGCTTATGTTGTATGTTATATTGTCTTGCCGACTTTAAATAAATCTTATCTTATCTTATCTTAATGAATGTATCTCACAAGTATCTCACAAGTACGTTGCAGTATCCACTTCTGGCTTTTATGCAACGGTGAGGGAGTGCAGTATTAATCTTTCTTTTCTCCTAAACAAGACCTAACCAGCAGTTCCTCCTTTTGCCTCAATATTTTCTTGGCTATACCACACAAAATTCCAATCTTTAGTAAGACCCATTTTGTCGTCTGCAGCAGCTTTTGAATTCGAAAACCGTAAAATTTTGTCGTTTGGGAAAGTGTTAATTAATAAATTGATCAAATGAATGAATTTAACGAAATAACTAGATCTAAATAGATAAATAGATAAATGATTGTATGAATGAAAGAATTAATGAAATAATGTATGAATGAATGCATTAACTAATGCATTAAATAATTAATTGATTGATAAATAACCATATTGGTGGAATAATGACTACAGGAAAAAGAAAAAAAGGCTTTCAACGCCTTCCAGAGGCGATCCAAGAAAAGGTTCTCACAACAAAACGAAATGGCCCTCCAACAAGAAGACGACAACTTCCAAACAGCCAAAGACCAAGCCAAAGAAGACTGGACCAGCAATCTCATAGAAAATTTCGACACTTCCAAAAACCCAAAGAGATGTGGAATAGCTACAGAAAACTTACTAATAAATCATCTGATAACTCAATCCTTCCATTAATTGTAGATGACCGTGTAATTTTCGACCAAGAAAATAAATGCTCAGTACTACAGAAGGCATTCTTTGAAGAGAACACAACGGAATCAGTTTATTCTGACAAAACCTTCCACGCCCGACTCGACTTAGCCTGGGTTCAGTCGTCAATATACAATTTGGTCAATAAGATAGCGCATAAAAAATCAATACCCGTTAGATATCGCGGCATCCGTTTTTGATCGTGTTGATCTTTGGACCGGAGAAAGTAAAGGAGGGAAAAATGATCAGTCTGGAACCCAGTCTAGACTCGACTCGGAGATCAACTCGCTCCTAATAGACCCAAACGCGGAAGATGGCTTTATATTAAGTCTACAACTCACCCTTTACCCTTGGAGAAGTAGAAGATGCCATCTCGAGATTGAAAAGAGGGAAAGCTCCAGGACCAGACTCCTACCCACCTGAAATATTCATACAGGGGAGACAACATGAAAGAAGCCATCCATACCTTATTCACCCTCTCATGGACAGAAGGTACTCTCCCCAACATCTGGAAATCAGCTGATATCAAATTCCTGAGAAAACCAAACAAATCTAACTACTATACAACTTCTGCCTACAGACCAATTAGCCTTACCCCATACAGGCCGGGCAAAACTGACGGAAAGACTTGTACTAAACAGACTGAAATCCTATATTGACGGGAATAACCTCATTGATCCTGAGCAGGAAGGCTTCAGGAGGAACCACTTAACCAACAACGCTGTGCTCAAGCTTACAGAATCAATCTCCGATGGTGTCAACAAAGGTCTCTCGACGGCAGCTATCTTTGTAGACCTTAACCCATTACCACACAGTGACTCTTTTTGACTCCCCCACAAGGAAAGGTTTAGGAAAATATTGTGGAAAATGAAGAAATTGCTTGTTACAACTCTTACAACTCCTACAACTCTTCACCTTCAAAATTGGAAATGAAAATATCAGATATAAAAAATATGGTATAGTACCACCATCAACATTGAGACTCAAATGTACTTTAAAGTATTGACTGTCCTACCTGAGAGGGGTGTTGCAATAACATCTAACGGTAAACGCCTTCTTAAAACCACGACGTTTACATACCTGGTTTACCTTTTCAGTTTGACTCGTCTGTCCAGAGGTCATGGTTTATTTATAGTCAATATCTTTTTATCAGCTGATATTTTGAATTATTTACCACCTTTATCTGGTGTCCGTATTATCAACGAGGGCCGCGGCCATGGCGCAGTTTGTAGTGCATCCGCCTCTCATTCGAGAGGTCCCGGGTTCGATACCCGGCCGCGGCAAATACCCTTTCTGACAAAAATGTCACTCATCAATGGTTTTATATCGCGAGGGAGCAGTTGGAGGCTCGGTTAGGGTGTTGTGGTAGTACTGGTATGAGAAACAACAGGAATCCATGGCTAGGTGTTCCAGCCGCTGCGATATGACCATAGCAGTTTAAAACGGCGTAAATCACCGACCCGTATTATCAACGATCGTATAATAGATTCGCTATTAAACGAGAGTAATTTCAGTTGTTTTGATAAAGCGATTCAACTGTAATTATTCTCGTTCAATTGTGAATCTATTATAGAACCACGGTTTTTTCGTAAACTGTGTAACAAAATATCAGCCCTGCGTTCAGTAAGACAAAACGTTAGCTCACAGAGCTACCGATACGTAACAATTTTCTACTGAACGACCTGTTTACTTTTAACGTTAACACCATTTAGCTCACAGATTTGAAGGTGGTGTGCCAAAGTTAACAAAAATGGCGGCTAGTCTGGTTCCCTACTTTTCATACTGCGAAAAGAAGGAGGGAACCCAGACTATGGGGGCGGCCATATTTATTCAGTTAACGTTAGCCGAGCGTTCAGTAAGACTATTTTGTGAAAAATCCGTTAGGAAAATCCGTTTTGTCTTACTGAACGCAGGGCTGATTGCACGAGAAACCAGACTGGCCAATTAGGTAGGCCTAATTGTATACTAAAAGAATAAAGAAACGCAGGGTTAACTTTAAAGCAGAAGATAAGTATGATATTGGGCTTCATTTATAATGAAGTTTTGTAGACTTACAGATAAATTAATGCTTAAAGATGTCCCACGTCTGTATTTGGCATCTGCCAGTTGGTTTAGAGGTACTGACGGTTAAATCAAATGGACCCATAGAATATTTGAAATCGAAATGAAACTTAGCCATTAATATTTATTTCTACCGTTTGCTGTGGTCACGGCCCTTATTCTTCTG
This sequence comes from Fragum sueziense, assembly GCA_963680895.1. Taxonomy (NCBI): domain Eukaryota; kingdom Metazoa; phylum Mollusca; class Bivalvia; order Cardiida; family Cardiidae; genus Fragum; species Fragum sueziense. The sequence continues at coordinate 6,277,469 of OY804606.1, read as the reverse complement.
GTCATAGAGTGCATGAGAGTTTTAATCTGTCTAAATGGAGATGTTGTCCGTCTCTTCAATCAGAGCTCCACCCAACTGCTCTCTAGTAGCAGGGGGTGGCTGATGCTTTTGAATCTGTTCAATCAACTGGTCTCAAAGATGCTCGATCCGGGACAAATCAGGGCTATATGGCGTGAAGAAAACTTGTCTCCACTGCCTCAGTGGAAACGGTCGTGGTGCATGTGCAGCGACTCAAGCCGTACGACGCTGACGTCGAGCAGGGAAGAGGTATTGACAAACGTAGGGGTGACGTGCTCTAACACCAATTTGTCGTAATCGATTCCTTACAGTTTTGAAACACATAGGACGCCCATGATTTCCACGCACATAAAATGCACTCTCAACGCCAGTAAGTCACCGATTACGCATATGAAAGATGACGATATATTGATCCTGACGTCATGACGTTACGCGCAGACGTCATGACCTAGGTCAATCGGCCAATCACCTCGTTTACTGAAGACGTGTTACCAGACATTCTTTGGTGGATACATTAACACCAAAATGACATGTAACATAATTAATTTTTGCAGCTGTCCTTGTATCAGCATCTGAATGGCCTGACCCATCTGAACTTCTGTGAGTCATGCAATTCTAATTAAAACGTATCAAATTCTGAATACATTTTTGGGAAGCAGTTGGTCTTTATAAAGACCAAATCAAAAATTGATTTGAACAACGCTGCATCAATCGCGACCCTCGAGACTGTTTGCAACCTTTTGCCGCGTTGGAACGTGGTTGCAACATGATCTCGAGCGTAATACAGTGACCGCCATATTGAACGTGAAAGTATGTAATACGCGCGTAAATGACATCATCAAAACAAATCAATCCTTTAGCTAACGTTATAATTCAAGTGAAATATATAGAGGATGTAGTAGATCACAAGATCTACGTTTTAGTCACCTTGATTCTATGTATGGACATACCTTAAAACATGTGAACTATGATTGACGTTTATAACTTCTTAATTACGATTAGATATAGAGAAACGCAGAAGCCTTGGTGTATATAAATGGAAGTTAAAATTTGTATCGGGAGTTGTTAGGAGATGGGTTGTTGTAGGGACATGCTGTCGCTTGGTTATTAAAAGCTGCTATCATCTATATTTGTTGTTGTTGTCCATGACGTCCAACTGGTTCCACGACATACGTCTATTTGGTGCCTGTAGTGGTACTAAACGTAGTCTCGCCTGATACTACGTATACCTTGAAATATGTGAACTTTGTAAATATCGCTTTCTATGTATGATTGATGGGTTATAACTTTTAATGATCAGATCTAAACGATATATATAGTTGTTAGGAGATGGGTTGTTGAAGAGAGTTACTAGGAATGCTATCTCACGTATATTAAATTTATCATCATCATCACTTGTTGTTGTTGTCCATGACGTCCAACTGGTTCCACGACATAGATAGTAACGATAAGATCTGGAAACCATTGGAAGCAACGTACAAATCAAAGCAATGTGTAGAATTACTTGATTAAGATTGGATAATTACCATTCATTCATTCAAATTCATTGTTTAATTCCCCAGGAAAGGGTTAAGATAGGTAAAGTTCAATAACTGTTATAATTCATTTGACATGTTGCGCCTGCGGCATCAATAACAGTAACTTACTGCTTGCTATCAAACACTTCTTTTCCAAACAATTCAGTTACTGATTAATGTCGTCGTTATTGCTGGCGTTATAGCGTTATTAAATGTTGTACAAATCCACGAAACATTGATTGAAAAGAAAAAAAGAAAAGAAATATTTATATGCAATGATGATGTAGTGGTACTAAACGTAGTCTCGCCTGATACTACGTATACCTTGAAATATGTGAACTTTGTAAATATCGCTTTCTATGTATGATTGATGGGTTATAACTTTTAATGATCAGATCTAAACGATATATATAGTTGTTAGGAGATGGGTTGTTGAAGAGAGTTACTAGGAATGCTATCTCACGTATATTAAATTTATCATCATCATCACTTGTTGTTGTTGTCCATGACGTCCAACTGGTTCCACGACATACGTCTATTTGGTGCCGAGACCAGCGAGCCTGAGAAGATGGGTTCGAGGTGAGTGAACTTTACTAAACTCATATTTCTTTCTCTAATTACCATGTCTTTGGGTTGTATTGGTACAAAAATAATAGAAAGATAGGAAATGTAGATGTTGTCTCGATTTATTTCGTGTTTGTTTGAATACCACGCATACTAAATTTCAAACAATTAATAAATTATGGACAGTTTTAGACTACGAAATACACAAACTTAATTTAGAAAAACTTTATAATTACAGACATGGACAGGTTTAGACCCGGAAATAACGATTTCGACAAAATGACAGGCAAATTTCCCCTACGGCTTTCACAAAATCAATTTAACTCTTCGCGAAATGAAAGAAGTCATGGAGGTAGGGTAGGTCTATCTGTTAGGGACAAATCGACCATGAGATGTTGGCTCTGTAAAAATTTAGGACATTTCAAATATGAATGTAAGAAACAAACAAACTACCCATTCCTTAACGATCTTTCAAAAAACGCGTAAGTTCTAATACGGGACGGGTTGACGTATTAGACAATACAACTTTTGGACACGAATCATGCTTACATCTAAAAGAAAGATCACAACCATCTTCTTTTCTGATAGAATTACAAAATATTTCAGTAAGAACGATAATCAATAAGGGTTCTACGGTCAGTTTGATTAATAAACGAATTTACAAAAATCTAAATCCAAAACCAAAATTAACACATTGTGACTTTTTACTAAGAAACGCATCAGGACAGCAGATTCGTATATTAGGTTGTGCAGACATTCGTATCAAGATCAAACATCTTTTGCTAACTCATACTTTTTATATAGTAGACAATCTAGATAGAAATTGTGTATTAGGTAGAGAATTTTTGTCAAAAAATGCATGTCAGATAAATTACCAATCACAGACACTAAGAATTAAAGATTGCTTAATAAATTTACAAGATGACGCCGAAATTGCTTCGTTAATCCGTTTATCAAGGGACGTCATTCTAAAACCCCGTACAGAATACATTTTACCGGCCAAATTAAAACAAAACCCCTCTCTGCAAGTAAACAAACATTATGAAATTTCGGAAGTCCGGAAAGGGTTTATTACCACCCAAAGGCATATTCGCATATCTTCTGCTCTAATTCATCTAGGTGAAAGTAGAAAAATTCCTATTGCACTAACAAATTTCTCGAATAGCATAGTCAAACTAAAAAGAGGTTGTATTTTAGGTCAGCTGAAAGAATTAAGGAATTACTGTATTGAGAGTGTTACATCGTCTTCTGAGACACATGGGCGCGTAGCTAAATGTAATGACAATTCAGTTGATTTCCTTAACTCTAAAGCTATATTCAATGCCAATCCACTTGATTTCCGTAATTCTAGAACTACTTGCAAACATAACAATAACCGGCCGTCAGTCCTACTAATTTCTACAAAAGATCACTCTGGGAAATCAGTTCTTGACCTACGTCGTCTTAATGTTAAGAAAGAAAAAAGAACGACAAAATTTTGTCCAAAATGTTTGCTGCACTATAAGGGTCCGTATGACGATCAAAACACACAATTAAACTGTAATCTGATTGACAGTTTGACAAATTTTTCTCCCAATATGTCGGATACCGAGGTTAGATCAAATAGTTCACACTACCAAACTTGTGGTGTTTCTACACATACAAATTCGCGTAAAAGGCCCGAGGTCATTCGATCTAGCCAACCTCGACCTAGTTTAAGGAAAAGGCTACTGAGCCGCGTACCAAAATCTAGTATGCTTTCTAGAGCATCAGTTCATGTTGATGATGAATTACACTTGTGTAATGAAGAATTGAGATATCAAAAACAATTGATATGGTCATTTCTGAAAGCAGTGTTAGCCATAATCCTATTGAAAGGTGTTTATTTCTTATTTACTGGTAGTAGGCTAAGTGTTTATTAAAAGCATGTTGAAATGCTATGAATGTTTAATTCAACATCACTGGTTATGTAAGATCCGTGTCCAAATGTTACAATTAATGACCCATGTATTATGTGTAATAAGTGGTCTTAACATTCTGATATAAGAATGAATGTTAGGGATGTTTTAATCATCCTTAATGAAAAGTGCATGTGCATTTAGAGTTATGCTAGGTGTTTACTAGCTATGTTTTTGTAATGCGTCAAAAGTTAATGACCGTCAAAGTTAGGATGGTTTAATGAACCGAAAGTTAATGACTTAAAGTGACAAGTATGTATGACAAATTCTCGAACGTTCGAGATGCCTTCAGGGCATTGTTACATTGACTTGACATCACATGTTATTTATGCCGTTTGTGTACTAAGGGACTTTTTTATTCTGTACATAATTTGTAACAAATGTATAATAAATGTTGTATTGATTTTTTGTACCAAAATCTATAGACGTGGGAAAGGGGTTAAAATGTGATATAGGTAAAGTTTCACAAACTTAGGAGCTCAGCTGCAGAACGAAACTGTACCAAGGATTCAACCAATCACCTCAGCTGCAGAAAGGACTCACGTTGTCACAAAACGGTCTACACACATGGCGACTGTACAAGATATTCGGCCAATCATCAATATCACATCACACAATCCGTTATCATGTAGCTGTCACAAGGCCTGTCTTATATAGTCACATTACTTACTGTTCCTGGGTCCTCACAGATAAAGCTAACTCGAGTCACTATGAATACTTTATGAACATGTCGACTACATAAAATATCAACATTTCGATTTCAATCAGGGACAAATAATTAGAGACTTTTGATCGAGTTCTACATAATTCCATTCCGATTAAAGAGAGACATTCCTGTCAATCCCAGAGAAACGTCGTTCTTCGTTCCTATCAGCAAAAGTATGTGTCAAATGGACTATGTGTGCCAGAGAAAACTCCGTACTTCGTTCCATCAGCAAAAGTATGTGTTAAATGGACTATCTACACCAGAGAAAACTCCGTTCTTCGTTCCCATTAGCTGTGTGTAACCAGAACATTACCAGACAACCAGAGTGAACATTCTTCAAAACGCCGAATGACGCCATATACCGTTTCTTTACTTATTTCATTGCATGAATGTTATTGCTATTATTTCCTAGTGCATTTCGTATGCTATAGTTAGGTTAAAAAAATAATAATAAAATCAGCAAACAATAGGTTAAAAATAAAGCAGCAATTTTGAGTCAAAATTGAAGCTATATTCTGCCTTGCAAAACAGAAAGTTCATTTATTAGGAAAGGTTAAAAGTTAGAAAATTAATTACTGTCGAAATTACTAGATTTAAATGCATAAATTAATCAGCTAAAACGAGTTAAGTGTATCAAATACGAACGAAAAATGTCCCACTATAGTTTCGGTCTTAGATTTTTCACATTGACATATTTCGGTTTTACTATCAATTGACTACTTGAATTTAAGAAATATTTAAAACATGACTTAAGTGTTTCTAATTTTGCGACATTTAATGAATAAAATATTTTATGGAACGAAAAATGGCGTAACGTAATTCACAGACACGTAATTCACAATTTTGAACATACAATAAAATTCCACAGGTAATAATTCTGAAGAGAAATGTTCTTCTTGGTTTATGTAATCTACACATGTGTAGGTACATGCCAAACTATGTATTTAACTTAAGCGTTGATTGTGTGAAATTTTAAAAAGCATTAACGTAATTCACATTTACTGCTCCTTGAGCGGGGTAGCTTCCTTCATTGCAAAGTGTGACTTATTATAATCTACTGCTACTTTCAAGAGTAATACAATGTGTTTGCACATGCTGTTGACTATTTATAAATGATATTTAATATCATGTATTCAAAACATGGTTTCGTTTTAGGATGTGTGTAAAACTAAATAACGTAATTCACACCAGACCATGGGACATATGCATAATTGTTTGCAGAAAAATGCATTTATCTTAAATTTCTTTATTTCACCACTAAAACAATTTGGAAAAGCTACTGGTTGTGATACTAGGTATACTGTATATGTATTATATATGTACTCTCCGTACAAAAGTGATGAACTGGACCACCCCCGAGGTGGGACAGCTGTTTTTTACCCATTTTCCGACTTATCCAGACATTACTCTCACATATTTCATCAGATATATGGGGTTTTGTTATTATTTCTAATTGACCACCCCTATGACATTATGTTAAAGACGATTCATCAATATAATTGTACAAACATAGCTTCTTAGGTCCATGGGACAGGTATTTCTCGTATTTGATACACTTAACTCGTTTTAGCTGAATGTCCATTGATAGCTTATCGAATATATTAAGTAGTTTCGTACCTGGAGGCTTTCAGATTTTCAGATTTTGACAAGATTGTCATAATTACTCAAGTCAACAAGTTATAGTAATTACGAATATCGTGTTATATGTAGTTTTCTTTCATATTGATATGATGTGTTGCGATTAGTTAGATAGTCACTTATGTATGATAATTCATAATTATCGTTGTATCTTATAATGATACTGAATAGCCTATGATAATAATAGTACATGTAAGACTTTTAGACTGATCGTATTCAAGCATAGATGTTGAACCGTATAATGAATTATGTTGTATTTATCTACTAAATAAGTAATGAGTTAAAATTTAAATGAGATGTTCACTGAGAACTGCTGTCTCGTTAAGATTTATGATCAGTTAACTTATTCCCATACAAAAAAAAAGTTAGCTCATGTTGTTTGTAAAAAAAAAAAAAAAAAAAAATTGAACCATGAGAACTTTTAAGATAGACTAGACAATTACTCGTATGTTCTTACATAAATTGAATCCTTATACATTGCTTTGATTACTTGACCTGAGAACACAGAATGTATGTCGATAATCATGATTAAGAGAATGATTACTTCATATCTTGTGTTTGATTGCTATATAACTGAGAAACGCTGGCTCTTCTTGGTAAAAAAAAAACGTTGTATTTGTTGTGATAGTAACGATAAGACCTAGAATTCATTGGAAACAACGTGCAAATCAAAGCAATGTGTAGAATTAGTTGATTAAGATAGGATAATTACTATTAATTACTCATAGTTCAATTCACCAGGAAAGGGTTCAGGATAGGAGTTGTCAAGGTTATTGAATTCAATTACCTTTAAGTTCAACGGCTGTATAAAATGGTCTATTTGACATGTCACGCCTACGGCATCAACAAAAACAAAAATACTATCAAAACCTTTCCCGAAAAATTTCAATTTACTGATTCAATTAACCAAATGCATGTCGGTAAGATTGGTGGTTATCAAATGTATGTATATTATTAAATGTTGTTATTATTAAATACAAGCATTTCAACTTGTCAAATGTTGACAGGAAAGAGAAAGAGTATGACATACCATACCTTAGTATGAAATATCATGTTTTTGCCAGATCTACCTGTAACATTGTTGTTGTCTCCATGTTATTCAAATCACGAAAACATTGATTGGAAATTGCAAAGTTAAAAAGTTAAAAAAAAAATAAAATAAAAAAATAAATAAATAAATAAATAATAGAAAAAAAATATGTTTGCATCGTATAGTAGATCACAAGATCTACGTTTTAGTCACCTTGATTCTATGTATGGACATACCTTAAAACATGTGAACTATGATTGACGTTTATAACTTCTTAATTACGATTAGATATAGAGAAACGCAGAAGCCTTGGTGTATATAAATGGAAGTTAAAATTTGTATCGGGAGTTGTTAGGAGATGGGTTGTTGTAGGGACATGCTGTCGCTTGGTTATTAAAAGCTGCTATCATCTATATTTGTTGTTGTTGTCCATGACGTCCAACTGGTTCCACGACAAGGATAATCGTTTGTTTCAGTGTAAGATCGATTTATATTTCATTGAGTGAACAACAAAAGCTTTATTTTCACGAGTGGCGAAGCCACGAGTGAAAATGTAGCTTTCGTTGTTCACGAAATGAAATAAAAATCGATCTTACACGAAAAACAAACGATTATTCTATTTCTTTAATGCAAAATATAGACAAAATGCAAAAATTTTATGACAGATTTTCTTAAACCGCGTCATTTTGCACGTGACTGCTATGCAACGCTTATGATGACGTCACTTTTTTGGTCCGGCTTACATAACGTCAGATAGGGCGAAATGAACGAAAGCCGGGCATAAGTTTTTGATAATTTCACTGGATAGGCGCAATTGGATCACCAAGGACAACTCTATCGAATCATACCTTGGATGCATCTCGAAGAACTACTTTCAGACTATGAATAGAATAGAATAGAACAACAATTTAAAACGTTCGTCTGTGACTTATGTCAACAAGAACGCGACAATGATACTGAAATACATTGTTTGCAGTTCCAGTGTCCTCTCTTTTTAGAATGATTACAACCTGCAAGTCCCGCAAGTTGCCATGGTTGTGCATTTGGTTAACCTCGAAAACTACTTTATGAAGCGTAGCCACTTCCGGCTAAGAAATCCAATTTTTTTCAAGATTTCTTCATACACACACATCCAAGGTATGATTCGATAGAGTTGTCCATGGTGATCCAATTGTGGATAGGCGGTGAGTTTATCAAAATGATAATCTACCGTTATTTCCCGGTAATCCACCGAAAATCATTAAAGAAACTGTCAATAATCGGTGAATCACATCAATTATTTTATCTGGTAAAATTTTGTCACATTTATGAGGATACAGTCGACTTTAGAACGCTGTTTGTTTCAAATATTTTTCTGGCGTAGATTTAAATGGTTGTTTGGTCTGCTTCCGTTGTTATTGACCTGACTACCGTTGTTATGCTTGCGGAGAGATATGGGCAGGATCGGATCATGCCGGCAACTGTAATCCGTTCGAGGGGATCTTTAGTAACGATAAGATCCGAGAATATTCGAATGACGCTGCATGACACTAAAACAACACGGTGCACGAGATCCTTAATTGTTTTTACTTTCTTCATTTCCCAGAGATGCGCACTGTACTGTGTCTAAATGTACGATACATGACAAGTTGTATTATGACCTAATTAATTAATCCACAAAGTTTAACTTTATTTGGAGAACACGTTTTCAACATATCGGAACAAATGTTACCCTGCGTTTCTTTATCCTTTCAGTATAATTCTGCTTCTCTCCCAATTTAAATGTAATAGAATATACAGTAACCTTTCGTCACGGCTCATGATTCGATGTCGAATAATAGTCTGTTTCAATTATAGAAAAGTTGCAGCAGACGACAAAGTGAATGGATAAAGGGAGAGTGTATTTACAATATATCTAAATTATTGAGACAAAAGGAGGAAATGCTACTTATAAGCTGTCTGAGCAAGGCTTTCCGCATCCGTTGTTAATTTGGAACACAAAACATGACATGGTCTTGTTTAGTAGGCTACTAAGTATTCAAATACATGTACATTAAAATAATCGGCTAATATTTCTTTTTGTCTCCTATAGATAATGTATTCAGGAAGCTGCATTATTTCTTGACTGGGCAATTTCATCGCTTTTCAACGAAGAATTTGTAAAGAGTGAACACAATCGTAATCTGTTGGAGACGACATAAATATCACAGGCGGCAATCACGTGACTTTGTTATGATATATTTTCCTCACTTATGTAAACAAAAACACCCGGTAAGAACACATTTTCTCAAATTTTGAATCAAATACTTAACACTCAATATTGAGACACGTGCCATTCGATACGTCATATTCTCTGGTCTATTTTGGTACCAAGATCTTCCCTCAAATCCATGTCAAAGCTGAGAACATTCGTGCAAAGTATTTTTAAATGCTGTAAAGAAATGTTTGCACTTTGCACGAATGTTCTCAGCTTTGACATGGATTTGAGGGATGATCTTGGTATCAAAATAATCCGGAGATTACGACGCGTCGAATGGTACGTAGGCCTATCTCAATTCTGAGATTTAAGAATTTGATTTAAAATTTAAGAAACTGTGTCCTCACCGAGTGTTATTGTTTACATAAGTGAGGAAAATATATCATAACAAAGTCACATGATTGCCGCCTGTGAATATTAATATTAGATTTTATGCTTCGCGAAAAAAATTCGGGGGAGCATAATTATAGTCGCCACGCTGTCCGTCCGACAGTGTGTCCGTCCGTCCGTCCACAGCTAGATCTCAGCAACCCTTGGACCAAATTCAATGAAACTTCACATGTGAACTCCATGGGATAATCCCTAGGGAAATTTTTATCTTTTCCTAATTTGCAGCTGCGTCATGGAAAAAGGGCCTTAATGTAAAAATCAGTTTTTCTCTAATTTTGAAATTTTGCACTTATGTGATAAATGAAATGTTCTATATTCTATAAATAATATGTGTACAAAAAGTCTGTCATGGGAAAAGGGTGCTTAATGTATGATAGTTTATATTTTGTGAAAAACTTATTCGGGGAGCATAATCCGTCAATAACGGCTCTTGTTGTACATGTTACTGCATAGAAAAGTATTTGAACAAAAGGAGAAAGTGTATATTGATAATAGACGTTTTTCTTTTGCCTCGATATTTTCAAAAGTTTTATCCTGTTTAAGTTGTTACTCGATCTCTTGCAAAATATTTAAAAAGACATGTAAAAAGTCAAAGGCAAAACTGAACGACAATGAATTTGTGCTAAAAATAGACTAGGTTTTACCGTCATGTTTTGATAAACCGTCGGTGTTGTTATAAAATCTCATGACTACGGCTTGACCCAAGCCGTAGTTAAGAGATTTTATAAAACACCTACGAAATACTATTGTTTGTCCGAAATTACGTCACGTTTAACTGGAAAAGATCGTTCCCTATTATTGGGCAAATGACCGCGGGTACTCGTTCCAGGCCTACAAGTATCACAACTAGACGTCGTGTGTTAGGTAAGAGTCCCAAAAAGACACACGTGAAAGGAAACATAGTCAGATTTCATTTATTTTAATAATCATATGCAAGCTCTTTTTAATAGTGAAATGGGTAATCTATTTGGACACTTTCATTCAGAATATTTTAACATAGCAGAAGTCTTTTAGAGCATACATTTGCGAGTTATTGCCCTGATTATGCTTAATGTTTTCCAACACAAGACCAGAATTGACGGAACTCACAGAGGAGGCTTGTGAAAACATTGAGACAAAAGAAGAAAAAGCTGAAAATAAGCATTTTCTCCTTTTGTCTAGTCATTTTATGGGTTACGTTTTATGGAAATCTTATATTTCTGAACACCCATTTTGTTGTTTGCATGCGATGTCGGGATTATTCGGGCGTCGTCGTAATACTCAGTGGTGTCACGTTCCACCGCCTAGTGTTTACGAAGTTGCCCTAATAGGTTCAGATACGCAACGAATGTTACGATGTCGCAAGAAAAACTCCGACATCGCACGAATCTCGTTCGGGGTGGACAACCTTAACAAGCGGACAATTTAATAAACGATCTGGATATGGATCAGTCTCCCAGTCTGCGCACGCACGGGCTGATCTGGATTAACGGTGGAATCAAAATCCATCCAGGAATTTTCTCAAGAGTCCGGTTCCAATGTATCTTAACCCTTTCCTAAACGACAACATTGTATGGTGGTCCATTTCTAAAACTGCCAGAAATGACAAAATGGAAGTAATTAAAGATAAAATTTGTTTGAAATATGGCATAGAAAATGTTGAGACAACAGGAGAAACTGCTGGTTATCAGCAATTTCTTCTTTTGTATCAATGTTTTCCAAAGTATTTTCTATTAGGGACGTCAAAACCAGCTCTTGTTTGAGAAAGGGTTAGGGCAGAAAAAGCATTATGTATAGGTTCTCCACAGAATGATTTGAAGCTGTAGTGGCCGAATTTCAGGCATAAAACTAGTGTGTGTTTGAATACAATTGAACAGAAAATGCATTATTGCATTTTGTAACGTGATTACCCCCTGTTATCTGTAGCTCTGTATAGTGCCAGTTGATCGGGATCTAGGCGCGTATCTAGGCGGAGTTCTCGAAGTCCTTGGTTCACCATAATATTTTGTTTTCAAGTGTGATTAGTTGTCGTTCCAAGGACAAAATTAATGTGAAAATCTGACCCTAGACGCCCGAAATCCCGACAAACCTTTACCATATAACACCGATTTTGAATCTTTCAAATTTGAAGATGTTACAGACGGCAATTTGAATTGAATGTGATTTTACATTCCTGGTAATTCTGGGTGGAAAACATTGTAGAAAATGAAGAAATTGTTTGTCACAAGCAATTTCTTCATTTTCCACAATATTTTTCAGAGCTTTTCAGTTTATGGGCGTCAAAATGCGCCAAATAGACTTGACAATTCGCACTTGGCGTTAAACATTTCAAAATTCCTTGCTATGCTCCTGGGATCTATAGTGGTCTCATATACCAGAAAGGACCCTTTTCCCAAGCCACAACAAAATAGGATTTCAATGCTGTTAATTCATAGGGTACACTTGATTAAGATCGTCATTGTCAGTTAAACGCTTTTTTGTAGAACACTCGGCATTCTTCGGGCCACGACCGGCAATTAACGGACTTTCGTGATTCTCCGTAAGTGCTGACGTCTGTTTCCGGTCTCTACTTGACGTCTGTGACGCGTACGTGGACCCTTTTCTGTACGACGTTAACGTAAAACTGCGGGTAAATGAGTTGTCTCGACCTCTGTTCCTGTACCAGCAACGTCGTACCTCGTTATGTACCTAAAATATAAAAGACAAAGTAGGCCCTATCTCTTTGTATATGGTTACGTCCGAAAATGCCTATTTTTTGCAGTCTCGAACGCAATTGACGTTATTTTGATGCCTAAATCAATCGGCATAAATGTAAAAGCTGACTAACTTTGAGTCTGGACCTTTAGAGTGATTCTTCTAGCATATAAGGCCAATATGGATCCAGATCAATTTCAACATGGGTGTGGTCTGATCATGACCAACACTGATTTTTTAATCACTGTCGATATCTATGTAAGTAATGTCAGCCTGTTGCGATGCATGATGATATCTTCACTAATATTTCTTCCTGGATTGTACATAGCAATGAAGAAACTAATAGAGAACTCTTTGGATCTTGATTAGATGTGTATATGCACAGACTGATCTGAACCAACGTTCGTCTCAAATACCATACAAACCTATTTTCCAGATCCCGGCTAAAATAAAGTCAGGTACGGTTACTTGGGGATCCCTTCGCAATCTGAAGTTTCAACGCACATGGTCAACAGTGAGATTAATGAAAAACTACAAACCATTGGTAAAATAATATTTTTGTATCTCACGCTACGTATTTTGACATCTGAACAAAAAATTCCACAATAGATCGACCAAGAAAATTAAATTAGTTTACACATGCGTTAAATCCTTTTTCAGCAATCATATCGAGTTAATTTTTTAGGATATGACACGTATAGCAGCTGTTGCTTTCGGCATTTTGGAAAAGAAGAGAATAGAAATAACGAAAGCTGGATGCACACAAACAAGACATGAGAAACAATATTTTGGCAGTCATGGTCATGATTGATGATATAGTAAAATATAACTCAAATCATACATACCTCCTCGTTTAGAAAACAGAATAATACCGCTAGTAATAGACCCTGAAAATAAAAATGATTTACTTATCGTTGGTGGGGAGTCAAAACCTCGTGACTACAGCTTGAATAAGCTGGAGTTACTAGGTTTTGACTCCGCACTGACGTTATATTATGTTGTGAGCAGTTTACGAAATTAAGCAATTTCAAATTTGCTTATACCAAACTCTGTCCATTTTTAAAACTGCTTGAGCAGAACTTATCAATTCGTTACGGTTTGTGGAATGCTTTTACTTAGTACAATGACTACATAACAACACACAGGCTGATCTAGATATAAGCTGGTCTTACTTGCCTGGAGGACTATTTTTACAGTTCCAACCCAAATTAGATACATTATGTCAGTCCATACATCCAGACCAGGCGGATAGGCAGCAAAACACCAAATAGGGGTATTTAACCCTTTCCCAAACAAGATCTGGCCCCGGTTTCTCGAAAAAACTTAAGTATATTCTCATGAGTTCATGCTCAACTTCTATTCAATACCAATCAACGTTGATTGGTATTCAATTGAAGTTCACATGGATTTCGTGCGATTTGAGCACGATGCTCAGATTTGAGCATGAGAAGATACTTAAGTTTTTTCGAGAAACCGGGGCCTGGTTTTGACGTCCTTAATAAAATAGGATTGGGAAAACATTGAAACAAAAGAAGAAACTGCTGATAATCAGCAGTTTCTCCTTTTGTCTCAATATTTTCTATGTCATTTGTAGCAGTTTTTGAAGTGGATCACCCTAACATTTTGTCGTTTGGGAATTTTTTTCATCTTAGAGACCAACGTGGATCTTGATCAGACTGTGTGTATACGCAGGCTGATAAAGATCCGTGTTTGTATCAAATACATGAGTTACCATTTTTACAGTTTCATGCTCAATATACATTTGTAAACCATTTACCTGAAATGAGTTATAGAACATTTCCCCGTATAGATAAACAATGTCAGCCCATACATCCAGGCCAGGTGGATATGCAGCAAACCCGATATATAGCACACCGAACAGGGGAATCAGCACCAGGGAAAACTTGGCCAATTTCCTGTAAAAATAGAAAAAAGACAATAAATTCCTTAACACTTTCCCAACTTACCCAATTTTAGATTTTTCCTATCCAAAAGATGCTACAGACAACAAAAATGATGCTAATACATGTAAAGGTAATTAAATATGCAGTCTTTGCACAATATAATATAATTACCCAGAGAATAATTAAAACACAGTTACTAAAGAAATAGAAGATTTTTTCGGATGCTATAAAATAAACATAAAAAAAAAGAAAAAAAAATGAGAATTTAAATCCGTAATGAAATGTGACATTGGAACCTGTTACAAAAGTCGACAGTGAAGCGGTTATTTTCTATTTGCGGCTCACGTATTGACTACTTATAGTATCACTGGTGGTAAACTCGGCCAAAGGGATGGACGTTTTTCACTACAACAAGGTACAGATATTTTGCGTTTAAATGTGAGTTCAAATATCTGATTGGATAGTTTTTCTAATGAATTTGTTCTAAAAATAGACCGGATTTACCGATATGTATTGACAAACCGTCGGTGTTGTTATAAAATCTCGTAACTACGGCTTTATCGAAGCAGTAGTTACGAGATTTTATAACAACACCGACGGAATACAATGATCGCAAAAAAACGTCCCACGCTTTGGCCGAGTTCACCACCAGTGAGAATAGTTCTACATATATTCTAACTATATTTCACATTTCAGTTAGTAATTTACTGTTCCAGACTCCGAAAGATGAGTATTTCTGAAAAAATAAATAACAGTTCCAAATGAATTGCAGATGATGAATAATTGTTTCAAAAGCAGACAATTTGTATGTCCAAAAATGGAAACACTGATGGGAAACTGAGAAAATATTGATGCATGTAATAACTGTTTCATTTTTTAAACACAACTTGTTTTCAATCTTCTAATGTTTATTTAACCCATTATAGCTGACGAGAATTGACCTGGCAGAACATTCCATTCGATTAGCATGGGCTGCTCTGCCATGCCATTTATCATGCGGTATACAACACATTTGACTGTTGGCTTTGGAATAAGTTGACAATAAATTTCTTCATTTATCTAAATTTTTTCTACCCCAAAAGACCGAAAGCTGTAAGATTCGATTCAATTGAAATTGTGTCTGCAACATCTTTGAATTTGGACAGGTCTTAAATCTTGTCGTTTGGTAATGGGCTAAATTACCTTATCTCGTGTTTGTTTCCTTTAGTGTTTCTGTGTTTTGTCTTCATCCGTAGACACAGAACACGGACAATATTGATGAAAAACGTGAAATTCACCTACAAGAGACAAACAATTATATATACTCGGCAAAAGAGCTAACGCATCACTTTTTAAAATTGCATAACTTCTTTATTTTCAAAGATTTAGATTTATAATTTGGTAAACATTTATCCCACAAGTTTCTGCACTCATTCATAAAAGTATTTTAAGTTTTCTCTCTTATTTGACCGCGTCATGCGAAAAGGTAACTTGTGATCTTTTTCAATCATTTTGTTTGAATTGATTTTGAAAGCTGGTTTATTGTGGGATTCAAGTCTGAAAAAATAATTTCTTATCTTACGTAACAAGGGTTGTTCGTGGACAACGTAGCTCGCATAGACGCACCTTTTTAAAAGAAAAGGTCAAATTTTCAAGGCCAATGTCACAAGGTCAAATTTTATATTCTCAGCTGAAAGGTCTTGGTAGGACATGTCTATGTGTGAAATATCAAGACTGCGTCTCATATAGGTCATAAGATATAGACCGTTACGTTTTTGTCTACGTAAACGACGTCGCCGTCGAACGCAACAATGACACTAACGACACTAGTGATGTAACATTACCTCTGCGGGAATAAATTACGCGCCCACAAAAGTGTTTAAGTCGTCAGTTTGTTTAAGGAAGGGTAACTTTTCTATACATGAACTCTTTCAGCCAATACAAACGGTTTGAAAGTTATGTGTGAATATCCCATTTTGGTTAAATTTCAGACTTTATGAATTTTAGAATTAAGGGTGTCCTTACTTAAAGTTCTATAATTTAAAACAGACTGTAGCAATTCCCATGAAATTTCATATACTTCTTATCAAATGGTGGTAGTCGTCATGTGCAAATTTTGAAGGTATTCTGTAGATTCGTTAAAAGTATATTAACAAAGATCTAGGTGATGCGTTAGCAGTTTTGCCGAGTATATTTGATATAAATACGAAAAAAAACTTTATCGAAGTATCTAACGTATTCAACCCATCATTACAAAGTAGCTACATGTACCAATGTTTCGTGCAATTTCGCCCTAACTTCGCAGTTCTCCGTATCAACGGAAATTGACGATGATACCCTGACTTTTTTAAATCTGGATACCCTCGTCAATTTCCGTTGTGATGGACCACGCCGAAGTGTCACGAAGTGTTTGGTACACCGTCACTGGTGGTGAACTCGGCCAAAGCGAGGGACGTTTTTCGCTACAACAAAGTACAGATATTTTGCGTTTAAATATGAGTTTAAAGATCTGATTGGATTGTTTTCCTAATAATAATGAATTTGTTCTAAAAATACACCGGGTTTACCGATATGTATTGACAAACCGTATGTGTTGTTATTAAATCTCGTAACTACGGCTTTATCGAAGCCGTAGTTACGATATTTTATAACAACACCGACGGAATACTATGATCGCGTAAAAACGTCCCACGCTTTGGCCGAGTTCACCACCAGTGACGGTGTATCTAATGATGGGTGGAACACTTGAACAGAACAGCCTGTTTATAATCTCATCATTGAATGTTCTGTTGAGAAAAAAATGTTGCAGGCGTTGGTCTTGTTCTATACAAATTTACTCGTATATGGGCCTTCTCAATATTATTAAAGCGGGAAGAAAACATGATTGTATGAATGACAACATTAATACCAACTATAATAGATTCACTATTACAGTTGTCGCCACGTCGTATGGCACAATGTTTATGTTTTGTTCAAATGTAATTGAACGTTAAAGAAAACATAAACACGTGCCATACGATGTGGCGACAACTGTAAACGAGAATAATTTCAGTTGTTTTGATAAAGCAGTTCAACTGTAATTATTCTCGTTTAATAGTGAATCTATTATACAGTTGTCGCCACATCGTACAATAGTCCCAGCCGAAAATGACAGTGACGTAGGCAGATGTTTACTGCTGCAAAACCAATCAATTCCTCAGATTTGCACCGTTACAAATACGAACAGAGTTGATTGGTTGTCAAGTAGTAAACATTTGCCCACGTCACTGTTATTTTCGGCCGGTACTATAGAGGAAAATAATTGACCCGGCAGAGTGACCTTAACTGTACAGAAAAGTGGAAAAGTTTATTGTCAAGTTTAGATGGAAATGGTCCGTCGTTAATTTACGTAAAAGCGTGCACGGTATCCGTTGTAGAGCATTCAGGCGCCATGTGAAAATAAGATTTTATCTAATCTAGACAAATAAAAGTGTTAAAGTGACATTTCCATAAATTTTACTTTTATTCTATCTGAAAGAGCCTGTTTTCTTATGAAAATTCTGAAAATTTCAAGCCAAAAGTTTGAACCTTTTACGAGAAATACTGATTTTTGTGCTAAAATTAAACAAATTGTTGTGGACAACAGTTCAGATTTATATAGAATTTGTCATTTCTGTCTCAACTTTGAAGGCGTATTTTCGCTTATAAATAACAACTTCAAAAACTGATAGCATTTCTACGCATTACAATAAACAATCTTTGCATCAAGACATACTTTTAAAAATTAAATAAATGTGAAATGTCACTTTAAGCTACCGTGGTCCGTTTGGATCGAAATTTTCAATAAAGGTAATCATTAAAATAGGCGTAATCTCAAAAAATGAAAATACTTTGAAAATGCAGTTCACACCCTGGTCATACCGTACAGATGGCAAAGACTGACCAGGATCGGCATTTTTGCATATTCAGTGTACCAATTACCATTTTAAGATGACGCGACAAATGTATGCACGTGCAAATACTGTTAAGTTGTTGAATAATATGATTATTAGCTGTAAATAGCGAAGCATTCGAAGCGTTCGGCAAATCACGATCTGTTCCGGCATACCTATCACCCCTGGACGATAAGTCTGTTGACCTTTCCGCTTGGTCTGCTCTGCCGGGTCAAATCTCGCCATCTATATTGTATGGCACAATGTTTATGTTTTGTTCAAATGTAATTGAACGTTAAAGAAAACATAAACACGTGCCATACGATGTGGCGACAACTGTAAATGTACATTGCAATTGACAGGTTGTATGCGGTGTTTTCAAGAGTTAATTTATATTCGAACTAAACATTATAGGCCTACTTACTAAGATTGTCAGAATAATTGGACCTTTAATTATCCATATAAAGCCTTTATCATGGGTGTTCCAACAAATACTTACTAGGATTGTCAGTATGATTGGACCTTTAATTATCCATATAAAACCTTTATCATGGGTGTTCCAACATCTGTAAAGAAACGAGCATTATAGAAAATTAAAATGGCAATGCATTTTGGACAAAAAATAAACGTGGTTATCCGTTATGTATTGATAAACCGTCAGTGTTGTTATAAAATCTCGTAGCCACGGCTTGAATCAATCCGTAGTTACGAGATTGTATAACAACACACGGAAAAAACATTGTTTGTCCGAAATTACGTCACAATTTACTGGATAAAATCGTTCCCTATCAAATAAAACATATCTCTTCAAATGACCCATAGTCCAGTCACGACAGTATTACACATGTTGAGTCGTTGACCCATTGTTACAATGTCAACAAAGGAAACACGTTCTGTATCTTCGATTCTCGATTTCACATGCGTTGGTTTGAATCTTGCAGGTGTCTCGTTCAAACAATCGCCTACAAAATCACAGTAGTTTGGAATTTCGTTTTATTTCATTTACATAGTACATAGACAAATTTTGTAAACAAGTGTCATAACATTATGATGGGACTATGCAAGACTTTAACCCTTTCCCAAACAAGACCTGATTTTGACGTCCATAATGGAAAAGGCTCGGGAAAAGATTGAAACAAAAGAAGAAACTGCTGATAATCAGCAGTTTCTCCTTTTGTCTCAATATTTTCTGTGCCATATTTTACACACATCCTATCTTTGATAACGTCAATTTGTCATTTGTGTCAGTTTTTGAAGTGGATCACCATAAAACTTTGCCGTTTGGTAATGGGTTGAAAAGTACTCAAAATGCGAAATATCGAGACCAACATCCTCTGTTACATGGCACCAGTCAGGATGCAGCATTAGGCTCAAAATCAAAAAGCCAATAACGAGGATATTCTTTATTAAAAAAAATCCCGAGCGTAACCCTGACCAAAAACAAGTTCAGAACTGGTTTGATGAAACTGACAGCTGGTTCACATAGTGCAACCTCAATATGATTTGTCACGTGTCCTGTCTGATTTATTTTAATGTAGAATGAAAATTGCAATATCCAACGAGACTGAAAAACTTCTCGTTTCTCGTGACATGTCATTTTTTGCGTGTTATCTACGATTTAGCCACAATTAATAATGATAACGATTGTGGCGCCGTCTAACACTAGCAGAACACATTCACAAACAAGGTTTTGATGACACAATAAGGTGATGTAGGCCGTATAAAATCCTTCAGGGAAAAGAAGAAAATACTGATCGCCAGCATTTGCTCCTTTTCATTCAAGATTTTCTATGTTTCTTTTTTTCTTAATATTTTCTATTTACACTAACATAATGGTTCAAATTCTCCGACATATTTATGATCGCGGGCTCGCCTTGAAATAACTTTGTTTTGGAAAGGGTTAAAGGGGCTCATTCTATGTTTTTATGCTTCCGGACTGTTCGGGAACTCATATTTGTGCATGGAAAAACAATTAGCAATGCATAAAAACCTCAATCTCGGCGAATAACCATCTTTTCTTTGCTATAGATCTATCCTTTACAAGCGTGTTTACACATTCTATTTTTACTTCAAAACAAGACAAGGTCACGGTCAACGAGACACACCTCCGCGGTATTAACACACCGTACAACCGGCTGTGCCGATGACTGTGACCTTATTTGCGAGGAATACGTGAAAAGGTTTATTTTGTTCAAGCACTGAACATTTATATACGCGTATTTATCAACTATAGAATACCAAAGATCCTTTCGTTTATTTATAAAAGTAAATTCATTTGACCTACCATGCACATGACATCAGATGCCGAATCTGTCTTCGCTGACTTTCGACGCAGCCGGTTGTACGGTGTGTTAAATCTCGCTGAGCACATAATTATGACGTACCTCTGACGTAATTGATTCTCGAAGGTTGGGCATATGTAGTAGTTACAAAACAAAAACAAGGACGCCAGCATGTTATTAATTGACTTGGATTTTAATACTTAATAAAGCTCGTGGAGTGCTAACAATGGACATAAATGATCTACCCCTTCAGGTTGGTAATTTCACACGTTATTTCTGGTTTGTAATTATTGTGCCATTTGCATTTTCGACAGCCTAGCTCATCCCCCTTTAATGTAAAACGGGAACCTGAACAAAAGCTGAGCGCCGTTGTAATTCAAACTACACTGGTAGGAACTTCTGAAAAATTATGTCTTTTAACACGCATTCTCATTACATGTATTATTATTATCATTATTGTAAGGCACGATCAATCCCTCTGTTTGATGGTACCAGTTTGGATTTTTTCAGCAGTTTAATTCAATCGAAGCTCTACATGGTCCGTAGCAATCTCCGAGCAGAGTTGTCGTTCGTTACTCTCACATACATCTCTGCAACGGCTCAAACCGAGGAAAACGTGTATTATTACTGTTTAACTGTTTCATGTGTTACATAATAAAGTAGACAAAGAAATTATGATTCCGGGTATATTTGAAAGGCATTATAACTGATGAATTTACCCATATACAATGGAACTATTTTCTCAAGCCTCTTTACCAATCTCAATGAATTTTGTGCTAAAAATAGACTCGATTTAATGTTTTGTTTTGATAAACCGTCGGTCTTGTTATAAAATCTCGTATCTTCGGCTTGAATCAAGCCCTAGTTGCGAGATTTTATAACAACACTTACGAAATACTATTGTTTGTCCGAAATTACGTCACGGTTATCTGGATAAAATCGTTCCCTATCACAATGAAATGCACAGAAAAGTTACTGCGTCCTTGAATGAATGACATCAATTTAAAAATCTTAAATTATTATCGTTGGAAAATAATATCAAATTTTAAGGAACGTGGAGTGTGATATATTTTGGACTTCGGAAAAGAAAATTTATTTGTTATTGCCATTTTGATGTGATATAAAATGACGTAATCTAGCAGATGATGACGCAATACCCTCTGAGGCAACTACAGAGGTGAATGTTATGAATGAACCGTGTGCAAGAGAGTGGGTCCGTAGGCACGAATGTGAAGATAATTCCTCCTTTTTTCTTTTTTATCTGTGTTTCCTCTTTAATTAAAAAAAATGTTACATGCAAATAATACAATTGAAAATTATCATTCAGTCATTTTAGACAACAAACAAATTATATTGCTTGTCTACTTCACAAAAGATTATGTATAAAAATCTTTAAAAGAAAACTCTTCAAAAGAAACAAGGTTGGAATTACGAAATTTAGATTACTTATTCCGTCGTCTGTATCTCCACTGGTGGTGAACTAAAACAACTTTCGCTACAACAAGGTATAGATATTTTGCGTTTAAATTCTAATAGATCTTTTTTTCTAATGACAATGAATTTGTTCTAAAAATAGACCGGGTTTACCATTTTGCATTGACAAACTGTCAGTAATGTTATAAAATCTCGTAACTACGGCTTTCATAAAGCCGTAGTTATGATATTTTATAACAACACCGACGGAATACATTGATCACGAAAAAACGTCCCTCGCTTTGGCCGAGTTCACCACCAGTGATCTCCCTTCAATATGAAACTATTATGCTTTTTGTTTAGATAGTACACCCCTAATGAGATTAATTCGACTTCAGGATTATTCGTGCGACGTCGGAATTTTTCGTGCAACATCGTTAACATTCATTACATACACGAACCTATTCGGGCTACAACGTAAATGCTAGGTGGTTGAGGAATGATTACGACGCCGCCCAAATATTTCCGCCGTCGAGCGAGTCTCATTATGGGTGGACTTCCCTAAGTTGCAAACGTAAATTACGAGTACTTACAGCTCGTTCCCGACCGTAACCCGTACAATAATCCATGGTATGATGTAGATTAGTGGTGAAACTGGAAATAAAATGTGTAAATAAGAATAAATGAGCCCAGATCTGTATGAAATTTTGGGGCAAAATGGATCCAGATCAGCCTGTGTATTCACGCACTCAACCTACTAAACCACTCAACGTTAATAGTTTCTTCGAGATCTGTAGCCATGTTCGAGAAAAACGTTGATTCTAATAAGAATGTTCTTTGCAAAACAGACCCGGAGACATAATTGCATCAAGTGCTATTTTGGTCCTTTTCCAGACCTCGGCTACGGGTATATGACCGATCATTAAAAACACCACTTTCTAGCCATAAGAAATGCATCATATTACACACACTTGTAAATACACTTCACATAAGTTGTTTCAACATGCCGGCTTTCAAGATTATGCATCAAGTAGAAAATAATTTACAAATATTGTTTTACTCTATACTCATATGCAAGGGAGATAATTTTGAACATTTTTGTCAAATATTTCCATAAGTATGATTAATTCAAAATTCTAAACCGTTCAAAATGCTTAAATGTTTGTATTTGGAATGGAAAAGGATCTACTGGCACTTTTCAAATTTCGCCTCTGGCTCTTTAGTGCTATAATGAGTTGTATACGTTAAATACATCTGCACAAATGATATTTGGAATATAATTGTGATCAGTTTAACCATTTCCCAAACAGCCGTCCCATTCGAAAGCTACTGCAGATGACAAAATAAGTGTTACAAAAGATAGGGTTTGTGTATAATATAGCAAAGAAAATATTTAGGCAAAAGGAGAAAATGCTGATTATCAGCATTTTCTTCTTTTGTTTCAATGTTTTCCCAAGCCAATTACCTAAGGGACGTCAAAACTAGGTCTTGTTTGGGAAAGGGTTAAAATATAATCCGACAAAACGTTTTTTACGTAAACAGACATACTAAAATTATATCTTCAAATAAATTATCCAAGCTTTACGACAGTCGAATAGTCAAATAACATATTACAAGATCTAACACATATTTCATGAAACTCTAAATGTCATCATCTAATTGTAGAATAAATCTTGTCCTTATTATATTGTCTTTTAACCCTTTCCCAAACAAAGACCTGATTTTGATTTGATGTCCCTAATAGAAAACGCTTGGGAAAACATTGAAACAAAAGAAGAAAATGCTGATAATCCGCATTTTCTCCTTTTGTCTCAATATTTTATGTGCTATATCATACACAAATCTCATCTCTATCAATATTCATTTTGTCGTCTGCAACGGCTTTCGAAAAGGATCACTCTAAAGTTTTGTTGTTTGGGAAAGGGTTAAGCTGGGAAATTTCTGTTGTTTCTCTCTCTATTATAAATCAGAATAAAGACAAATCAAACATGCAAATGTAATGAGATTGTCGATAACATGCATTTTCAGAATGCATTTGGTTGATCCGGTGAATGATAAATCGTTTCCGAAATAGCAAAGATTGCTTCAACGGTGGATGACAAACTGGGTGTTGAAAAAGCTAAAATTTGTTAAAAATATAACAAAGATATTGAGGAACGAAGAACTGCTTTTTTTAAGTACATGTATTTTCTTCTTTTGTCAAGAAATTCTTTCAAACCTTTCTACTAGGAAGTTTGATATCAAGAATTGGTTGAAAAAAATGCTAACAGAATGCGTGATTTGCTGGAAGTTGTGTTCAGGCTAATTATACATCAACATGTTGATAGGCCTACATGTTACACTGACAGAAATACATAAATGTATACAATTTAATATTTAGTCTGATAACTGAGCCGGGTACCAGGCCGATTTGGACACGAAAATTTGTTCAGTGGAAAAAACAGAATGAAATAAATTGAATACGGAAACCAAGAGCATCAAATTTAGGATCCTGGCAACGGAAAACGATATACTTTCGATCGTGAGTGTTCCATATGCTTAGATACTCTAGATTTTGACTTTGATCGAGATTTTCATCGCACAGCAAATAAAGTGGGTGGGGTACCGAAATTTTTAAATCAGAAGGTACCCCCAGGCCAGGTTCAATATCTTCGTCACGCATGATTGACATTTGATTGATACCAGCTCACCAGCTACTAGAAAACAGTTATGCAAGGGAGATAATTACGAACTGCAATAATGGCATCGCTTACCTCCCTTAGCCAAAAGTCACGAGAAAAGGTGAATGACCAGTTATCGCGTATTAAGAAGGAGCTTAATGATGAATCGATGCTCTCCGAAAACGATTTCTCGGATACAGAGGATGAATTGTCTCAGCCTCTACCACAACAGTTCTATCAAGACATGGACTATGAACTACAGGGTAAACCGAGAGACGAATATGTATCAAGCCTTATGAAAGTGTGCCGTAACGAGTTTTACAAACTTAGTGCCTATCGAGAGCGTCTCGCGGACCGAGCCAAATCACTCGTTGGCTGTCCACAAACCAGACTTATTAGAAGGCGAACAACCCCTTCATCATCGAAGGAGAAGAAATGCGCAACGGATTGTTATGTGCTTCACGCCTTTATTCAGGGTGATCGTTCTAAAGAGATTCAAGACGTGTTTTCAAATTCATCGCTTAATCCATTTACTATCGAAGATGACGATATTCAAACTAATACCGACGAGTTTAAGAAGCAAGATACGTACACAATGATGAGTAAAATCCTTTCGACGGTCAACGAAGTGGCCAGACAACAAGCTAGTGACTCGTTTGCAATACAAAATATTCAAAGTGAAATATCGTCAATTACTATACAGTTCAACAGATTTCAGGGTTCGTTGAATCGTATTATATCTGCTCTGCCTAGAGAAGGTATTAGTACAGGCGCGAATATCGAGAAGTTGCAGAGTGATGTTTTAAAACTAGAGACAGCCATTACAACCATGAACCAACGACTTGTTGAACGCGACTACAATAAATATGTACCAAACAACAACAACGACGACAATAACAACAACAACAACGACGACAATAACAACATGCCTTTAGCAATTACCGAGTCAAGTACATCCAAAAAGTCATATGCAGAGGCGACAAATCCACCGCCCAATATAGTAGTAGCCTCGACAAGTATGGCACAATTGAACAGTGAAGTGACAACTGAAACATTTTTCGCAACAAAACAACAAACTGTTAACGAAACGAAAAGAGATAAA
Source organism: Fragum sueziense (assembly GCA_963680895.1). Classification (NCBI taxonomy): domain Eukaryota; kingdom Metazoa; phylum Mollusca; class Bivalvia; order Cardiida; family Cardiidae; genus Fragum; species Fragum sueziense. Next base: position 6,251,509 of record OY804606.1, on the reverse strand, counting down.
GATGTTGCAATGTGTAAAAACCACAAGGTACCTGAAAACAGTACTTTTAATAACAAAACGACTCAAAACAAAAAGCAAACATGCTTCGTTCATATTGAAACTACAAACAGTGATGATACAGATAGTACAAATAAAACTAAAAACAGTGAACATACGATAAATTCTAACAAAGTAAACACAGCTAACGGAGACAAAAATGTTAAATCTAACAGGGAACAACGTAAACATGGAAACGAAAAACAAAACTCAGGCAAATTTATTGCTGTTAGACGTAGACAAACAAACACAGTGTCATATTTCGTCGGTAACATAGATCCATCTGTAAGTGAAAATGACGTAGTAGAGCACGTTACAAACGGTGGTATACGCGTCAAGAACATCACCATGTTTTACGGTAAAAACGGATCTTCTGCTAGAATTAATTTTTTCCCTGAAGATGCTCAAAAAGTAGAATCGAAAACATTTTGGCCTAAAGGTGTAATCATACGTAAATGGGTCAGTAGATCGGAGTGGGAGCAGACCCGTCCACGCAGACGACAATATTCCAGGGGTCGTTACGGCCATAATTGGGGGCGTAACACCGACGCATACGACGACGCTTACGACAACGAGCGTGATCGGGACGAGCGATATAATCGAGAAATGCAAAGTTATGGTGACGATGAAACTGACTATAACAACTCATCTAACGACAATTTTAAGTCATCTCACGACCGTACAAGTGTATGGGATCCGGACTTTATGTACGAAGAATAGACTAGAACCATGGATAGCTACATTATTACAGTATTTATTATAACAATAATGGTTTTGAATGTACTTTGTTGGAACTGTAGAGGCATCATGTCATCGTCGTACCCGCTTTCCCAATTCTTAGATTCAAACAACATAGACGTAGCTCTCATAACTGAGCATAAGCTAATGCCCCGTTCCGTGTCTTTTATGAACACTATACATACAAATTACTCATCGTTAGTAACCATTGATCACTCAATAGAATATCTTGAAAACGCAAGATGCGGGAAGGCGGGAACGGCGATTTTGATCAAAAATAGTTTAAAGAGCAAAACTGAAAAGGTCCAGAACATAGACAATGATAGAATTCTCGGTATAGAAATTATACTCGAAAACGAAACACCATTGTATATGTTCTGTATTTATATGCCGGCAGATAATGATCTTCAACTTTATGAACAGACTCTCAGTGAGGTAGAATCGCTGTTCCAGTTTTATTCCAAATTGGGTAATGTTGTACTTGGGGGAGATTTTAATGCTAAAGTTAACCCAAACCCAGACCGCGTCCACGGTAAAACAGCAATTCTTTCATCTTTTGTCAAACGTAATAACGTAACGTCACTACAGGACGCTTTCAACATGTCGTCCCATTTTACATTTATACCATGTAAATCATCCATTGACCACATTTTCGTTTCGAATGCTAGTACACAACACTTTCAGTCATTCAGAATGTTAGAAGAACGAGATATCTTAACGTCAGACCATATACCTTTGCTATTTTCGGTTTCAAGTTGTCTGCGATACGGAAATTATATTACTCCTTCTAAGACAGTGGCTTGGACCAAGTGTAAGGACCAACATTTACAAGAGTATCAGACTATCATTGAGACCGAATGTAAAACGATCTTTAAACCAGATTATCAAGTTTCGGAACGCTCACCTGACTTTATTAACGATAACCTAATCAGTATCTTACACAAAGCATCGGATTCACTACCTACCAGTACCTTTAACAAACACGCGAAGCCCCATTGGTCTAAAGAGGTTAAAAATTCATACTCGCGCGCGTTAGATTTACGTAACGAATGGTTCAACGTAGGTAAGCCTAAATCACAGTCGCCACAATTTGCTGCATATAAGGCTGCAAAATCGGCTTTCAGACGAATAGAAAGACAAGCCCGCGAAAACTACGAAAATTCTATTTATGACAAGATTAATCAGGCTGCAGATGTTGACTATAAAACGTTCTGGGAGTTATTGCGCAAAAATAGCGGCAAACAGTTCAATAACTGTTCTAAAATCATAGTCAACGATAAAACCTATGAAAACAAGTCTGTTTGTGATGGTTTTAAGCGTCATTTTGCCAAAGTATTTGATTTTGTTAATTGTGACGACGTACTGAAGGATACGTTGAAACAGGAGTTATCCGGGTATACGAGCATAGCAGGAACCCAGTTCGTTACTAGTCTTTCATCCGAATGCTCTATAGAGGAAATCCAGCAAATAATACAGTCATTATGTAAACGTAAATCACCCGGCCACGACGGTATCCTAAATGAGCATTTAATTTACGCTGGTCCGACAGTAATCAAGGTACTATGTCAATTATTCAACATAATTCTGAAGTACGAAAGAGTGCCCGCTAAATGGCAAACCAGTTTATTGATACCAATTTACAAAGGAAACCGTAAAATCAAATCCGATCCCGAAAGCTATCGTCCGGTAACGTTGATACCGTGTTTTAGCAAGCTGTTTGAAAAGCTATTACTAAATCGTATCAATAAATATATCGTTAACGCGAAAATCCCATTCCCGTGCCCTCAGCAACAAGGTTTTCAGAAGCAGTTGAGCTGCATCACCACGTCATTTAACCTCCAAGAAGCTGTACTCTATAACGTCGAACGTTCAAGTGACGTTTACGTCGCAAGCGTAGATCAAAAGGCGGCTTTCGATTCGGTCAGACATGACTCATTATTCCTAAAGCTAGGGAGATTTGGCTTAGTAGGGAAATTCCTCCGAATCATTCAAGCAGTTTACACCGGTCTGCAATGTGTCGTAAGGCACTCTGACGTGACGTCAACGCCGTTCAACGTCGTACGCGGCGTACGTCAAGGCGGCGTCTTATCCACTTTCCTATACCTCCTGTACATCAACGAGCTTGTTATGTTGCTTCAAAATAGCGGCTTCGGGTGTAAGGTCATGTCAATCATCGTTAGCAACCCGACGTTTGCCGATGACATAGCAATGCTAGCAATTTCTCCGCTGAATCTTCAAAGACTGGTCGATATTGTCTATTGGTATTGTCAGAAATGGAAAATAAGTATCAACGTTTCCAAATCACATGTCATAGTCTTCAGTGCGCGACGCAATGTACCAACTGTAGGTATAATGTTTGGTAACCAGTTTCTACAACAGGTTAAATCATTGATACATTTAGGCATTACCCTAGAATCGTCTCTCAAATTAAATGCTTGCATAGATAATCGCATTCAAAAGGCCAGGAATTCGCTTTTCGCTATGGTTGGTCAAGGCCTTCATCCGTCCGGCGTAAACCCGCTTGTGTCAGCAAACTTGTACGCTAAGATAGTCCGTCCTACCCTGCTATATGGAGCGGAACTATGGAATAATTTGACGGCAAAGAACCGACAAAAGATATCAACCTTTCAACACTTTGTCGTTAAAAAGGTCCAAGGTTTTGCGACCCAGACGCGCTCCGATATGGCCGAGTCAATGTTAGGGCTTTACAGAATTGGTAGCGAGATCGACAAAATTAAACTTTTGTTTTTATTCAAATTATTAAGCCTGCCCGAATACTGCATATCGAAAGAAATCTTTGTAACTAAATATATAATGTTCATCGGGAATAGAAACTCCGTCCGTCTTGGTTTTATACCAGATATATGCCGCATACTGTCCATGTACAATTTATCTTCCTTTTTAAACGATTACTTTAATAAAAACGTTCTACCAAGTAAATTAGCGTGGAAACGCATAATCGATACTGCGATTAAGGAGAGGGAACGTAATTTGTGGGAAACACGTTTATCAAGTAACCCAGTATTTGCATACTTTCAAGTTCTACATCCAGAAATAGATAAGAGTTTAGTGTACAAAGTTTCACAATATAGCCACTTTCGAACTATTCAAAATACTGTTGCCAAGCTATGGGTAAAGCCTGTCCATTTTATCAATGAAAGATGTGACGTTTGTGATAGGTTGTACACAGAAGTAACTGTCCATCTGTTATCAGAGTGTCGAAAAACCGAAACGCACAGGGCTGGGTTCACCAGAGAGGTGAGATCGTCATCCGGCAATATTTTTGCAGACGAACTCGCTTCTATGGAGAACTTTGCCTGGACGCTACGTATCATGGGAGCTCCACTTCCCCCATTATTTGACGAAGAGAGAGACAAAGCATTTCTGAAGATATCGTACAAATATATTGTTTCCTGTGTAAGAATGTATTGATCACAGCACAAATAATACAAATTTAATAATGTGGAGTTGATGAGGCTATAAGTTAATAGCTTCAAATTCAGTCAGGTTAGAAATGTTTAATATTCATGTACATATTTCACTTTCGTTATCTTCACTTTTGTTATAAATTGCCACGAATTGTTATCATGTAAAATGTACCATGCAATATCTCCAAGTATGGAGGCAATAAAGAATTGTATTGTATTGTATTGTATTGTATCATTATAATTATGTTCACCAAACTCTATGCTGTGGGTACTCATTAGAATCCAGGAATGAGTACCCACAGCATAGAATTTTGATTTGAAATTACAAATGAAGTATGCCTTTACCCCTCCTTTATCTTAGTCTACCTACCAATTCTGAAAAAGTGGCTAGAAAACATTTTCGTAGGCATTTTTTGAACATGGAGTTTTGATGTATTATTTGCAAAGTATAAGGCTTGCCTGATTTGATTAGACCGGTAGTCGCCTCCGGTCGGCTGTATTAAGGTCACAAAACAAGGTCAAAGGTCATTGAGTGCAAAATTCACATAAGCACCCTTTAAATGCTTATAACTCTGTCAATTATATGTCTAAATGCACGGAAACGGGTTTAAATGAAAGCCCAATAAATTTTATAGCATATAAAATAAAGTTATTGATACTTTTCTCATTTGCACATTCATTAATATTTGGCAAAATGTAAAAAATGGCAAAAAATTTGCAAAATTTGACCGCTGTGTAAATGGAAATCATGTTGCATGTGAAATATTATTGCGATTTCAATTACATAAACACGCTCAAAAATGTCTATAAACCCTAAGCAAAAATTCAAAATCAAGTTTGATAGTAAAAAGTCACTATTTCTAGATGCAGGTACAGCTCGAAGTCAGCTGGGGTCAAGATTTGTAACGATCATTGCTTTTACACAGTGTACATTGCATTTCAACAGTATTGATGGAACTTAAATGATTTCATTTCTTTTGTCTGGATATTGACTCTGAATAGATCATTTTAGTATATACCTGCAAAATTAACATTTAGAACAATGACTTTCACGGTGTAAAAGTTAAAAAAGTAAGTAAGAGTTACCCCACCCACTCAAATAACCTAGGAAATTGGTACAATTTACTTTGGCGCCCAAAACATTACAAGTAATGTAATGAATAAGCATTTAACAATCTAGAACAATTTGTTTTTGTATAAAAAAGAAAAAAACTCACTTGTTCGGAAATGGTTGACATTGTTTCACGAAGAACACATAGGCCTAGGCCTACTACGCCTCGCCACCTATAAATTCTGATGGGTTACTGTACACTTAGCCTCAGATTAAAAAAGATGATTGGCAAAGTAACTTATTACGTTCAGGCCCGTATGAACAGAGGGCTCGGAGGCTTTGTTCCCCACTCCCCCCCCCCCCAAAAAAAAATGGCCAAAAATGCAGATTTTTCCTTTTGTTACGCGAAATTTTAGAGAAAATCAAATTTAGTTCCCCCCAATATTCAGAAACAAGGGCCCCTCAAATATAAAATTGCTTCCTACGGGCCTGACATGTACATGTATGCAGAAGTAGCAAAAATGGCATTTTCTATTTATTGAAAATCGACTTTTGGTCAAACTAAAAAATATTTTTTTTTGTTTTCATAGAAACTGAAAGAGTAAGTCAATTTCGTCGACGTGATATGCGATTAACTTGTATCTTCATATTTTTTGCTTAACTTCAGAGCGTGTTTATAGATTTCAAGAACAGAGTGGGAGCAAACATCAAAATTCCAAAATATACAAGAAAGATCTTCAACATTTTAGGCAGATTTCAGTTAAAAGCAGTAGAAAAATGATATATTTTATGAAATCAGTACTGTTAATGATGCGTACTGTTAAACATCTGGCATTCAATTCTTTCTAGCATTGTGCTATTTTGAAACAGTAGAACCGGGCACAGGGGAGAAAATATAGAAACTGATGGATTTATCTCAATTAGTGTTTTTACAAAATTAATTTTGATTGACTGGTCAAAATTTAGATCCAGAACGGCTTTAAAGTAGGTGGGCCCAGGACAATTCTTGTACTAGTAAGTCCCACAATTCAATGACCTAGTTTGATAAGATTCGAGTGGCTAGAACCTTCGTTCAAACATCCTTCCATAGGCCTACACATTTCACAAGTGAAAAAACTTTTAAGGACAAGGCAGACAATCATTCTTTTATGATCCATGCACATCCGACAGCTGTATCCACTATGAACCATTCTTTTAAAAGCAATGTAGTCTGTTTCTACGGACAATTGATAGAAAGTACCAAGAACCATTGGAATTATTTGCCAAATGTGTTGAAGAGCAATTGCCTGTAGTTTATGGCGAGTCCTCTTCTTTTTGCTACCATCAAACTCTGGCTAAGACATCCAGAGATGCGGGAATGCGGGAAATGGGGGTGACTGAGATGAGAATTGATTAAATGACTGCTACTGTAGAGGACTTCTATAGATCAGGTATTAGCGATTGGCAAACTAGATGGAAAAATAGTATTGTATGGAGTTCGAAGAAGTCTAAGTGGAAAAACAAAAACTTTTAAATACAAATATCTGGTTCTGTATGTGCGAGGCTCAAAACGTTTTGATCCCCCATTAACACACAATGGCAGAATCACGGTATATATATATCTTTATTTATCCGCCGCAAGGGCGAGCTATTTTCATACAAATCAAAATAAACAATTAAACAAGATTAACATTGAGAATGAATATATACAACAGAAAGAGAAAAAAATAGTATTTGTAGGCATAAATATTAATAGAGACAAAGGGAGGAAAGTATAACGCTGCCCTTAGAATGGAAACGAAATAAAAAGGGATGTCGTTATATGAAAACTGTTAGTAATATAGGAAAGAAGCTACACCAGAAACATCTCGATATTATAAACCTTGTTTAGAAATCGAAAGGAAAACAAGAATTATTCAAGAAGTGTCTGTGCTAATTTTTGAGGAGACGAGCTAAATTAATGAGACACGCACGGAAATATAATCGAAGCGTAGACATTTCGGCATGCGAAAGACGTTTGAAATTAAAGATAATCTGCGAACTCGCTCATGATCGGCAATGCAAGTAGAAGAAAACCTTGGTTAACCGAATCGCTATCGAAAATATTCCTACAACCGGAGAGAAGACCTACCATTTTACCTCGTGTGTCAAGAGCCAGGAATTGATTATACAAATTTCTGTCCAAATGTGTCATAAGAAAATCGTGTAAATTTCGGCGCAAAGCCCTTGTAGCAATACAATCAAATACTACATGCAAGCAGATGGAAGAAGTGATATTTGCTTCACAATGAATACAAAAGTTTGAGAACGTGTCGCTGTAAAATTTGCTAAGTAAGCATACGAACTTTTTACATTGTTTAACCAGTGACATTGAAGGTGTACACCTGCAAATTTCCCAAATTTCGCAATTAAAGAAAAGGCTTGGCTTGAAAACCAAAAAACTTTGAAGGTTTGTGTCCAGTTGTATACGCGAATGCCATTCAGAATTTGCCTTAGTATTCACCGCTTGACGTACAATCTGTTTCCATTTTAATTTTGACGGGAATGATGTAGATGCTACATACTGTTTTAGGTAAGTCTCGAGGTTATATTTTCTCAAAATGCTTACAATGTTAGTAACAAAACCTTGTTGATTTGTGGCGTTGGTGTTGTAAAACTTAAGTAACCGAGAGTTGAATATTTGTTTACAGACATGTTTTGTAACAAGTTGACAAAGCTGACCAAGAAACAGTAATTTTCTATAATCTACGTCAAATTCAATGGGAGTAACTCCAACAAGACTTAAACAAATGTCGGTTCTGGTATAACTTGGCAGATTCTGCATATATTTTACACAAAATCTGTGGGATCTTTCTAGTTGTAATTTTTGTTGCGTGTTTAGTGGAGGCCAGAGCTCGCAACCGTAAAGAGCTTTTGGAAGAACTACTGACTTGTAGATTTTTACGGAGGTGGAGGGTTGAAGACCATTATCATGTATTCCGACATTGACAAGACTTAATAAAGTACTTTTGAGTTTTCGGCACGACTCATCAATATTTACTGACGCTTTAAGGTATTTATTACATGTGATTCCTAAATGTGTATAGTTATCTGTTTCAGATATTATACTATCACCTAGCTGCCATAACCGAGAAGGATGGGAATTTCTTGGTTCATTAAAGACGGTAACAGCACATTTACTTGGATTATACAAGTATCTCCACTTGCAAGAATATTTAAAACATGCGTCCAGCATATTTTGAAGACACGTTGGAGATAAAGAGACCAGAACCATGTCATCTGCAACGCTGAGTGAGCTAGCATCTACCCCGGCGATATATAGACCGTAACCAGAAGCTTCTAATTGTTTAATGAGACCGTCAATGTACACTAGGTACAGAAATGGGCTTGTTATTCCTCCTTGACGGGCACTTTGTAAAATAGGGATTAAGGACTTGGATATGTACGATTTATAACGAACAGAACTAAATAATTCGGAGTATAGATTATGAATACATTGGAAGGTTTTTATGTCTAAACCGTACGATGAGAGTTTATAAAGAAGACCGTTTATCCACACTCTATCAAAAGCTTGTTTACAATCCAAATAGCATATATATAGTTTACTTTTATTTTCCTTAGCATAATATATGCATTCTTTTAGACAAAAAGAAGTCATTAGGCAGCCAAGACCTTTTTGAAATCCACCTTGCAATTGGTGAGGCCAGAGAGAGACAGTTGCTTGCATACGTTCTAGCAAAATCTTTTCAAATATTTTCAAAATAGACGAGGTTAGGGTAATTGCCCGGTAGTTGTTTGGGTCTTTCCTATTTTTGTTACCACCCTTAAACAGAGTGATGATAACACCCATTTTCATGTCCGGGGGAATGTAGGATAGGTTTAGCATTGCTGAAAAAAGTTTGGCAAGAAGGTTCAGAATGGTAGTTCCACCACATAACAAATGCTCATAACAAATTTTATCAGCGCCTGGGGCTTTTCCTGTCTTACACGACTTCAGAGCAGAATTAACCTGATCTACGGATATTTTATGAGATACATTACTTCCGTGCTTGTTATTCAAGATTTCTTGTAGTTTGTTATCAACGTATACTTTGAAATCATTGTCAAACGAAGGGTCGTTATCAAATGCATATAAATTTCTAAAATAAGCACTCCAACCATTTAAAATTGATTCGTTGTCTCGACAGATTTCGTTATTGAAAGTCATTTCAGAACCAGAACATGTATTGTACGAACTACGTTTTAAATTGACAAGCCTCCAAAATTGTTCCTGGTTTATTTCTGCATTCCTATCAATGTCGTCGTAAAGTTTAAGCAAATAATTTTCAGTGGCTTTTCTGTGTTCATGGCGGAAAATACGTTTAGCAGATTTGAGCTCGTTGAATAAATTACCAAACTTGGGAGATCCTGCATGCAACCACTTGTGTCTAATTGATTTCATTGATTTGTTAAGGGACGATAGTTCTTTGCACCAGTAAGGTTTTAAGAAGGGCTTAAAATTGATTTTTGGTATGCATAACGCGCTTGTATTAACCAAGGCGTTGACCAGACATGTGTATAACAGTTCAATATCAGAAGATGTTTTCAATTCAAACCGAAGTAGGGCTTCTAGGCCAACATCATTTTCGAGACATAACCTGTATGAATCCTTTTGCTCGGGACTACATTTTGACCAGTTTATTCGATTAAATGAGGGTTCCATTTGACTTTGAATATTTGTAAAGTATACGGATGTGGAACAATAAATAGCGCGATGATTTGAGTACAACAATGAGTCATCATCTACTATACTACAGGAATTAATGGAGGTAATGTCATTTTCATTGAAAATTATGTTATCAATAAGACTATGACCGCAACTTGATTGAAACGACATAATTGCGCCAGAACAGATGTCAAGGGAGGTAACAGTGACCAAACCGTTTTCTGACAGAAACTTACTAAATAGTTTATCTCTGGAGTCTAAAGGTTTGCTGACTTTAGCTGAATTTGTATGACAGTTGAAATCCCCCATTAAGATAATTTTCCCTTTCCAACTGTATTCATGAATTAGATTTTTTAATGATTCCATATACAAATCAAAATGAGCTGCCGGATTGTTTTTGGAAGGAAGATAAACCTGGAAAATGTAGATGAAGTTTTTTGGGAGCAGTTCTACTTGGATACCTATGATTCTGTCATTAATAAAGGGAATACGATTTACACGATGATCAATTGATTTTTTCCACAAAATGGCAACGCCGCCCTTCCCTGCCCGTCCATTACTAGGAGCAACTAAATCTTTATCCGACACCGCATATGAAGAATATGATGAACTGATAGAATCGATTAAATGTAGATCTATCTCTGGTAGCCAATGCTCGGAAATACCTAAAAAATCAATGTCATAATTTTGAAGACAGTCAGCTAAGTAGACACCGCTAGTCATGAAACCCGTCACATTCCATGTAAAAAGGTTTATATTTAGAGACTGATTACTCATAATTATTGTGCTGACTGGCAACCTCCGGTACGAAACCGTTGTTATTACCTCCAAATGCATTCAACTGAACATTCTGGTGTGGGGTCTCAACATTGCGCACCAAGTTAAAATCGCGCGCGTTGTATCGTGCCTGGGACACCCACGGCCGACAGACCACTCCTTCGGGCCAAAAAGATGGTTGACATACACGATTTGCATTTGCATCATCTTCAATATTAAGACGAATAACCACAGGCTTTGACCTGTACCTAAATATACAAACTTTTGTAACCTTTGGCCCCTTTTCGCCAACAAACTGTGCGATCATACCTTCTGTGATGGAAGGCCTGAAGCCACCAACAAAGAAGCGACAAGTACGTTTTCGGACATGGTCAACAAGATTCCAGCCCTGCTCGTCATTCTGTATGACTTGTTGCTGGTTCTCTTTGCGTGTACTATTCCGAATGTCAAAATTGTACGAAGACTCTTGAGATTGCTGACCGGTATGAACGGGATGTGCGATATATTCAAAATTTTGAACCGCATTATTATCAGTACGCAAGGGTGGCCTACCGTTATATTGAGTATTCACATTAGGCCTAACGTTCTCGCGATGATAGGACTGATGTGGATATTGGCCAGGAGGGCCGCTGACGTACCGGTGTAAGGGCGTTTGTGACCTATTGGTATCACGAGAAGGTTCAAATCTTTGCATATTATCTCGTTTTCTATTGTCAACATACCGATTGGCGACAGGTTTGCGTTGCGAAACGCTGTTCCACGTTGCGTAAGAGTATGACGGAACAATACTTTTTAAGGTTGGCTGACTTTGTGAACCGACTATTGGCACTGAACTATTGTGATCTCTTGATAATGTATCTGGATGTTTCTGGGCAGGTATTCCAATATTAGGGAAATCAGACATGCTTTGAATATTCGAATGAAAACCTGAGGCCTGTGGCTGATTTTGACGCCGCCTGTATACATGATGTTCAATGCTACTAGAAGTGTGCATGTGGTTATTGATCAAGGAACTGGTGTTAGCCATTGCAGCAATGTTTCCATTACTGTCATGGTTAACATCACCAACGTTGACATCAACAGGTCTCGAGGATTCATTACGAGTAGAGTCATGACTATCGGACGGCTGTGTTGTACTATTGACAGTTTCAGACTGGCGATTTACTTCTGTAAACGAACTAACAACATTATCAGCAATGCGACCCTCGGCTTGTGGATCAAAACGCAAGTCTTTGGGACATTGACTATTGTTTTTATCAGCAACCCGAGAGGCGACATCATTGGAATTCACACGACCAAAATTTCGTTTGCTACGACTGTTGCCCTTACTGATTTTGAATATCTCACGATCAACTTTAGATTGCAACATATCCATAGAATATTCACAACTCTGAACATCTTGTTTAAGACGTTTCATCTCATTATTCAATTTGGTAACACTATTTAGCTCAACAGACTCTATTCGGGACACACAGTTCATGACGGATTGTAAATCAGACATAACACTACGCCGTACTTCTTGCACAGCTGTACCTATTTCTTTCACAGTATCTTTCAATTCAGTGATTTGGTTAGATCTGTCCTGGTCAATTGATTCAAAGTTTTGTTTAAAAGTCATAAATTCAGCTTGAAGCGCAGAAAGGCTATCTTGAACATCAACGAACTCGGGCCTAGAGGGATTGTCCGAAACCCGTACGGCGGAATGTTCTGGTACCTTTGGTGCAGGAGTAGATGGTATGAGGCCCGGACCATTGCTTGTTGATGTAACGGACTTCGATCGAGTACTTAAAATAGACTTAAAATCAGGACTGTCGAAATCACGATCAACGATCCCACAGACAAGAGTATGAACATCGGAAGCCAGTTTTTCGACAAGCGAATCTCCTGTGCGCCTTTGTGCCCTCCGCTTCAGGGCACAACCACGATAGGGGAAAAAGTCCTCTTTACAGAGTATGGTGAACAAGTCGTGCCTAACCTCGTTTAGTTGTTTATCACACGAGGCATACCAAGAAATCAGTGTATTTTTGAATATCTCTCGAGGGAGGTTGTTGTACGACGATATAAGTTTATCCAATTGATCCTCATTTACATGTGTGGGCTCACTTAAACACCCCTCATCAGGTGTACAAATTACAGAAGCTTCTAGCTCTTGATCACAGTCTATGACCACCTGTGCGGCCGGAAGAGAGTATGGTTGGTCAACTGGAACTTTAACGGTGGTATTGTCGTCCAGGTGAACGGGAGATAACTCAATCCCCACGACTTCAGTATTATCTTGCCCCGTGGCCATTGTCACGCGCGGATCAATTACAGTTGATCAGTTACAGTTAGATTAGACGCAATCAGAGTAAAGTCAATCAAGCGTGACGATAAACACTTTCAGGGGGAGGTGGATAGTTTGTGTATTTACCCTTTACACATTATTTACAAAACAATGTCACCCGTGTCTACCGTTTTTCAAACGTAAAAATACACAAAGTTCAGGAAGAACGAAATGTCAAACCTTCAGAATGGTTCTGTAATATGCCATACGCCATGTGTTGTTAAGAACAATAAACTCCGATATTTTGGTATGTTGAAAAACTTGATAAGCACGGCAATACACACTTAGATAAGTGTCCACCAATATCAGTACTAAAAGTGTTCGTAACCGATAATTGAAGAACTGCACATGTTTTCCACTTCTAAATGAAGAGCAGCAACTATAACGAACTTATCGAATCCATTCCGGCTCAGTTTTCTTACGAACATAGAGAACATACATCGGAATAAACACAAAAACTGGAGCAAGCGAAAAAAGTGTCCGCCATTACCGCGACCGGAAGTCATTTTTCAATATACTGTAGGTTAAAGTGCACACCCACTTTATAACGTGTTTTTTTTTCTTTCTTGGAAAGCTATTGATAACACTGTTTGAATATTTCTATAACACTATATAAACCTGATACTCTATCATAAAAACGAGAAAGTAGGAACGCTTTTCACAGGACCACTCGTTCTCGTAGTGTGACGTAAATGATTCTTCAGCTAAGTTTGATTCATACCAGACAGTCTATGTACAGGTAGAACTTAGTGTGTAGCCTGGGTCTAGTCATCGGTATACAATGTGAAGAACATGATTAAAAGACATTGATATATGTAAAATTGTGGTACCTGTGAACAGGAATAGAGAATCAGCAAGACATTGTTATACTAGAATTCAGGCTAAGTTGTATGGTGCACAGCAATATCTCGAGAGAATACCCAGAGTCAATTTTAAAGATTTTAGAGATCACGAAATAAAACTGCCATGCGATTCGAGACTTTTATCGTACTCCAACCTTTCAAAAAAAAGAGGTCTCCCTAAAAGCGCTGTCAAATCTGGCAGATGATTAAGGTATTCCACCCGTTATTAGATACAAAACACTTTGTGTAATTTTTCCTCCATCTTCAGCGTGTCCAGTTACAATGCAAGTCGACAAGGGTATCTGGATTTTAAAAATCTGGATATCTTTGTCAATTACCGTTGCCACTGATGACGCCGAAGATGCATGATATATTTCGCATCTATTGACGTATGAAATATATCATAATTGTTATGTGACGTAAATAATTATCCAAGAATAACTGATATGATCAAGCCTTCATCATTTAGACCTTCTGAAACAATACCTGTTGTTGAGTCTAGCAGTTGATGGAATAGAAGAGCACGCTCACTTCTTAAGTTCTTTCCCATAGGTGCATTCTCAGAAATATTTGTAATTACGTCTCTGTTTCTACGAAAAAAAGTCCAGGTTTTTGTGCCCTTAAACTTCACAAATGGATGTGTATGCTGAGAATCTCTTGCATCGACGAATATTAAGATTAAGGTACAACAACACTCATATACAAATGAAAGATACACATTTGACTATATAACGAAAATTATAATTGAATGAAGAGTTTTTAGTTATGTTATAAGTTAGTCAATGCCCAGAGGCTTGTCATGTATATTGTCGTCAGCATACTAAAATGCAACCCCAGGTTCATAGATTTTCTTTATTCATGTACAAGGAGTTCCTTTGTGCCAACTCCACAACCCATTAGTTGTTAATTTACATGGTAAGGATTGTGCAGGATGGGTTAGCTAGCCATCGTTGTGTCTTAATATTCTAATATTCACCAGTATTACTGAGTAACATAATGTAACGTTTTATTAAAGATCGAATGATTTGCCAAATTAGAGATACATACAGAATCATATTTAGTTCAATTTCTAAAACAATTTAAAAAGTATTGGTAACAAAATCAGATAGACCCAAAGACTGAATCTCCTGTTGTCCCTAATGGAAGCATGTACATATCTAAGTATATACATGTACATGTATTGATACCTTCATGGCACTTAAGATCTTCATATCGCATACCATAATCGCATATCAGAACTGAAGTCAGATTTATGATTGTGATGAAAAAAATCCATAGAATGGAATGATCCGTTCCTAATTACATTTTATATACATGTTCGAATGTTCTCGTAAGGCTACCAGATGTAATCATCCAAATTGCAATAATGGAATTTAACGCTCTACTCGGTTTACACAGTGAAACTACACCGTTAATGAACGAAACATGTTGAAACATAAATACTTACCTTCAATGTCTTATGATCGTATACCTAGCCTATATTGGCTAGGGCTGCTCTGTCAGGTCAATTATCGTGAGATATAAGATAGTGAAATGACTACTTTCAGCTGCTGATTATGCTTAATTTCTGTTTAATTTTGAGTCTTGATTTATTTAATTGCACTTTTAATGAATATGTATTCGTCAAAAGAGGCATAGTTTTGACTTAGTGATGTTGATATAAGCTATATATAGTTCTAATATTGTTTTATTAAAGCAATGTTTTTGCCCTTAAAATTCTTATTATATTTAGGAAAATGCGTCGAAAGCTATAAAAAGTCATGAAAATATTATTTTCAAACAAGAATTTCCAATAAAACATCGTAAAAATATCGTAAAATATCATTTATGTGAAGTTTGTATTACTACACCAATATTTGTGTTTTTTTGTATTTTTTTGGAAAATTTACACATTTTTTGACTTTGTAGGCAGACTATCTGTTGCTCTGTCACCAACTGATATATGTGACCCGTCACGCTAAAAGGGACCTTATCCGAACTCCAAAAATCCAAATTTTGACAAATTTGTCAGACTCAGCACAGGTCAACCAGATTTCGTATGCAAAAATGAAGATATAGTAAGATAGGGAAAACATTCCGGGTTTAGAAAATTACATAAAAGTGAAAAGTGTCGGCCCTAGTCTGGCTGCGCGGACTGCGCAGACTGACTAGGGTCGATATTTTTCACACATCCGATAAGGTTCCTTTTAGTGTGTTGGGTCACATATACAAACAGATTCGGAGATAACTTACGCCATCCAATTATGACATACATCCGGATACCGGTACGTTCCGTAAATAGTGTCTTATAGACCAACATGTGTAGATAGAGCCCCTCCATAAAGATCCACATCAGACTGGCTGATACAGCGTACATGAAACACGTGATGAGCAGCTTACACTGCCAGTGCTGAAAATGAAAAGAATAGATAAACAAAACGGTGGAAATTATTGACATAACAGAAAGGTATGTTCTTTTGCATTCCTGCCTGCAGAACTTCTTTTAGGAAAATATATATGTCCAAAG
Source organism: Fragum sueziense (assembly GCA_963680895.1). Classification (NCBI taxonomy): domain Eukaryota; kingdom Metazoa; phylum Mollusca; class Bivalvia; order Cardiida; family Cardiidae; genus Fragum; species Fragum sueziense. The sequence continues at coordinate 6,235,124 of OY804606.1, read as the reverse complement.
AACTAAAGATATTGCATTGCGCTATTTAGATGTATTTCATTCTCTTTTAGTCCGGCAGAAAAATGGCATTTTTTGACCGAACCTGGATTTGAATACCATAGAAAATGTTTTTGTTGTTTCATAAAGCTGAGATGTTGTAGTTTTGAAAAATGGCGGGTATTAATCGGGTACCCTTGAGCAATTCTCAAAAATCAAGATGGCGTCCAAGATGGCAGATTATGAAGTTTTAGGTTTAAAAAAACATCAAAAGTGTTCTAAAATCGCCTTTGAAATGGCAATAACTTATTTTATTTCATTCATGTGAAGTGCTGAGAGCGTCTTAGATCTTTAGTTTATATATTTTAGTGAAATTTCTACCAGAATATAGCGTTTTTGCACTATCTTACCCCACCCACTACATTTAGCATAGGAGAAAATCTTCAAAAATATACAACAATTGACTATTCGTTCAATTTTGCAAAAAAAAAAAAAAACACTCTAGAAAATAAAATTGCACAATAAACTAAAAATTTAAATGGTATAGTGTCTTTGAAGCTTGAAATGACTTCCAGAATGGCCGCCTTTTCAAAATACTTTGTAAGACTTGTACATCTTTTTTACACATTTTTTAACGGTTTGGAAACAATTTATACATAGCTACAGATTAAAGGTTGTATTGGCTTTTTACAATACAAAATATCTCTTAATGTTCATAAAACCCTATTGTGTGGGTACTCATTGTTTTCTCGAGACAAATGAAATGAGTATCCACAACATAGGCTTCGGATTTGAAATTCAAAAAATTATGTCTTTGCGCTCTCTTATCTGTTTACAATATCCACGAAGTAATTTCGTCCTTAATAAAGGAATGATTAAAAAAAAAAGCCGAGTCAATTCCAAACGACTAGGACGGTAAGAAAATGGGGAGGGGGGGGGGGGAGTGGGGCTAAGCCCCCTAAGTTGGCCAAAAATGCCAAAATGTCCGTATTGTATACTGACAAGTTAAGAAAAATGCATTCAAGCCTCTCCAGTATTCAGACACTGGCCTGCATGGATAGGGGCTTAGCCCCCATTTGAATTTGCTTCTTATCGGCTTGAAGCTGCAAGGTCATATCAACTTACCTTCTTACCCACTTAGGCCTATCTTCTACATCCATTGGAAAAACTTATTGAAAACATTACTGTCCTTAATACAACTTCTTTAAATGATCTTAAGACATCTTATAACAATATGTGCTCAGCAAACAGAATGATATGAAAAATAAATTGTGACCTGTGATGCTAAAGGGGCCCCGTGGAAAGTCAATAAAACAAAATCCAGAATAAGCAGACAACAACCAGTGTCACATTTGGGAAATGTATGTATATAATAAGGTCTAGATCCAGAAGATTACCTTTCGCCGAAAGGCTTCGATCCTAGCCAGTCTACGCGGAGAATTTTATCTCATAATTGTAACAGCTTTGACGACATTGTCTATTTTGTGAATCATTTTAAGTTGCTTGTTGCAGTCTATTACCAGCAACAATTGATATGTTGGACCAATACAAGCACAGTTTGATAGATGTCGGTATATACTCGTGATCAACCGTCAACTCAAATGAACCAGCTAGAGCAGGCTGAAATCAAGTCAATCTAGGCAATGATTCAAGGTCTACTCTTTTTGAGAAAACAAATGGATGGAAACAGCATGTGTTGTGTACGCTATAAGGAAAGTGCTTTAGGATGCTTCTTGGCGGGAAAATGATCCATGACTTCTCATCATACCGAGAAAATACACAGTAAATGTCTTGTGTGATGACTTTATCATAAACTTGTGTTTGTTTCAAAGTGAATGAATGCCTAGGTATGCAACCATTTAGTTACAATTGACATAATTCTATAGAAAATGTTTAGGTGCCTAAAATTTGCTTTGTGGTCTTTGAAAGAACCAGCATTTGAACTTACAGGAATTTAACCCGAATGATGAAGATCTTTTCAAAAGTAGCCTATCAGAGTTGGCAAAGAGTTTATTTTCAGTCGTGGATATTTATCAAGCAATCATAAACCTTTATTGTAAGGATTGTTATTGTCATAAAATTCGAAATATCGATGCTTCTAATCAGAGGTGGTTTAAAAAAGAGTCATTTACAATGATTGACAGACGTCGCATCTAGTATACAGCAAATCCATCGGTTGTTTTGCAAAGAATTTAGAGAGGGAAAGACGCGTTCTTCTGTCTGATAATATAGTAAAACATATTAAATTTGTATAAAGCTCTGCTAAATGGATGTTGAATATGATTTGCTTAAGTCTGTTAGTTGCGGTTCTATTAAGATTGAAATGAGTTTCAATTATTGAAAATTGGAATGGGTGGAGTAAAATGTAGGATCTCTTCTCTTTTCTGTATGTAAATAAGGAATGCATTAAGCTGCTGATACTAGTACATTAACATGTATTCACATATATGTATGTCGTATATGTTTTTATATATTATTCTAAAAAGTAATAGACAACCAAAAGACAATACACTGTACTTGTTATTTTGTAAGAAATCACATTTTTCGCCATTTTTGGACGCCAATTTGAATTCTTAGAGACGCAATTTTGCCTGACTTATCATTGAAAATATTTAATTTTATAATTTTGATAAAAATCAGAGTATTTATTTCAATAGATTAAAGGAAATGTTAACAGTATTATGCGAAACTTTATTTTTCAATGTTAAATGAGGTGGGTGGGGTAAGATTTTACAAATTTACAAGATTTTTGTAGAAATACCACTAAATATTGAAACTTTCACTGTTTATTTTCATTACAGGTACTTTCTTAACATTTCTGGACATGTCCTAACAATTTTATGTCATAAATGTATCCATTTGAACAAATATAATGATCCTGTTCCATGGCATTCGGCCATCTTGGACGCCATCTTGATTTCTAAGAATTGCTCAAGGGTATCCGGTTAATACCCGCCATTTTTCATAACTACACCATGTCAGCTTTCAGAAACAACAAAAACATTTTCTATGGTATTCAAATCTAGGTCAAGTGCTCTTTCTGCCGGACTATTTTCCTTCAGTAGAGTTTCATGTTGACAATCGTGTGGCCTTGTTTGGTTTATCTCAAGTAGACACCTTAAAGTAGTAGGCTGTAACAAAAACTCTTTCTGGACGCCAGCTCCTATTCCATGTATCTTTTGTTTACCTCGAGTTCCCGGGACCGTATTCATAAACATTTCAGCCAGGATCTGGAAAAGGTCCTTAACCCATTACTGCACAGTGACGCCTTTGGACTCCTTCAAAAGAAAAGGCTTGGGAAAACATCGTGGAAAATGAAGAAATTGCTTGTGACAAGCACTTTCTTCATTTTCCACAATGCTTTCTAGCCTTAAAATGGAAAGATTTTTAAAATTTCATCAACTTGAAATTGTCGTCTGCAACATCTTAGAATTTGGACCAGTCCAAAATTTGTAGTCTGGTAATGGTTTAAAGGTTTTTGAGCCCAACATTATCCAAGACCAGCCTGCGTATTTACGCCGTCTAATCATGAACCATTTTGGTCTCCAGAAGGTTCCTCGTGACCTTTGGCCACCGTAAGATAGCAACATCGCTTAGGCACAGGCTGATCTGGCAACATTGCTGTCTCAAATGCTATGAGAGACATTTTTCCAGACGTTGGCTCATTTCTAAAATGATTGTCTAAAGTTAAATCACATATCAAGCCATATGATCAGAGGAAACACATCTCTCAGTCAAACGGACGGACTTTTGTGTAATTCTATATGTAAACTATAATTGGACTGGTTGGTGCAGGCCCGTAGGAATAGGGGCTAGGCGGTGTTACCCCAACGTTGGCCAAAGAATGCGGAATTTTCCTTGTTTTGCACTGAAAATTTAGAGAAAATCCAATTCAGCTCCTCCAATTTTCAGACACCGGGGGCGGACAGGGGATTTAGCCCTCCTCAGCCATGTGAAATGCCTTCCTACGGTCCTGCACATATACGTGTATACTCCGTAAAAATTGACCTGAACCTGTTGAATATGTAATGAGTAACTGTGATGCGAAATAATCACTCTTCGACGTATATTGACACGAGGAGCACGTGCAGAATACAAAGTTCCAATGCTTATGGAAACTATCGACTCTGCTCGACAGTGAGGAGTGTGGGCGAGTATTGATTAATCCGCATCACAGTTACTAATTACATATTCAACAGGTTCAGGTCAATATTTACGGAGTATACATTATCAAGACTTACCGTGCCTGCGTCACTAAACCTAATGGCTCCGTCCTCAGATACCTCGACGTCACTCTCCAGTCCCAGACCGTGTACAAACAAACACTCCTTAATGAAGGATATCGTTGTGTGATTCACTACCGTAATTATCATGACTTACCGTGCCTGCGTCACTAAACCTAATGGCTCCGTCCTCAGATACCTCGACGTCACTCTCCAGTCCCAGACCGTGTACAAACAAAACATTCCTTAATGAAGGATATCGTTGTGTTTTTCCCCGCCGTAATTATCAAGACTTACCGTGCCTGCGTCACTAAACCTAATGGCACCGTCCTCAGATACCTCGACGTCACTCTCCAGTCCCAGACCGTGTACAAACAAACACTCCTTGATGAAGGATATCGTTGTGTGATTCACCGCCGTAATTATCAAGACTTACCGTGCCTGCGTCACTAAACCTAATGGCACCGTCCTCAGATACCTCGACGTCACTCTCCAGTCCCAGACCGTGTACAAACAAACACTCCTTAATGAAGGATATCGTTGTGTGATTCACTACCGTAATTATCATGACTTACCGTGCCTGCGTCACTAAACCTAATGGCACCGTCATCAGATACCTCGACGTCACTCTCCAGTCCCAGACCGTGTACAAACAAACACTCCTTCATGAAGGATATCGTTGTGTGATTCACTACCGTAATTATCATGACTTACCGTGCCTGCGTCATTAAACTTAATGGCACCGTCATCAGATACCTCGACGTCACTCTCCAGTCCCAGACCGTGTACAAACAAACACTCCTTGATGAAGGATATCGTTGTATGATTCACTACCGTAATTATCATGACTTACCGTGCCTGCGTCACTAAACCTAATGGCACCGTCATCAGATACCTCGACGTCACTCTCCAGTCCCAGACCGTGTACAAACAAAACATTCCTTAATGAAGGATATCGTTGTATGATTCACTACCATAATTATCATGACTTACCGTGCCTGCGTCACTAATTCTAATGGCACCGTCCTCGGATACCTCGACGTCACTCTCCAGTCCCAGTCCGTGTACAAACAAACACTCCTTAATGAAGGATATCGTTGTGTTATTCCCCGCCGTAATTATCAAGACTTACCGTGCCTGCGTCACTAAACCTAATGGCACCGTCCTCAGATACCTCGACGTCACTCTCCAGTCCCAGACCGTGTACAAACAAACACTCCTTAATGAAGGATATCGTTGTATGATTCACCGCCGTAATTATCAAGACTTACCGTGCCTGCGTCACTAAACCTAATGGCTCCGTCCTCGGATACCTCGACGTCACTCTCCAGTCCCAGACCGTGTACAAACAAACACTCCTTAATGAAGGATATCGTTGTATGATTCACCGCCGTAATTATCATGACTTACCGTGCCTGCGTCACTAAACCTAATGGCACCGTCCTTAGATACCTCGACTACACTCTCTAGTCCCAGACCGTGTACAAACAAACACTCCTTAATGAAGGATACCGTTGTGTGATTCACCGCCGTAATTATCAGGACTTACCGTGCCTGCGTCACTAAACCTAATGGCACCGTCCTTAGATACCTCGACGTCACTCTCCAGTCCCAGACCGTGTACAAACAAACACTCCTTAATGAAGGATACCGCTGTGTGATTCACCGCCGTAATTATCAAGACTTACCGTGCCTGCGTCACTAAACCTAATGGCACCGTCCTTAGATACCTCGACGTCACTCTCCAGTCCCAGACCGTGTACAAACAAACACTCCTTAATGAAGGATACCGTTGTGTGATTCACCGCCGTAATTATCAAGACTTACCGTGCCTGCGTCACTAAACCTAATGGCACCGTCCTCGGATACCTCGACGTCACTCTCCAGTCCCAGACCGTGTACAAACAAACACTCCTTAATGAAGGATATCGCGGCTCGCAGTATAAACGCCAGAAACAGGTTGATATGAAGGCTGTTACTCTTACAGTGAAGACGTCTGGAAATAGAAAATTGTCGTTTAACCCTTTCCGAAAAGGCAAAATTTTAGGGTGATCCATTTCAAAAAGTGCCACAAATGACAAAATGGTTGTTATTAAAGATAGAATTTGTGTAAAATATGGCATAGAAAATATTGAGACAAAAGGAGAAACTGCTGGTTATCAGCAGTTTCTTCTTTTGTTTCAATGTTTTCCCAAGCCATATCGATTAGGGACGTCAAAACCTTGTTTGGGAAAGGGTTAATCTACAAAAAACTCGTAACTACAGCTTAAACTAAGTTGCAGTTACGGGTTTTTTGTTGGAAAGCGGCGTTATGCAGCATGACTGTGAAAATACCGAAAAAGTTGTTATTGAAACTGTTAAAAGGAAAATGATAAGAGAAAAGTTTAAGTGAGAAGTGTTAGACGATATAGAATGACAAAACATATCCAGTTTAAGATATATGACTGAAACAGTCACTTCTAATCAGATTACCGAAACAGAATGTTGTTGAAGTCACTGATGTCATTTGACGTCGTATATAGAGTGCGCCAACATTAATTAACTCGAGACATCGACAAATGTTATGAACCCACTTCGACAATGTTTTCAAAAGATGCTACACGAACGGACTTTGCTGTTAGCTCTAACTAGAAGATTTTGGTGAACTACCTAATTCTAATAACGAAAAAGCTCTTTACTTGAAATAAGTACGTGAACTAATTGTGGGAGGGTCTATGACGTCAAAGGTAAGTACCAAAGGCGGGGCTAACTCACCTTGAGCACAGCATGAGCAGTACAGCTACAATGAGAGAGGCTAGAGATATTCCATATCCGATGTTGGACATCAGCTGGATTCTGGAGAGGTCATTCTGAAAATGAGATGTATAGAATATCAAATCGCTGCTTTTCAACATTTTTTCATCCTACCATTTGACTCATTGGAATCCTCATTTAATAAAAGGGTCCATTCGTAAAAATTGACCTGTACGCGTCTATGAGAGATGATGTGGGCGATTCTTAGTGAGCTAATACCAATTTTTGTAGACTTAGAATATTCAATAATGTATCTTTGGTTCTATTCTCTCATTCTATGTCTCTTGCTGCCCGTTTTATGCTTTCTTCAGATCTCTCTCAATCATGTCTCTTCTCTCTCTGTCTGTTTATCGAATTCGACAAAAATATATGCTACTTCCGCCGATAAATGACTGCGATTGTGATTGTTAAAAGAGACGTTAACATTTTTCAATCAATCTCTTCCCGCATTCTCCCTAAATCGTGGCTGCCTAAAGCGACCTCATTCTTACTTCTCTAAATCTTTGAATTCATAATTATATTATCCTTTTATATCAACACTATTTTTTACAGATCTGTATTACTTTGAAACTATCTTTATACTGTTTATTATGCTTTAAAACGAGAAATTGCAGACAATCAGGCTCGATGGACCGAGAAAATCAAGTGTGCAAACACAGTCTATGTAATTTATCTTGTATCTGCAGACGCACTTCGTAATGGGGAAAACGCAAATCTTGATATCGTATGCAGAAATATTTGATGTATATGGCATTTTGATGACATTTTGTCTATAACCGTGTGATAAAAATGAATTTTAGCATCTCAAATTAACATATTGAATCAAACCGTCTAGACCCATACATCTATAACCGATGATGTATTTGATACTGGACAAAACATTTCCTTAAACAGATTCACAAACAATATATTATTTCAGTTGAGTTCAAACTTAGTTGAAACTTACTTTTACTTAGGCCCTACTCTGTAATAGTAATAATCAAACGTCATAAGTTTGCGCCTATGGCGCTCTATTTATCAAGTTAAAGTCTATTATGGGATATCATCGGTACAGACGATTACGCCACAAGAACAGCTGCTCAATGTCCTTTATGGACTTGCATAATATTATGTAAATACTGATCTGATCAACGGCAACAGTTGTAAAGATAAAAATGGTTGCGTGTTCAAGTTATTATAGGGTATCTATTCTTGTCTGTGGGGTTTATTGTTCTAGAACACATAAACAACAAAATAAAACAGTAAATGATTGAAGACCTTGCATGTTATCAAATTTTCCATGCATTTTTTTGCGTTTATATTTCTACATTAAAATTGACCCTTTCTTATCTCACAAACATTCCCCCCAAAAATATATTTGACTTGGTATGGTTTTAGAATTCAAAGAAGGGAAATACTGATAACCGACACCTTTTAAGCTATAGCATGAAGAATTAGACTTGCGTCCACGATTTTTCCTTAATTTTGAAAACAATGTTTACTATCGTCATATTAATTAGATATGGAAGAAAAAAAATATTATTTTATTGCATCTTTCTACTCAAAGGCAAACTTAGAATTATATGCCTCTTATATAACACGAATGTCCTCGTCTCCTCTGTTCACAATTAAAAGTACATTCCCTACGTGTATGTCATGCAGTTTGTCTCGCCTATATTGCGCAGATCTAATTTGGACTATAAACTGCTTAGAAAAGACAATTAATCCATTCACCAATATTACAATTGTAAAATTGTCCCACTTCTAACAGAATTGCAGTTTAAAAGCAAAGTGCAGTTTGTATATGTATATATATCATTACAAAGAAAATGCTCAGAAAAATGAATTAAAGTCTAAATGTTTTAAAACTCGTTCTTCTTTGTGTCTTAACATTTTCTAATGCATTTTCGTTCAAGGAAGTCAAAGTAGGACGTGCTCGGTAAAGTGTTAATTTAAGCCATAAACTGAATCGCAATAGACAATTAAAAGGATTACAAGCGATATAATTGAAAACAGACATATTCTGGCAGTAAAAGTCAAATTTTATCGTCAACTGGGAAATCTACTTAAAACTTTCCCAAACGATACAATATTATAACGTCTCAGTTTAGTTAATAAAGGTCTAAAGGACTTGTGCACACAATTGCCCCAAACATATTGAGGCAAATGAGAGTACTGTTGATTATAAGTATTTTCTTTTTTGTGTCAATGTTACCTGATCCTTTCCTATACGGGTCATCACTGCCTTATCTTTTTTGTAAAGGATTAAATCAGACAGAATGAAAACAGGAACCATATTTGACAATTAATATATATGCTTCATTCCAATTATCTCAAGATGGAATGTTGACCTCAAATCTTGATTTGGTTTCAAGGCTCAATCAAAAGAGGTTGAGTATACATTAAGGTTTGCCCTCTGAAAAGTGTAAGAACAGCACGAATAACTAAAATACATACATAAACTGACACGATTTAAAAACGCAAAACACGTTTTCATTAACCATTCCTTTCCTATTGCCTCGATCGGCACCATATTTGGGGACATGTATGAGACAATGTATACGCTTCACGCCCCAGCAATTTTGTCGTGTTTTCTGTAAACTATCCGGACATCTGAACCGCCCATCACTAAATGCTCGTGCGTATCGTGCGTTCAGACCACGTGTTAAATCACGAAGATTTTTTGTGTACAAATTGCCACTCTGATTTACTTATTGAAAACATACGAGAACAACGAAAGAAAATTGTGTATAAAATGCTGAGGCCTACTTTGCGAAAAAGGAACCGAGTTTTGGGGCTTTTGGTTTGCCGTGTTTCGCAAATGTAGGTAGCTAGACGCTTTAATGTAGCCGAATCGACGGTTCCGAGGTTTATGAGACGTGTAAACGACACAGGAAGATTTACAGACCACCCACGTCCCGGTCAGCTGCGTGTAACAACTGTACGTCAACATAATTGTATACGTCAACGTCACTAACGCAACAGATTTGTGACGGCTCAGTCTACAACAAATTCTATGGTTGGTAATCTCGGGCGTCCTATACATCGCGACATGGTGATAAATCGCCTGTGAAAACACTGGGTTCGCTGTCGTCGATGTTCAATGCCAGTCTCAATGCCAGTCTCTTGACACAACGTGCATTTTGGCATAATCTGACGTCCATTCAGGCATTATTCGTGGCTTTAAAGGTCATTTTTTGTCCTTTTAAGTTAACAATTGTAACATTTACAATTTTACATGGCTATACATCGGTTTTGTAAGATGCAGGAGATGCCATTTGTAAAAATACTATTTTGCGTTTTTAAATCGTGTCAGTTTAGATACATTTGTAGTTTCATCAAAATCACAAAACGTTTTTAAGGCCAGTTATATAACGTCTTGAAGAGATACTTCGTGAATGCCATGATTATTTATTCTTACAAGAATGACTTATATTGGCTTAAAGTTATTGAAGGACTAAATCCAATCTATGCTCCTAATAAAACTGGACCAGAAATACAAACAATGCAAATGAACTAGATGGCGGTCACACAAATAAATCAGAGATCGGTAACTGTGGTCATATAATTCATAGTTGCTGCTATGATGCGAAATATCGCGAAATAACATCATATGGAGATATTTACTAGCTTTAAGTGTTTCCAGTCTATGCTCTTAATAAAACACGAGAAGTACAACAAATAATACAGATGAACTAGACGGATAGAGCGATATTTATCATATAATTCTCCCAATCAAGATCTAGCTGGTTTTGACGTCCCTATTAGAGAAGGCCGTTTTGTTGTCTGCAGCCCAGTAGTCATCGTTGACTGTTGTACACTTTTACTGCTTGTTGTATGTACAGTTTACTGTCTTTGCATTCGGAAAGTTTTGGCGTTGTAAAGTCAATATTTATCATTTATCAATGAAAATCTAACAGCTGTAAATGAAGACAAACTCAATGCACCATCATTCTAAAAATCTAAATCTAATTTAACATCATGTAGACGTAATATTTCTTTTATAAACTCTGTCTCTATAAGAAGATATGACGCAAATGCCCAAAAGAAGAAATCACTGAAACTGAAAATATGAAAAACAGATCAGACCAAGGAGAGGTCATACAATGACATACAATGTTTATAGTATGAGATATAATACCTGATAGATTCATGGATATATCGACATTTGTAATGGTGATTTGAATCCCATCATGATTAATCATTCCTACCAATTTCTTAACAAAATTCACCACGCATTTCGACAAATAAAATGATTAGGATGATTTTAAACAGATTGTGATTGCTTTCTTTGTGGACTAGTAGTTAACCCTTTCCCAAACAAGACCTGATTTTGACGTCCCTAATAATAAAGGCTTGGGAAAACATTAAAACAAAAGAAGAAACTGCTGATAACCAGCAGGTTCTACTTTTGTTTCAATATATTCTGTGCCATATTTTACACAAATTCTATCTTTAATAACTTCCATTTTGTCATTGAAATCAATAAATTTAGAACACCATGGTTCCCAATTAACCTGCATACACAAACAGTAATCTGATAAAAATGGCATTGTTCTCAAATAACTGTCGCGTGATTTGTAGTTACTATTAGGGAAAAGAATGTGTCTTGTTCAGACTGCACTTAGACACAACGTTTGTCTGGAAAATGATAGCATCAAAGCTATAAAGGCCACGTCCTGGTTCAAGTGTAAGAAAAAAGTAGGCGCTTCAATTTCGGAATAACCCTTGTATGTAGGCTATTATTATCCCATACAATTGCCAATGACACATTTTGAAGTACATAAAAATATGCGAGCATTGATTTGTAATGGATAGGATTAAACTTTAATTATAATGATATAAAATTTGATTGGTTCTAGATAATTAGCTCTTTCCAAAAACAGCGTCTTCAGCAGCTTTCATAGTATTGTAAACATTTATTATGTCATTTATGTCCACATGGGTCAACGACCTTCTGTATCTATATAATTAAAATAAACGCTTATGATAAATCTTTGGGACATGGTTAAACCGGAAAATGTTTTATCGGGACTCCTCTCTTACATCATGTCTCGATTTTTTATAAACGCACCATGATGACACACTAGCTCTTGTTTTTAGTTCAAGGAAGCATATCAAGGCAAGTCAAATCCGATGAAAGTAGCCTGATTCGATTATAAATGTATACGGACAAATAGGCTGAATAAATATTGCCTGCTGTTCATTAGGGTGTATTCCCCTTCTTTTGCAACTATGCAACTTTGGGTAGAGGAATTCTGGAGATTAAGAGGGATTTAAGAAGACGAAAATGATGAAATGACTGTTACTGAGGAGGTCTAGTTAGGGTATAAAGAACTTCAATTCTATATAGATTTGGTATCTATTATTGTCACACAAGAATGATTGTACAGAGTTGGAAGAAATCTGTATTGAAGAAAGAAACATTTCAAATAATCAACATATTTTGTTCTTCCTAGATATGATCTTCAAGAGGGAGAGAGGGGAGAAAGTACTGTCACATAAGGACGTAGATGGACAATATAACGCCAGTATTAATGAAAAAGTTGATAGATTGATCGAATGCTTGACAGGCACGGGCCATTCGACAAATGAATCTTGGTACGATACAATATTTTACGACATATTCTTTTACAGAAGGTATTGTCTTCATTTGATTGATGCGTCTGCACAACTAATTCTATATTATATCTTTAATAGGATTCACATATAAATACAAATGAAACAGAGCAGCTAGACGCAACAGCCAATTTTTCATTTAAGGTAGAATACCCGTAATGTAGCCATTTTGAGATTCATAAAACATCTGATATTTTCAAGAGTCGTCGTTATGTATCCGACCTTATTTGGACGCTTTCGTAAACATTCGGCGGTGGAAAGTTCCATCGCCAAATGTTTTCGACGTCGCTCAAATAATTCTAACGTCGCGCGAACCCCTTTAGGGGTAGACTACCTTAAAGTGAAAATATTTCAGTGCGCCTATATTCGGAATACGATATTATGGCACATATTTACGTATTTCAACTACGCGTATGAACATTAAGAAAACAAGTGTCTTTAAGTTTCAAAAGAATTTTGCATGGGCTGATTTAAAACTTGCAGGTGCTGTACAAAAGTTATTTGTTATGAAGTTCGAATCGTCATATTTGAAAAGTCAGTAATTTGGAGTTCAAAATTGAATTGTATACACGAAAAATGTTGATAAATGACATGGCGGAGTATTTCTAGCTATCAGCCAAAGATGCTTTGCAAGTTCATATCTATCGGGACCTATGAAAATACATGTGATTCGCTTGATTACGTAGGTAAATGTTGCATACATGTGTCACAGAATACATGTGTCATAGACAAAGTATCATAACGGAGCTGAAGTAAAGATTATTTTATCAGATTTTGTTTGAAAATGCAGAGCGTCATGATATTCAGCATGACGCATATTCAATTCATTACGTAAAATATGTTTGTTTGATATTCGGACTTGACAATGGTATGAAACGGTATACGTTAAGTGGTATTTGTCGAAATGCAAATAGGTACAAACATACGCAAGAAATATCTTATGAAATATATAGTATATAGTCAGATAAAGTTGGCATAAAACTGATTCATACAATAGAAGTACATATAACTTGAATTGATCGCCTCTTGCATTTCTGGTAACGGATTTGGAATGTTGGCTCTCGTTAGGAACCTTAGCTCTTGCACCATGATATTTCCTTCTTGTCAATAGCATTAACCTCTTTACCACAGTTAGGTCATTTATACCAACATCTAAAGGAGTCGTCAAAAGGAGTTGTCTTCGCTATTTAGTTGATTTGACCGAAGCTGAAGCAAACTGTTCATGCACATGTATTTCATAGAAAACAACGTTGCTTGCACGCGATATCTGTCTTTGGCTTCCCCAACTTTTACAATAAACGCACCGGCGTCGAGTGTGTTGCGTGTTACTGCAATCATTATATAGAGGTTGAAGTCAGATGTAATAGCTAATGTAACTAGACAGACTATCAATCAAATATAAATCATGACGGAATTATCATTTTGTTTGCACCCTAATTTGTTTAACCCGTTCCCAAACGACAAAACTTGGGGGTGATCAACTTCAAAAACTGTCTCAAATGACAAAATGGATGCTATCAAGGATATAATTTGTGTAAAATATGACATAGAAAATATTGAGACAAAAGGAGAAACTGCTGGTTATCAGCAGTTTCTGCTTTTGTCTCAATGTTTTCCCAAGCCTTTTCTATTTAGGACGTCAAAACCAGGTCTTGTTTGGGAAAGGGTTAAAACTGCAACAGCACGTAACTGTATATCATGAATCAATGCACGTTTATATACATTTCATTGGACGAAATTATCCCATCTTGTCAATTCCGTTTGAGTATGCTTCTCTCTCGGAATAAACGATGACGATGACATGATGAAATAATATTCTTGGACAGAGGATCCATCTAGTTCAATCTCTTTCTACATCATCGATGCATGTCCTTCGAACGAACTAACTGCTTTATTAACCCTTCCAAAACAATGACACAATTTCATTTCTATAATAAAAAATACAACTTCGGAAAATATTGAGGTCAGCGGCAGACTACAAAACAGATGTGAATTAGGGTAGGATTTCTGTATAAAATCAAATTCAATCAAACGGAGTCTCAAATGCTTCTAATGGCCATTTTCTTCCTTGTCTCAATGTTCCTAACCTTACCAAACACTATCTATTATGGCATACAAAACCATGTCTTGTTTGGGGAGTGGTTCTAATTATACATGTGTATTTTAACATTTCAACAAAATTTTCGTAATTGCAGATTAACCCTTTCCCAAACAAGACCTGGTCGTCCGTTTAAAACCAGACCCTCGTACCTCATTATTTTCATTTTTTTCAGTAGAAGGAAAAAACATTCGCAAATTTTTAATAAACGGTATTTTAAGGTAATATTTCACTATGGTTAGCTCTGATATGATTCTTAATCAATAATATATCATTTTTATCATTATACATTACCTCAAGGGAGATTTAGTCAATTTTGCTTTTAGAATGAAATACGGCTCTAAAATTTGCATATTCCCAATAGCGAAAACATCTCTTCTCGAGATAAGAGATTCTGGTTTTGGTGCAAACATACAATTTGTTACATTTCAAGACAGTAAGACTATCGTATATTGAAATACATGATTATGGCTTTTGGATGTTATTGATATTTTCAAACAAATATTGTACCAGAACATTGTATCTTGCTGTACTACGGTATGGTTTTCATGAAATGGATCGAAGTTGTAAAATATGAAATAGGAAAAGCATTGCATATAGCTGTAAGATACTCTGGTTTTAAGTAAAACAAAACACAAGACTAACTTTTGTATTGCCACACACTCTTATATATCTATGCATTCATATGGTATTTCTAAACTATGTAAAAGGTAAAGCGAAAATGAGTCACAATAGAGTATCTACATTAAGCATCATCTGGTACACAAAATAATCATTTATAATCACCCAACACGGAAAAAAGTATAGTATCTATATTCGATATAAAACCATCTAACACCTTTCTTAGTCAATGTCAGTGTTATTTTCACTTTCTCCCACGTCTGCCTCTGGGAGCCCTTCTTTAACGTTCTGGCTGGATGGCAGTCCCTTGTAAAACTCATGGAATTCTGTGGGAATAACACTTCGTTTGCACAAATGAACTAAGTCCTTCTTCTTTGTACATGAAATTTGCGTTTTGTTTTGTAAAGGGACGAATGTGTATCAATACTCTTCTTGCTTGATAAAATTCTCTCTCTGTGAAAATCTGTATCGTAGTCAAGTTCATATTTGTAAAGGCACATTTTTGGTTCTATTTTACTATATTTGTCTCATCCACCTCATGCTGGTCCATCTAACCTTTTCCAACTCTCTGCTTTGCTAATTTTCGGGCTTTTAAAATCTCATCGATTTTAAGTCTTTAGGTCTTTGACGTCATGATATTTCAGGGAAATGACGTAGGGAATTTTCCTTCTTGACATTGTAATCACAGTTTCCCATTGACTAGGCACGAAGATCTTTGTTTTTGTGTTTGCGAATTCAATAGCAGAACGAATTTCATCTGGGCGTGTCCACCTTCAAGGAATTGTGATCGATTATCTTTAGATGTGAAATTGCTGACAAGGAGTATAAAAGGTTGTAGCCACGATCTGGTTTCAATTTTGTACACGCGTCTGAATACAGTATAACATGTTTCATCTCTGTATCAAGGCTAGCAAGATATAGATTCAATCAATTTGAAGTTTCATTTGATTCACTTTTACCGTCTGTTTCCGACCATAGATAACATGAAGCACGTTTGTCACCTGCATTGTACACCGACAAGTTGTGACAGCAAAGTTTTCTCATACATCACACTTACCAATGAACATGGAGTGCAAAGAACCGACTGTAGATCGAATGTTCATGTGTGTACTTTTTGATTTTCCCTTGCCAGTGTGTTATCGTTATGTTTTTGTTCTCGGGTGGCAATCTTCCTTTTTGGTGAATGCTATACTCTTCTTTTGTTGCTTCGTCAAGAGTTTCGTCTGATTTTGCGTTTGTTTTATCTTTCGCAAACATTACACTGATCCGTTTTTGGTACATGAAAGGACATATTGTATTCTTCATTAAAGACTCGTCAGTAAATAGGTTCCTTAACTTGTTCCGTCTGTTTTTATTGACAGCGGGATACATATTCTTCATACATCCTCTTGATATTCAGGTTTGCAGCAAGATAATGTCTGCTTATGGACTTTCTTGTGCATTGAGACTCAGCAGACGGAAAAGAATTGGTGCGATTCCTTACTTCAGTAAGTTTAAGATCACTGGTTTTGTTAGGTTAGGATAATCATTCTTTATTCAAGATGTTATCTAGTAGGCATTTTTTCCGTAATCAGATTGTTTCTGATAATTTCCTATTGATAACTTGTCTGTTTTTGCTTACCAATTTCTTGCTCATCTCTGGCGGTCTCATGATTGGTCAAGTTGACGTAGTGGCATGCTGGTCACATGAAATATCTGGTGGTTTTGACTTCACTTTAGACACGGAATCTGTCAACATCTTTCTCAGTGCATCATCGCTTTCCTTCTGAGCCAGATGAATTAAGCTCTTTAGAATTTGGGTTATATGTTTCATCCTCGGAATTAGATGCGTATCCTTGTTCAGTAAATCGATTAACAAGAGCGCAAAGAGGTAATCACCATCATCAACATCAGAACTTGAATCCTACCCTCCATTGAGTGTTTCTGTGTTTTCCTTGTTGCACGTTTTGTACTGTGAGGAACATTCTGGTAGTCTGTAAGTCGTCTGAAATTACAGTCACATAATCCTTTTTTTCACTACGGACTCTGGTATTGTCTTCTTTCAGAGAAGTTACGTTAGAACCAGTTTTATTTCTATTTTGTTCAGGGATATCAACATCAACTACATCGTTTATATTTTCAGTCTCTAAAACATCAGCACGAAGCAGAGTATCCATTCCCTCATTGTCAATTGTTTTTGAAATTACATCAATTTCTCCATTTTTCTCTAAAATATTATGAAAGCCATACACATTTTCCATATCTTTTGATTAATTTCTTTAATGTACTAGTATTTTAAATCATCTTCCTTTCCAAGCATTGCTGTAACCAAGTCATGCTCAAGTCGCACATGCCTTTTTCCATAGAGATATTTCGCCGTTGCTTATACTCTCAGCATCATTGGTAGACAGTGAAACGGTTGGTTCTACCTGAAGGGTGCTCTGTTTAATTTGCGTTGCTATTTTAACAAGATCACCGTCTTCTTCCTCAGACCACATCTACAAATTAAACAGCTTAAAGTCACATGTTTCTATGAAATAACAGACATGTATTAGATTAAGGAAATAGCTTCTTATTATATGCAAGTTTTGTTGACACTACTAAAGCTTCTGATTGGCGATTTCCAACAGATATGAAACAAACTGCTTTAGTACATGTAATTATTAAATCTTGTTATTTATCAAATAAGAATATTACGGATATTGTTGTAAGATTTATATGGCTCCTTATAAGACCCCCCCCCCCAAAAAAAAAAAAGAGAAGGAACAATGCTTTGCTACATGTTATTATAATATAAATTATAAGGAAATACCAAATTAAAAGTATTATGTACATTAGATTTATCGTAAAATTATGGACCCTCTTTTGGAAAATGTATACCAAATTTCTTTTTCTGCAAAGTTCTATTTTAACTATGGCATAATTGTTCACTAAATGACTGTAAAATGTAAATTTACTCGTTATTGAAAATATTTCATAAATTGTTTACATGCAATGACCCTAAGTCGGTAATATTAGTTGAAAATTCAGCTGTCATTTCATGGAGATTTTCATGAAAATAAATTGATGTCATGCTACATCAGTGCTCTGATACATTGTTATCAACACCAATTAGCTGTCTGCGGTGAAATAACCCGAATGAAAAACATATTATTTACAGATAAAATTATCTGGTTTGGAGAAAATCTAGTTTCAATCACAGTATATGAAAAAGCTAAAGTCACCTATAGCTAAATGATATAGTATGGTCTGGACCATTTAAGATTATAACTCAAACAAACATGTATCATCAATAGATGCAATGTTCTGGCATGACATAGACGGGGAATAAATGCTTGACACGTGAAAACCATAACAGTGTACTGTATCACTATATGATACAATCTGGCGGGACATTTCCTTGAAAAAATCATGAATTCGTAAAAGCCATAATGCTGTATTCACAGTTGCCATCATTTGGCAGAACAATTTGTCGCTAAAACTGAAAATAATAAACGTATCTGAAAATACATTCTTCTTTTCCTAGAACTTGTGCTCAATCTTAGATACGCGGTTTGATCTTTGTTCAATATCTTAAAAAGTATTTAAGATAGAGGGCTGAAATTTCGAGTGGATACGGATCTAAGCATTATTCACCAAATAAAGCAAAAAAAGATTTTTTGAAAAAATACCAGATACTATGGTCTGGTTTTCAATAGACGTGGTGTTGACGTCCCTAATAGAGATGGTTTGGGAAAACATTAAGGCAAAAGAAGAAAGTGCTGATAATCAGCACTTTCTCCTTTTGCCTCAATATTTTCTAAGCTATATTGTACCCGATTGTTATCTTCTTTAACACCTATTTTATCGTCTATATCAGCTTTCAAGTTGAACATATGAAGTTTTTGGTGGTTTGGGAAAGGGTTAAAACAAGTTACAGCTACAATGTAAGAGGTTTGTGTTGAAAAGCGACGGTAAATCAAAGCTTACTTATTACAATTTACTATCTTTTTCACCGTACACATTTGCTCCTTGGAAGCCTTCTTGTGCATACGCGAAGTAGGTAGCGACTACCTTCTATTTTACTGCACGTTGAAATTAGTTTTACGTCGCTACCGATCTGATGCTGATATCCAGCAGTTTCTCCTTTTGTCTCAATATTTTCTGTGCCATATTTTACACAAATCCTATATTTAATAACATTCATTTTGTCATTTGTGGCTCTTTTTGATGTGGATCACCCTAAAGTTTTAGAGTTTGGGAAAGGGTTAATTAAAATTGACCAGTTTGAGTCTATGAGATATGATGTTGGCGATTCTGGGTCACCTATTGTCTTTTTTCTACTTTCTTCACAAAGAACATTCACTAGAAAATGTATCTTTGGTCCTATTTTTCTCATTCTATGTCTCATGCTGTCCGTTGTATGTTTTCTTCATATCTTTCTCAGTCAGTTCCCTTCTCTCCATCTGCATATCGAATCGGACTGCGCTTATTGTTAAAAGAGGCGTTAGCACTATTTAATCAATTTCTTCCCATATTCTCCCTCAATCGTACTCTCTTATGAACAGAGCACATTATCTCTACATTCCATTTAGATAGAATGAGCTCTGTTCTCGCGGGGTCATTTCACGTCTAATCTCGGGGCCTTGGCGGGATTTCAGTATCCACTCGTTAGCTTTACACAACAAAACAATTTAAAAGGCTGATACAACCTTTCATTGGCTGACGCTTCAAATTACCGGCTTCAGCCAAAAATAGAAGCGACGTAATGTATACGTAATCAAACAAGATCAAACTGAATGATTTTGATTCGATAATTCAAATGTTACCGGCTTCAGCCAAAATTAGAAGAGACGTAATGTATACGTAATGATCATGCAAGGTAAAGCTGAATGATTTTGATTCGATAATTCAAATGATGTGCTATAATTAGATTATGACGACCAAATAGGCTGTTGGCGTACCGAAAACTGCAGAGGTCATATTTGATGGTTTAATCAATAGAACTCCGCGTTGGAGAGTACCTCAATCGTGGCTGCCTGAAGCGTTATCATCCTTATTTCTCTAAATCTTTCGAGTGATAATTTTTTCTCCTTTTATATTCACAATGCTTTTTCCAGATCTGGATTACTTTGAAACTCTCTTCATAATGTTTATCATGTTTTGAAATAAGAAGAAACCAGACAATCAGACGAGTTTGGCAGAGAAAATAAAGTGTGTAAACACCGTCTACATGATTTATCTTGTATCTTGTATCTGCAGACGCAGTTCATAATGGGCAAACAACAATCTTGATACCGTATGCAGAAATATTTGATTTATATGGCATTTTGACGACATTTTGTCTATAACCGTGTGATAAAATGATTTTTTAGCATCTCAAATTAACATATTGAATCAAACCGTTTAGACCCATACATCTATATCAGCGATGATGTATTTGATACTGGACAAACTATTTCTTTAAACAGATTCACAAGCAGTGCATTATTCTAGTTGAGTTTAAACTTAGTTGATACTCACTTTTACTTACTCTGTAATAATGAAACGTCATGAGATTGCGCCTATCGTACTCTATTTGACTACGTCAGTACAGACGCCTACTTCAGAAAACGCATCAATCTGAACAGCTGATCGATATGCTTGGTGGACTTGTGCAATATTTTGAAAATACTGATCTGATAGACGGCGACAGTTGTAAAAAGAAAACATAGTTGCGTGTTCAAGTTATTTTGGGAAATATATTCTTGTCTGTGGGTTTTAATGTTCTAGAACACATAAACAACAAAATAAAACAATCAATGGTTGAGGACATTGCATGTTATCAACTTTTCCAAGTACACTTTGGGATATTTCAACATTTCACTTAACTATTTCTTATCAAACAAACGTTGCACAAAAAAATAAATAAATAACAATAAAAAAATAAATAAATAGATCTAAATAAATTTGACTGGACATGGGTTTAGAATCCAAAGAATAAAGAAGGGAATTGCTGATGACCGACATCTTTTACGCCGCAGCATGGAGAATTAGATTTGCGTCCGCGATTTCTTGTAATTTTGAAAACATTTTAACAACCATCATATTAATCAAGTATAGAAGAAAAGACTATAATTTTATTGCATCTTTCTACTCAAAAGTGGACTTAACCCTTTCCCAAACGACAAAATTTTAGGACTGTCCAATTTGAAAGTCGCTGCAGACGACAAAATTGACGTTGTAAAAGAAATAATTTGTGTATAATATAGCTAAGAAAGTATTAAGGCAAATGGAGAAAATGCTGATTATCAGCATTGTATTCTTTTGTCTCAATGTTTTCCCAAGCCTTATCTAGTAGGGACGTGAAAACAGCCAGGTCGTGTTTCAGAAAGAGTTAAAATTATATGTCTCTTATATGACTCAAATTTCCCCGTCTGAATAAACTATGCACAATTAAAGTACATTTCCTACGTGTACGTCATGCAGTTTGTCTCGCCTATTTTGCGCAAATTAAATGTTGACCATAAACTGCTTGGAAAAGACAATTAACCCATTCACCAATACTACAATTGTAAGATTGCTCCATTTCGAACAGAGCTGGTTTTTACGTCCCTACTAGAGAATGCCATTTTCTTGTCTGGAGCTTAGCAGTCTTGGTTGACAATTGTCCACTTTTATTGCTTGTTAAATGTTTAATTTGTGTAAAGCTTATTGCCTTTGCATTCGGAAAGGCCTGCTGTTCTAAAGGCGCCAATATTTATCATTTATCCATGAAGGCCTAACAGCTGTAAATAACGACAAAATCATTGTGTCGCCGGCCAGCCTAAGGCATTCAACGGTAGATGGGGGATGCAAGCATAACAACGACAGATTTAACCTTCTCGAATCTAATGTATGACTGATACGTCTGATGTCTAAAAATAAAAATGTAAACAATCATAAGAAATAACCCAATGGACAATGAAATGATATATAAATGGTTCTAATCATGGATTGAACAATGTATAAAATGTATAGGGAAATTGTTCAACATACCTGCATTTACGTAAAGGTGTAAATGCTATTAATTTATTGACAATAACAAATGACTTGTGATGGCTCGTGATATAATGGCGGATGGAATGATGTGCTCGATTAGTGGTTACGTGCATAGTTTCTGTAAGTAGAATCGATTAAAAGATAAACTACATCATAACAGATTAAACTACTGTAACCTATGACTAACTAAAGATAATGGAATTTAGAATTTGGTTAATAATTAATATCCATGACGTATTCGAAAGATTCGACCCTATGACACATTCCCCCTGGCAGAAAAATGGCGTCCCGACATTTCAGTAACGGCTTGGGTGCATCTGAAAACATGAGAAAAACATGAGTATTAAATGTAAGATGAGAACTGTATGAAACGATTAAAAGTCATATTGACTATTACCAACAGCATATGGTAATTCATCCTGCAAAGCGCGCATTGCTACTCCAGTCTATTGCTATACCTGAAAATAGGAAAAGGAAACATGTTAGAGAAAGGCCTATGGTCTCTGTAGTACCCATTCATCTGACAGTTGCCAAGTGGGTGGACGACGTTGGCGTCTTGGACGTTGCGGAGTTTCTGTCTCGTCGGAATTGACACTCTCTCTTCTCTGCGGAATCACATATTTTCTGGTCCCCTTTTCAGCGTTATCAATTTCTTCTATTTGGGCAGTTTTCAATGGAAGAAGAAGGTTCCTGTGAACAGTTTTGGTCTTCTTTGATGAGTCGTTCCTTTTCTTGATCACATACACTGGTGTGTCCAGATTAGGTTGCTCTATCACTATGTACGGATCTGATTCCCACCTGTCAGCGATCTTCTGTTTTCCTCTGAGGGAAACATTTCGGACAAGTACAATATCACCCGGTTTAACGACGGCAGCCTTGGCCTTTTTGTCGTAGTGCGACTTGTTTATCTCAGCTGATTCCTCTGCTGTCACTTTCGCTTTACTGTAGGCAAACGAAAGCCGATCCTTCAGTTTCCGTACATAGTCATTCCTACTCTTTGAGTATAACTCATCAAAGCTAAGTCCCAAAAGAGCATCAATTGTCAGCTTTGGTTCCCTGCCAAACATAAGAAAATAAGGCGAATAACCCGTGCTCTCATGTATAGTCATGTTGTACGCGCGGACTAAAGGAGCGACATAACTCTTCCAGTCAGATTTCTTTGAATCATCTAGGGTACCAAGCATTTTAAGAAGAGTCTGATTGAATCTCTCGGTCATACCATTACCCATGGCATGGTATGGAGTTGTGTGAGATTTGCTCACTTGCGCTATATTGCACAATTCCTGAATGAGAGACGATTCAAAGTTTGGTCCCTGGTCACTGTGGATCTTGGCTGGAAACCCGTAATGGGTAATAAACTGCTCGAAGAGGACTTTAGCTGTAGTCCTTGCCGTCTGGTTCTTTGTCGGATAAGCCTGTGCATATCGTGTGAAGTGATCAGTAATCACTAACACATTTTCAAAACCGCCTTTGGATTGTTCTAAACTGAGGAAGTCTAGACAGATTATCTCCATAGGCGCTGTTGACGATATGGGAACCAATGATGCTGTGGCTGGTTTGGACTTCCGGGCAGTACATCTCCGACAACAACTAACTCTTTCTTCAATAAATGCATCCATCCCAGACCAATAGAAACGTTGCTTAAATAATGAAGTCGTCCTGTCTCTTCCTTGGTGACCAAGATCATCATGCAACGCCTTAAATATCTCTTCTCTCAGATTTTCGGGTAGAAGGAGTTGTTTGTATGTTTGGCCCTTATACTTAGATATTCTATAGAGGACCCCGTCTCTGACTTGTATATTCTCCCAATCCCGCAAATACCTGGCTGATGAATCTGACTGGTCACTAACCCGCGTAGCTAAAGGTTTTGTGCCTGATTCAATATGACCAAATATCCGTGAAAGAATAGGGTCCGAACGCTGTGCCTTCTTCCAATCCTTCGAACTTAGAGTTACCGTCTCCAAAACAGACTGGTCAACATCCTGACAAGCATCGACTTCGATCGTGTCGACTGTATCCGGATCCACGAGAGAGTAGACGACGGGTGTTTCAACAGGTGAAGCAGATGATGCGAGAGCAAGTGCAGAGACAATATGGCTGTCGATTTGCTTATTTGCAGGCGGTATTCTAGACAGGCTATCAGCATCTATGTTTTTCTTGCCTGACCTATAGCTAGTCTTGAAATTGTAATTCGACAGAGCTGCCAACCATCGATGACCAGCAGCGTCTAACTTAGCCGATGTTGTGACATATGTTAGCGGATTGTTGTCTGTTACAACTTCAAACGACGAACCATACAAGTAATCATGGAACTTCTCAACCACAGACCACTTGAGTGCTAGAAACTCCAACTTATGGGCTGGGTAATTCCGCTCCGCTGGCTTCAGACTTCTACTTGCATATGCAACTACACGATCAAGACCATCCTGCTTTTGGTACAATAGGGCACCAAGACCCTTAGTTGATGCGTCTGTGTGTAGTTTAAATGGGAGATTATAGTCTGCGTAAGCCAAAATGGGAGGATTTATCAGCTGTTCTCGGAGTTCATCAAAAGCAGTCTGTTGCTCTAAGCCCCAAACAAATGATTGTCGTTTCTCCTTCTTCTTTGAAGGTTTGTCTGTCTTAAGTGGATGACCGATTAACAAGTTATTTAATGGCCGTGCAATTGCGGCGAAATCCTTAATAAACTTGCGAAAATAACCGACAAATCCCAGGAACTTACGAACCTCCTTGACACTTTTCGGCACGGGCCAATTTTCAACCACTCTCGTCTTCTCTGGATCTGATTCAATACCCCTGCTCGAGACAACATGTCCAAGGTAGGTAATCTTTTCCTTAAAGAATTCACCATTATTCTAAAAATCAAAATCTAATTTAACGTTTACAACCCATCATTAGCACTGAAGGGCCAGAGGCGAAATTTGAAAAGTGCCTATAATTCCTAAACCGTGTTACATTTCCATTCCAAATACAAACATGTGCATTCTGAACAGTTTACAATTTTGAATTAATGCATACTTATGGAAATATTTGACAAAAATGTTCAACATTACCTCCCCTGTATATGAATATAGAGTAAAATAATATTTGTAAATTATTTTCTTCTTGAAGCATAATCTTGAAATCCGACACGGTAAATCAACTTATGTGAAGTAGATCTATAATTTTACCAGCGTGTGTCATATACCTTAATATCATGTAGACGTATTATTTCTTTTATGAATTCTGATCAATACTTTTCCCTTTTCCCAGATGGTCCTTTTCAGCGTGACGTGTCACTTATCCTGATTTATCCGTCTGCAGGCTTGATGTGGAGTTCCATTCTGCAATATATCGACACTTATAATGGTGATTTGAATTCCATTACGATCAATCATGACTGCCACATTCTTAACGAAATTCTCTATAAATTTCGACAAATAAAATGATTATGGTGGTTTAACCCATTACCACACAGTGACTCCTTTTGACTCCCCACAAGATAATGACTTTGGAAAACATTGTGGAAAATGAAGAAATTGCTTGTGACAAGCAATTTCTTCATTTCCCACAATGTTTTCTACGTAAAATGACCAATAAATGCAAAATTTCATTAACTTGAAATTGTCGTCTGCATTATCTTTGAATTTGGACTAGTCTAAAATTTTGCCGTTTAGTAAAGGGTTAAAACATATTGTGATTGGTTTCTTTGTGGGCATGTAGTAAATGCGTTGAAAATATTATCTCGAATTATAGCTATAGGTAGAGTTTTGAATCTCTCAGAAACAGATGATCACAAGAAATGAAAGAAACTTAGAACATTTAAGTACCCAAACGGTAAAACGTAGACTGGTCCATAGACAATAGAATGAGTATGGATACACAAAAACATGAATATTGTACGACATAACACAAAATATATTAAGGCAACAGTAGAAATGATTGTTACACGTGTTTACTCCTTTTATCTCGCTTGTATAAGAACGTCTTTTCTGCTTTAGACCCCAAAGAATTTGGAAAACTGTTAAGGGGGAATGCTCCAGTTTTTCGGAACACTCGGTCATTACTGTAGTAAATTAAATGTTTCGTACCAATATGTTTCGCTACCATAATTTCAATAATATAACACATCATTACAATTTACCATTTTCGACGGTAAAAGTGTATTTATTATGCGAAAGTGATTTCCTCAAGATGGAAATCGATTATTTGGAGCAAGATAGTCGTAAGTGTGTATGCAGTTACCACTGTTTTGCGTCATTTTATTCATGTGTAGCTGATAAAAATTGCTGTAATTCACTAATAAGTGCGCTGACCTATACATTTTCTTTTTGAATTATTACCAGGACATGTTGCTTAATACAACGAGGGAGTTTTATCAAATTCTATTATGTAGAACTTGAAATATTTCCAAAAAATATGCAAATTTTGACAAAAAACACTTCAGCTTCGTTGATCAAACCGAATACGTGAGCATGATATTTTATACATTTACGCGTTTATAATAGCACATATTTTGGGTTTTCTGTTCTTATTAAATGTAATACGTTACTTTAAATCCGTTTTTGGTACTAAACGATGAATATACAGCATTTTATTAGCATTTTAGTGACATTAGACAGGTGCAAGAAATTGTGCATTTTTTCGATGTAGGGGTATGTGATACGAATGCCTATAAAATTCAAACAAGATCGCTGACCCTCCATTTTTATTTTATTTTTCAATTGGCAATAACATGTAATTTCAACATACAAAATATACATAAATTCTATTATTGGGAAAAAAATTAGGAAACTGGAGCATTCCCCCTTAACAGAAGCATTAGCAAAGCAGGTCATATTTGAAGAAAATACTATTAACAGAAGCAATGGAAGACGCAATTCAGTAATACTGCTTTACGACAATGAATTCAGAATTCGGTTTTTGTATTCTATTGAAGCATTCAAGGACGCACTTCAGTTATAGATTACTTCCAAATGCAGCATTTAAAACTAAATGGGCATAATGAGACAGATTATGGTAACGATGATTGAAAACGTGATTGTAATTCTAAAATAGTCTAAATCTCATTCAAAAGTAGTAACTGCTTAAAAGACATAAAAACTTTCAAAAAGGTATCGTTATTTGAAGAAATTGAACCTTGTATCTTTTTCAAACGTTTTAAACCTTCAAAAGAAGAAAATGGGGAACTTTTAATTGGTTTCCCAGCTACTCTCCAAAGCCGAGGTCTATAATTGATTAACCATAAAATATGACCTCTGCCGTTTTTGGTACACAAACAGCCTATTTGGTCGCCATAGTCTAATTATAACACAACATTTGAATTATCGAATCAAAATAATTCAGTTTTATCTTGCATGATCATTACGTGTACATTACGTCGCTTCTATTTTTGGCTGAAGCCGGTAACATTTGAATTATCGAATCAAAATCATTCAGTTTTATCTTGTTCGATTACGTATACATTACGTCGCTTCTATTTTTGGCTGAAGCCGGTAATTTGAAGCGTCAGCCAATGAAAATTTGTATCAGCTTTATAAATTGTTTTGTTGTGTATACCGAAATCCCGCCAAGGTCCCGAGATTAGACGTGAAATGACCCCGCGGGAACAGAGCATCATTATATCATAATGGAATGAAGAGAGAATGTGTTGTGTTCTCAAGAGAGTATCCCCAGCTAGAAAATAATAATGCAAGTAGTCCATTGCCAGTCCGCAACAGTCTAGACTGGTCCATATTCACAGGTGTTATAGACGACAATGACATTATCAATTTCACGGAATTTTACATGCTTTGGTGTTTTGTGTAGTAAAAGTGGTAAATGAAGAAATTTCTTGTGACTCTTCTGCATTTTCTACAGTGTTTTCAAACGCATTTATCTTGTAGGGCGTCAAAAGGCGACACTTTTGGGGAACTGAAAAATAAGTTTCTTGCTTTTTTTATCAAACTAGATAGCATAGATCATAGAATTCCAAGATTGCTGAAACAGCATAACAACGCCCATTATATGCATCTTTTGACAAAAATATAAAGATCAATATGATATTGAAATGGAATAGTTAATTTGATAACTTTGGTGAAGTAATTCTGGAGATGAAGAGGGAGCAAGGAAGACGAAAATGTTGAAACGACTGCTGCTGAGGAGGGCTGATTAGGATATGGAGACGTTGACTTCTATATAGATCATGTATCAATGATTGTCAAAGTATATAGATGGAATAATTGAACGGAGTTGAAATAAAACTATGATGAAAAATCAGTTACATTTAAAAAATGTTCTTTCCATGCGAGGCTCGGGAGATAGAAATTAAGAAAGATCTGTCACAGAATGACGTAGATGGACAATAAAGTACCCGAATTAATGAATGAGTTGATATATTGACGGAATGTTTGACAGACACGGGTCATTTGTCAAATGAATCCCAGTACAATACAGTATATTACACCATATTCTTTTATATAAGGTAACGTCTTCACTTGATTGATGCGACTGCACCAAATGACAGTGATAGAGACAATGCCGTCAAAGAGTGACGCAGATATATGGACAACATATAACGCCTGTATTAATGAATAAGTTGATACATTGCTGGAATGTTTGACAGACCCGAATTATTCGTCAAATGAATCCCGGTACAATACGGTATATTACACCATATTCATTTGATTGATGCGTCTGCACAACTAATTCTATATTATATCTTTAATAGGATTCACTTATAAATACAAATGAAACAGACCAGCCAGACAAAATAGCAAATCTTTTATTTAAGGTAGTATACCCTTAATGTATTGTAGCCATTTTGAGATTAATAAAACATCGAATATTTTCGAGAGTCGTCGTTACGTATCCGAATTAATTCGGGCGCGGTCGTAAACATTCGGCGGTAGAAAGTTCCACCGCCGAATATTTTCGACGTCCACCGAATAATTCCGACGTCACACGAATCTCATTGGGGTAGACTACCTTATGTCAAAAAGATACAGTGCGTATATACGCTATAATAGATATTATGGCATATGTTTACATACTTCAACTACGAGTATGGACATAAAGAAAACAAGTGTCTTTAATTTTCAAAAGAATTTTGCATGCACGGATTTAAAACTTGCTGGTACTATACTGAAGTTATGCGTTATGAAGTTCGAATCGTCCCATTCGAAAAGTCAAGAATTTGGAATTAAATAAATTGTATACATGTAAAAATCTTAACAAATGACCTGGCAGAGTATTTCAAGCTATTAACCATAGATAACCTTGCATAGATGACCTGCAAGGTCAACTTACGGGACCAATGACAATACATGTACATATGATTCGCTTGATTAAATAGGTAAAAAAAAAAGAAAAGAAAAAACAACAACAAAAAAAAAAAAACAAAAAAAACAAACAAACAAAAAACAAGAGGCCCAAGAGGGCCTGTATCGCTCCACTGGCTCAGTATTTCAATCAATGAGACGGTTCAAGTATAGATTTTCATAAGGAAATTTGACAGGAAAGCTGATTCCAGAATAGACTTTACCTTGAGAAACCTTATTTCTCAGTGGTAATAAGTATTGTTTGTAAATAGGAAAAGTTATATATCGCTGCTTTTCTGCCAAAAACATGTATCTGCAGCTTAAAACAAGCTGCAGATACAAGGTTTTTGCAGAAAAGCGACAATATGTATATCCCTGTATTTCAACCAAACCTTGTAACCGCAGCTTAACCCTTTTCCAAACTGAAACAAGACCTGGGCTGCGTTCAGTAGACAAAACGTTTTGTCTTACTGGACGCAGGGCTGGTTTTGATGTCCCCGATAGAATAGGCTTGAGAAAACATTTAGGCAATAGAAGAAAATGCTGATAATCAGCACTTTCTCCTTTTGCCTCAATATTTTCTGTGTATTATTGTACTCAGATCCAACCTGCCATATCTTTTTCAGTGAAACTTAGTTAAAGATGAAATTCCAATATATTTTTTGACCCATTACCAAAATGGCAAAATTTGGGGCTTTTCCAAATTCAAAGATATTGCAGACGACAATTTCAAGTGAATGAAATTTAAAATATTTTGGTGTTTTGGCATAGAAAACATTGTGGGAAATGAAGAAATTGCTTGTCACATGCAATTTCTTCATTTTCCGCACTGTTTTTCAAAGCTGTTATCTTTTAGGGAGTCAATGTGTAGTAATGGGTTAAGTCCCGCAACAGATAGATGCTGGACGATGGACGATCATTAAAGCTCATATAATAGCACCTTGTGCTCAGGAGAGCTGAAAACAGGTGTAAATGATACTAATGATGCCAAGGCTTTAGTTTTATGGAAATAAGGCAGAATTTGGCTGGAAATTCTGTATCGTAGGGTTTTCCATCTTAGATTTCCACACAACACAAAATTATCATGGATATGATCTTTTTCATCTCTCTCTTTAAATTGCCGTAAAATGCACAATTTTGATTTATATGACCTTGCCAGATAGTTTTCACTGGTGGTGAACTCGGCCAAAGCGTTGGACATTTTTTCGCGATCATAGTATTTCGTCTGTGTTGTTTTAAATATTGTAACTACGGCTTGGATTAAGCTGTAGTTACGAGATTTTATAACAACACAGACGGTTTGTCTATACAAATTGCTACATCCGGTCTATTTTTAGAACAAATTCATTGTTATTAGAAAAACTATCCAATCAGATCTTTAAACTCACATTTAACTGAAATATCTGTACCTTGTGGTAGCGAAAAATGTCCCTTGCTTTGGCCGAGTTCACCACCAGTGGTTTTTATGTTTAACTTGATTTGGTAGTATAAATAAAACTCAAACACAAGTGTTTCTGTAAATAATGAAGTTTTATTAAAGAATGTTTAAGTAATTGAAATTGTTGTTTACAATAGCATACAATCAATACATATTTTCATTACATAAAAGTTGTTAAATAAACAACTTGCAGAATTCATATTATGCATGTACATGTATTACTTAAAATTTTCAATTAACCCTTTCCCAAATGGCATTGTTTTAGACTTCCAATTTAAAAGCTGCACCAGAAGACAAAATGGAAGGTGATGAAAACAGGTTTTGCACAATATAGCAAAATAAAAATAAATGAATAAATTTATGAAAAAAATGAAGCAAAAGAAGAAAATGCTGATTATCAGCACTCAATGTTTACAGAAGCCTCTTAAATTAGGGACGTCATGAACAAGCTCTTATTTGGGAAAGCGTTAAGTTTCATTACAGCTTATTCATGTTTTTGACAAAAGTAAAATGTTAATTCATCTCAACATTATCTGTTATTCAAACCTTTGTATAACATCTAAATTCAAAAAGCATATTGCTACTATCTGCTGATATTAACCCAGGACAACTTAATTTTTGTCAACAATGTTCTCTATAACTAGGCTGGGGCTCTGAAATGACTTGCCAAAGGCCATACCCACATGGATGGCAGCTTGAATGTAATCCAATCACATCACCCGCAACTTCTCACAAGAAATGAGTTTGGCATTCAAGCTACCATGTCAAGCAGGACCCCATTGTTTAAAATAGAATATGATCATATTTCATGTGTTTTGATCATCATTCTACCCTTTACAGACCGACAAGCCTTTCTGGATTGTCTTGATCTGTTATGAGTGACATCTTCACTATAAATGTACATATATGAGTTTTAGACCTGTAAGCTTTTATTCCAATGATAAAACAAAGTTTTGCAGATTGTACAGCTATATATTAAAATGCCTTTCCATCTATTATATGAAAGAATTGTTCTATGCCATACAAAAACATACTTAAGTGATTATTTCTAAACTATTATAATTAAATTTAAATACATACACATTTACAATGATGTTGCATTAATCCCTTTATATGAATATTTGACTGTCATAATGATATCAGTCCTCTTGTTATTTGAGTAACATATAATAAATAGTTTGTTTTTCTCTCTTTCCCTTGCTATCATCTGTCATGACTTTCATATGATTTATATATAAATGTGGTTATTGTGATATTCTTTGTGCAAAGCACCATTTCCACTTCTAACAAAGTCTATTTGTTAATCTATGACATTGCTATATATATTCATTAAGTATCTTTGAAATATATTCTCCTTTTGGATCAGTACTAGTCTTTGTTTTGATTTTCTAATCATTTCAGAGATTTATTCTAAAACTCGCATAAAACACTAAACTAATATTTTGAATCAAACAATGAATGGTACATGAACTTTTTCAGTAGATCAGCAGTTTTAACAAAAGTAAGACAGTGCTTTACTGAGCTTAGAACAAGTATAATCAAAATAGGAACAAGAGCTCCGCAGAGTGGCGCATATACACCCGAGAGGGGCTTGTTTGTAAAATTTGCCATTTTTTCAATTCAAGGGCAGATAATTCAAAAACGAAACAGGTTATCTGAATTCCGTAAGCGATGTGCACAAATAGACACAATGGAGAATCATTGTGGCAAGTTTGATTAAATTCCAATCAAAACTGTAGGAGAAGTTGCGCACACAAGAAATTGCTAACGGACAGACTGACGGACAGACAGACGACCGGGGCCATAACAATATGAACCTTCAGGCGTATAAAAATATAAATATTTGCTCTATTTGTCACAATAATCTTACCATTGTGCATAATTTTTCACCCTACAGGTCATTAATTTTTTGATGAGTTTTCTTCTCAATACTGAGGTTGATGTGAAATACAAAATTTGTGTAAGTTAGTGTGAACACATTTCGAAATTTAAAGAACATACTGCAATAAATATATATGAGATGTTAATCTACAAATCTCATTTAACTTGTTTTTATACGTGATGAACCATTTGCTAAGCTCTGCACTGCCTTCAGAAAAATTATGCAGAATGGAATAGTAATGTGAGTAAAAAGGTACAGTTGAATTAATGTAAAGTAGCAAGTTCATGTGTAACAGAAAGTAACAAATAGGAATCAATTCTATTAATTAAACAGTGACATAATTTCCGACAAACAATAGTATTTCCTCAGTGTAAATCTAAAAAATTTAACTTAGTCCAAATTCAAAAATGTTGCAGATGACAATTTAAAATGAATGAATCTTACATGTTTGGTCATCTTATGTAGAAAACATTGTGGGAAATGAAGAATTTGGTTTTCACAAGCAATTTCTTCATTTTCCACATGGTTTTCCATGGACATTATCTTCTGGGGAGTCAAAAGGAATCACTGTATGGTAATGGGTTAAAGGTGTAAAATGATCAGTCAACATGTGACTGCAGGCTGATCGTTATGTTAATCTTCTGCCACACAGTTCAGCATATGACAAGGCTTACAGTAGAAATTTCTCTCTTTCTTATTAGATGCTGAAATATGTGTTGAACATGAAGGAAAAAAAATAAGAAAAGAATGTTATATCGCTTGATCATAATTATGTGACCCGCCAAGCTTAACAGTACCTTATGGAAAGTGTGAAAAATATCAAACCTAGCCAGTCTGTGCAAACTAACTAGGATCAATTTTTTTCATTCTAAGGCAATTTCTTGGATATATATATATTTCGTTTCCTTGTTTGTTTTACATGTTCAATAAAATTCCAAATATGACATCTGGTTGATATCTGCTGAATCTCATGTATCTCAAGATTTGGTTAAATGGAAAAACCAGAAGGTCCCTTTCAGTGTGACAGGTCACATATCTTTGTGTCCACCTTTCTGCACCTATAGTGGCCACCCATACCTATATGAACCACCAGCTTTGTCTGCTGAAATAGCAGACAAAGCAAAAAACAATGACGGGTGAGATTTCAAACTGACCTCTTTCATTCAAAATAATATGTAAACTTGTCATTAGCTTCACACAACTCAATATTAATGATTTTTTTTTTAAACTTTATGAAAGATTGACACTGTGATTTGGCACAGCAGAATACACCATCGAATGATCAGACCAGACACATTCTATGACATCAGTGAGAATCAGTGGTATATTACTGTAAATATGATCAATTAAGGAGCCAGAATAATGGGTTGTTTTTGACACTTGTTGACTGCAGTTGAAGAAATCCTGCATAAACCTGTGGATAGTTGTATTCATATCCAATAAATCAATGTTGATATCACCTTGAATAATGAGGTGCTTCCCTTTGAAATGCTTTAAATTTTCAGTTAGAAATTTCTTCAGGTCAGTCACCGAAGATTTAGGAGAGTTGTACAATGTTGCAATGACTATTTCTTTATCTTGCACCAAGAGTTCTACAACAATCATTTCTATGTTTTTCTTTACCACAGAAAAGCTATGAGAAATATGAATGTTGTCCCGCACATAAACGATAATTCCTCTGTGAGGACGAGCATTGCTTACTTGTTTCCCATCTGCTCTAACAATTTGATATCCAGTTCTCTGCACTAAATCGATGGAATCATCTGCAGTTAACCATGTTTCTAATAAGCATAAACAATCTGCAGCTTTGACATTGGGATCTGAAAACAATTCATCCTTATGGCTTCTGTAAGACTGCATATTGTTGAAAAGGCATGTGAAATGAGTGTCACTAGTCATGTAAACTGGAGTGTAACATAGTTTCAATTTCTGTGATTCTCTTAAACGTATCATTTCTTCTTGAACTTTAGTTGACACAGAAATCTTGCTTTCATTCAAGTTTAGAATGTAAAGGCCTTTCAGGGATCTTGATCTACTTATTGCGACATAATGGGCATGGGAAAATACACGTTTTCCATCCATATCTATTACAACCTGACTCAACGTGTCTCCTTGAGATTTATGTACAGTTTTTGCTGTTGACTGGCGCAGAGGGATTTGTATTCTCAC
The DNA here is from genome assembly GCA_963680895.1 of Fragum sueziense. NCBI lineage: Eukaryota > Metazoa > Mollusca > Bivalvia > Cardiida > Cardiidae > Fragum > Fragum sueziense. The sequence goes on along the minus strand of OY804606.1, from coordinate 6,200,071 downwards.
AAAAGTTTTTCTCAAATACACAAAGTTCCTCTTTGAATCAAAGATAGGTGTCCATAATGGATTAATAGCACTATGATACAAATGTCTGTACTTTGAACGCCATGATGTTCCGATTTTATCATCATTGAAAGAAACCCACACAATACTTGGTCTAGTAGTATTTTTCTGTCTGTATTCAATTTTATTTATCATACAAGAAGACCCATTTACTAATCCATCATCTACATCAAGGTTAAGACATAGGTCATAAATCATTCCAATAGCTATTCCTACCATCTGACTAAGCCCTGCAGTGTGTGTGGAATCATGTGGCAACTTTGATATTAGTTGTTGTTTAACTGTCACATTGTCATCTCCTAATACATGATCAAGAGCAGGAATGTTTACTTTTTCATTAGTATTATTAAGAAAGCTCCTGACATTGAAATTGTTCACTTTCTCATTGGTATTGAATAAATGTGTTGTATTTTGTGGATAGTCTGTACTAGCAGTATCAGTCAATCTCTTTTTTAGATTTTCAATGTCAACTTGTGTATGATTTCCTTCTCGTAATCTGTTCAAAAGTTCAGCAAATTGCTTGTCTTCCTTTTGCCTCATGATCTCATCCAATTCATGCATTACAATAAAATCCTGCCATAAGTTTGTAGCTAAAGGTCCAAAATTTGTTTTCAAATTCTCAAATATCCAACCATCCATCACTGGTTTCAACTGGAAAAGGTCTCCAATGAATATCATATGCAAGCCACCAAATGGAACATTACTGCCCTTTATTTGTTTTAATCTTTCATTTATGAGTTTAAGCATGTTATTTCCAACCATGGACACTTCATCAATCATAACAACAGACAAGTCTTTATATTTTGTTCGAAGGGTGTTTAAAGTGTCACTATTAAGTGGAGTACAATCATAACCCTGGCTTGCTGGAATGCGGAAAGCTGAATGTAATGTTACCCCATTTATATGAAAAGCAGCTTTACCTGTTGGTGCACAGAGAAGAACTCTACAGTTCTCAGGATTATCACCAGGATTAGATGTCAAGTAACGCTGCAAAGCTTCAAACAATGCACTTACAAGAACAGATTTTCCAACGCCTGCACCACCAGTTAAAAAAACTTTCAACTTTTGTTCATCACGCTTAACAGATTGGAAAACATGAATAAAAAATTCTCTCTGTTTCGTATTCAATGATTTTATCAATTGCCTGTAATCTATGTCTGACATTGTTTTCCTGCGTACACTAATATCTACAGAAGCAACACTTAAACCAACATCTCCAGCAATATCACCTTGTCTCTGATTTTCAGGTCTATCAGGATCAAAGAATATGAAACTTTCACTTTCTTTTGCACCAATATTTGAGTCATCCTGCTCAGACTGCTCTGTGCCTGGGGCAACATCATCAAAATCTTCCTCATTGTGAGCACGCTCCATTGCATCATCTAGTTCATCAGCATTCTTTTCATACTGCAAGGCTTTGTGCTCTATGAAATTTTTAATGGATCTGTACCTTGATAGGTAAGAGTCATGACCTTGTTTCAAATCAATACTTTCATCTCTCCATGAAGTAAATAGAAGCAATCTTTCTCTACAGAACTGTTCGATGTCAATTTTTTTCGAAAATCTTACATATCTTATGACTTTTCTTTGTTTCCTTTCACTTATAACAATTCCATTTTTGAGAACAATTCGACCCCCAGGAATAGAATATTGTCTATCCTCACTTGAATTATAGTCATTTGTGTCTGAGTCAAGCACCTCATCCTCGTTACAATATGTATCCATGTTTTCATTGTTTTCACCTTCATTGGTTTCTTCATTTAATGTTTCAGAAATGTTTTCACCTGAATTTCTTGCAGTGCCTTTGTCAGTGTTGTATTTGATATCAAGCTGGGACACATAGTCTGCTAAACACCAATTTTCAAGTTGTTTTGGTCTTTTAGAATATCTTTTAATGGTATTATCTGCTTCAATATCTGTAGAATTTGAAGATAATTTTTCAAGAGATTCCTTAGACTTAAGTAGGAATGTTCTCTCTTCAGGCAAAGAAGTGTTAATGAAAACAACATCCCTTGAGGCTTTTGTCAATGGCTGTTGTAAAAGTAAGTAGCAGGCTTCCTGGGCACTAACCTCAACACTATTCAAGAATTTATTTCCAATATGTCTAACCTGTTGTCGGAGATCCATATTTCCTCTTCTAGCTTCTTTACATGCCTCATTCATAAGAATACTCATTCCTCTCTGTGCTTTACTAATATATGAAACTATATATACAGCACATGCATATGGATCCAATACAAATTGTAAGTCATGGTTTGCACCCCAAGCGTTTAGAATAGGTTTCATGTATGCATTAATTCTAACCTCACTTAATTTTCTTTTCAGAAAAACCTTTGGACCACTCAATGAGCTTTGGACTGCTTTGATGTAATCATCCTTGCTTACTTTGATCTCAGTAAGGAAATCATCTACCGTAATATTTGTTTCCTTCAACTCATCCAATTTCTTTTGTATTTTGACAAATAAATCTTTGTAATTTTGCTTTTCTTTACAGTCATTTAACGGTTCCAATATAGTTGTGCTTTTCATTGGAGGAATGGGAAAACCAAATCTACAAATAGATTTCTGTTTCTTTCTACAAGACTTGGAATGTTTATGTATCTGTAGTTCTACAAGTTGTTGATCTGGATTTTTCTCACAAGATACATACTTATCTATGAAGGATGTTACTTCATCTAATGAACTTTCATGATATCTAGGAGCCTTTTCAATCCATATTAACATGTGGATGTGAGGTGAACCTCTTTGTTGGAATTCAACACGATAAAAGTAATCTATTATTTTTCCTAATGGGTCATGGGGACTTTTAAGTACAGTGTTTATGAATTCTTGTACTCGGTTGTCAAAATACCTTACACATGTAACTGGATCTTTTTGCACAAGTTTTGTTTTATCAATCCAAGTCAAGTTATCCAATTCTTCCACAGACATTGTTTTTCCATCATTTATCTGAGAGAGCATATTTAGTAGATCATGCCATCTGGTATCTGCCGACGAAAGAGATGTAAACCAAGTAGGTAATCCTAGTTGTCTAATCATTGCAAAAACATCTTTTTTACGGGCTTCAAAATATGGTGGTGAATTCCTTAAACTTCTGAAAATATAAAATCCCTCATCCAATCTCACAACACCTTTAAGATGATTTGTATCAAGCATTTGTGAGGCAGTAAATGTTTTACCTTCTGTTTTACATCTACGCAAAGCAAGATGGACTTATTATCAGAAATTTGTTTCAGTTGAACTTTCTTTAACTTAAAGAAGATATTGGGAATATTTGATGCTACTCTGCGATCAATATGCCTCAGTTCTAGCTTGCATGTATCACTATAGTGAATGTGAACATGTTTTTTATCATTTGGACTTCTTCTCTGTCCACAGAAAATTGTAGGAAAAGACAAATATTCTGCATCAGGATCTTGATAAAGGCTGAGTGGTGTTTGACCCTCACCTGGAGCAAAAGTATAAGCGTTGTCTTTATTTGGGTCTGCAGCATCCAGCATAGTGTCACTATTACCAATAACCTTTTCTGTCTCGTCAACTTCACTAAAGTGATCAGAGTCATAATTCACATCATCATTACAATCTAATTCTTCACTTACGCTTTCACCTGTCATTCCAAAGAACTCTTTTACTGTATCACTACAATCTGAAGTAATTGATTGCATCCAGTCATCATCTACTTTAACACCAGATTCTTTATACAGTACACTATGGTTCACTAACCAATGAAGAGCACTTAAAACATGCAGAGGTCTAATATTTTCAGTGAAATCACATTTATTATATGAAAGTTTCTTCTTAAGTTTAACAGGTATTGTATAGTGACTATCTAATGTTCTTGGTAAACTGTGTATAACAGGCTGAATGTCAACCGGGACATTGACAACATTCCCTTTGATGGACAACTGACCTCCTCTTGGTAATTCTCTAATCTGCATAAATGGGATTCTCAAAGAAACTAATCTTTCCTCTAGCTGATGTAAATTCAGTTCCTTTGGCAGTACAGGAAATGCATTTTGATTGAAAACAGACATTGGAGGGACTTTGTTAAGTTTAATTTTTTCATAGCATGTTTTACACAGCCATTCACAATCATCAACAGAGATGTAATTTGTAGAAAATTTTTTAACTGCATCAGAAGAGCATTTAGAATTTAGTTTGTTGAATAACACAACAGAATGTTTAAACCATGTTTGGTTACAGCATGAACAAACATAAACAGGGCCTTTTGAAACATTCTTCTTAAATTTTTCAATGCAGTCGTCTAAGCTGGAACCATATCGCTTTGAACTTTTGTAGCTCTTTTCCTTAATTTTATAATCTAAATTAGACCTTAGACTCTGGCGCTTAGTCTTATTTCTTTCATTTTCTACTATCATATTGAATCTTGATGAACGTTTATTCTGTTTTTTCATCCTTTCTGAATCTTTATACAATTTACTAGAGCGGCACTTGTGCATTGATTTAAGAGTTAACATTCTTTCTTTCTTCTTTCTTTCCTCATTTTGTCTAACTTTTTGCATAGAACCCTTTGTCATTGACCTTTCTTTGACTTGCCTTTCTGGATTTTCTCTTGCTTTTTTCTTTGAAATATTTGTCATTGTCCGTTCCTTGACTTGCCTTTCAGGATTTTTTCTTGCTTTTTTCATTGAAGTATTAGTCATAGTCCGTTCCTTGACTTGCCTCTCTGAATCTTGTCTTGCCTTTTTCTTTGAAATACTAGTCATAGTCCGTTCCTTGACTTGCCTTTCTGGATTTTGTCTTGCTTTTTTCATTGAAATACTAGTCATAGTCTGTTCCTTGACTTGCCTTTCTGGATTTTTTCTTGCCTTTCTCTTTGAAATACTAGCCACTAATCTTTCCTTAGATTGTCTTTCAGGATCCTGCCTAATTTTCCTCATATAACTTTTCATATATTCATTTCTTTTTAATCTTTTACGTTCGTGTACAATTTCATAATCTGACCTAACTTCTTGTTTGCGCTTTTGTCTCTCTGCTTGATCCTTGAAATATATGTCAATCAAAGATAATTTCTCAGGTGGACAATTTGTAAATTCAATTTCATTTTTCTTGGATTCAGATTCATGGATTTTTTCTCCTATAACAAATCTAATTGGCATCATGTCAAATTGTTCATTTAGATCGATGTTCATACTTTGATACATTGCATACATGAACATTACCAAATCATCTATTGAAAGAAAAGAAGCTAATAATGATCTTCCATCATCATCTACCAATCCATCAACACCATGTGAATGAGAATCAAATAAACAATATCTACCATCCTGCCTGAAAATTGCAGAACAAACTGAACCAATGATAAATAAAAGATAAGAAGTTGTGTGAAATGCTTCCTTCAAACAACTGTGAAGTGATGACATATGAGTGTTGATAGAACTTTGAATAAATACACCAGATAAAATATTTCCTCTCACAATAGAAACATGTCTATCAAATGCAGTTACAGAACCTGGGATCTCTTCCAAATTCAAAAGCAAGCTTTGAAAGTCATTCCTCGCTTTCAGTCCAATCACTATTTCTCTATGTAATCTATCTCCTTCTATTAGAATTTCATCTAGATTTTGTGAAGATGGCAGATGTCTAAGCTCTGTGTATATCATCGAGCATAAGGCATTGGCTGTACATTGTAGATTTCGAGAGGATGGGTCAAACATTTGATTACCTTGATGAAAAGTTCCGAAAATCATTGTGTTGGATTCTGTATCTTCAGCAACAACTTCAGTAGCAAGAACAGTATTACCATCAGCACTAGCATCAATAACAGTGTCAGTAAGTATATCAACTGCAGTATTTGGTAAAGTATCATGAACAGTATCAAGAACAGTATCAAGAACAGTATCAAGAACAGTATCAAGAACAGTATCAAGAACAGTATCAAGAACAGTATCAAGAACAGTTTCAGAACAAATTCCAGACACAGATGGTTTTTGTGGGTGGGCAAGTCCCCCATCTGATATTCCAAAGACGCCCTCCATAGACACAGATGGTTTTTGTGGGTGGGCAAGTCCCCCATCTGATATTCCAAAGACGCCCTCCATAGACACAGATGGCCTTACATCTGTTTCATCCAAAACAGATGAAGGTAAAGGGTGGGATAGGCCCCCATCTGATAGTTCAAAGACACCCGTTAAATCAGCTGTGGTTTTCGTGAGTACATCTCTTCTGGCTCTACTCATTCGCCAATTCTTCTTGCGAGGCATTTTCCTTCTGCAATTAGAAAATATAAACTAAAATGGCAAATTTTCCAGACATTCAAAGACAACTTTTGACATTGTCTGATGACCAGGACCCTGTTTTACAAATGAATTGAAATGTTCATAAAATCATAAGAAAAACAGGGCCCTGGACCATAAAAGCTGCTACATGTGTATGAAGTGTAAATTTGCAAGCATGTATCGTTTTGACCTTGATAAGTCACTTTAACAATGTTATTAAGGGATTCATACCAATGAATTATGAACTGTTTTAATATCAAATTTGAGCACTACATCTTAATTTCTAACTTACAAGGAAAAAACAGACAAACTAATGGACAGACCAGATTTTATATTGATCCCTTTCTGATCTTTAGGTGCAGATAGTGTAAAAATTCAAGAGAAAGTAATAAAAAGCCAGTTCTTACATTAAACGGATAAATAAATGGTAAATCCAAGTCCCTTTTTCCTCTGTATCTCTTTTCTTTAACTTCGTCACACTGTACTCTATATCTTTCAGCAATCAACACAAAGTGATCTATATTAAGGTACACAACCTTAAGTCACATAGGGTAGAACTTATGTTCACAATAATTCCAATATATACTCCAATTCACTGTCACAATGAACTCACAGCTACATAAAAATCACAAAACTGTATTTAGAATTAAATCAGTGTTGCACAAAAATCATAAAAAAATGTTCACTATTAAAGTGTTCACAATTCACTGTTCCACACAAGAATCATAAAAATGTGTATAACATTTCCAATTTTGGAAATAATAATAAAAGTTCACAAATGTTCCAAGTGATATTACGGTAAGTCTTTTTGTAATATTGATAAATTTGTCTGAAATAAATAAGAACAGTTGTTGAAATCATGATTGGTAGAATAGTTGAGTGACAAAATGTAAGTTTCTTGAAAGACAAGATGTGTTTGTGAAACATGAATGCCCGAAATGGCTATTTTTCTACAATGTTAAGTTTTTTAATTAAGAGTTGATAAGGGTTACATGGAACATATAGATATCATTGAAAGGAAGTTAGATACCAAATTTCAGCTTTGTTTGTCAAACACTTTTGGAGAAAATGCAAAATGTTAAGTTTTCTGACAGACAGACAGGAGTAAAACAATAGAAATCATGTTATTTTGCTAACCTATGTAAAAGATCTGGAAGTAATTGCGATTAGCAATTCTAAATTATTCACTGTGTGTTTAGTTTTGAGATTTAAATCTAAATTTGTTCAAAACGTTATAATAATTTAAATATTGGCATGACACTGTACATTACTAAAGACTAGAAAATCAAATTCAGTTTATTGTTGAAATATCATTTCCAAAACTTAAATAAATGTGTATCTCTGTTAAATTGATAGAAAATAATTTCCACTTTCTATGAAAGTGGTAAACTATTTTTTGTGATAAACAAGGCGGTTATCCCAAAAAGAGGCCCTCTTCATAACTGGTGATAATCATGTATGCAATTCAAAGAAAGCAAATAACAACTGTCTTTGAAATACACAATCCTACATACTCAAAAGATTCCTGCAGCATGTTTTGGTCACCAGCACACTTACCTGGTATAGGTTAACGTCTGCAATAGCCCCTAAAGAACAAAGTCTATCTAAACTTTTGATTTAAATAGAATTTAACAAAGTATGGGTTACAAATTATCAATCATTCTTCATAATAATCATAAACTGTTGTTTTTTTTTCTTCATTAACACAAACACTTGTCACGGGTCAAGAGGGTCTGAAATGAGAAAAAGAGTATATCACATTTTGGCATCAAACTTAACCATTTTCCAAACTCTTCCAATTTGAAAGGTGTTGCAGACCGCAATATCAAGTGCATGGAATTTTAAATTTTTTGGTGTTTTTTTGTTCAGAAAATATTGTGGAAAATGAAAAAAATTGCTTATCACAAGCAATTTCTTCATTTTCCACAATGTTTTCAAAAGCCTTTATCTTGCAGGGTGTTGAAAGGCGTCACTGTGTGGTAATGGGTTAAACAGTGGACTCTTAATAATTATATAATCCTGTTATAAGACATTCATTGCAAATTAGCAATTTCCTGTCTGCAAAAACTTAAAATTTTGAGAACAATATACTCCCTTTTTAGCTTTTTTCTGTTAATTGCAATAATTATCTTGACAAATAGACATTGCAGTTAAAAAGAATCCACTGTTTAGTGCATTTTCTCTTTTCTCAAACGATAAAAATTCAGACTGTCAAGATTTGACAGCTACTGCAGGTGATGAATTGGGTTACAAAACTATATGGAATTTGTGAACATTACAGAACAGAAAATACTGAAGGAAAAGGAGCAAGTGCTAATAATCAGCATTTTGTTTTTTCTTTCAAAGTTTTCTGACACTAAATTCCTTCAGAGACATGAAAACATGGTCTTGTTAGGGAAAGGGTTAATGAACGTTGAATTGATTTTCATGTGACTAAAATTCAACACAAAAGTTCTAAGAAGGGTGTCTCAAATAAAAAATGGTCTTGGAGATGTTTTGAAAATTCAAAGTAAAAATAAAAAAATTGCAAAAAGTCACCTAAGGAACATTCTGGCAAAGTACACTCATAATATGTCCAGTGATTACAGAAGCGGCAATCAATGAAAAATTTTCTAATGATTTCTGATAAGCCCCATCCTGCCATGCACCCATTTTTGGACAAAAAACAGTTTTTTTCTAACATTTGACCGCTTGACCTAGTTTTCAACCCCAGTGACCCAATTTCAATCCTTCAATGATTTCATCAAAACAATCACTCTGACCTCTTTTCAGATTGACTGGGCAGAAAATATGACCTCTGAAGGGCATACAAGGTTTTTCTAAGATTTGACCTAATAAAGATTTATGTTTAATTAAAGAACTTTTTCATGGTTTGTCATATTCTGATAAGCCCTACCCTGCCGCACCCAAATTTATAGACCAATTAAAATTTTACTAACAAAGTATTATTGAATAACAAAGTATGGTCGAAAGTAACAAAGTATGGTTGATTTTAAGAATTTCTCGTGATTTCTCCCATTCTGATAAGCCACGCCCTGCAATGCCCACATTTATGGACCAATCAAAATTTCATGAACAAGTTAAGTATAGGGTCACTTAAGGTGCATTTCTACCAAGTTTAATTGAAATTGGCCCAATCGTTGATTTTTAAAGAATTTAACAATTATTTTGTGATTTTTCTAAGTCAGATAAGCCCGGCCCTGCCACACTCAAATTTATGGACTAATAAAAATTTCACGAACAAGTTAAGTAAAGACTCACCCGATGTACATTTCTGCCAATTTTGGTCAAAATTGGCCGAATGGTAGATTTTTAAAGAATTATTTTGTGATTTCTCTAAGTCTGATAAGCCCAGCCTGGCCACGCCCACATTTATGGAGCAATCAAAGTTCTTTAAACAATTTAAGTATAGGGTCACCTAAGGAACATTCCTTCAAAGTTTGGTCAAAATTGACCAACTGGTTTGAGAGGAGAAGATTTTCAAAGAATTATTTTGTGATTTCTCGAAATTTGATAAGCCCCGCCCTGCCACACCCACATTTATAGACCAATCAAAATTTCGCTGACAAGTTAAGTAAAGAGTCACCCAAGGTACATTTCTGCCAAGTTTGGTCAAAGTTGGCCAAATGGTTGATTTTTAAAGAATTATTTTGTGATTTCTCTAAGTCTGATAAGCCCCTCCCTGCCACGCCCACATTTATGGACCAATCAAAATTCTTTGAACAATCTAAGTAAAGGGTCACCCGATGTACATTTCTGCCAAGTTTGGTCAAAATTGGCCGAATGGTTGATTTTTAAAGAATTATTTTGTGATTTCTCTAAGTCTGATAAGCCCCGCCCTGCCACGCCCACATTTATGGACCAATCAAAGTTCTTTAAACAATTTTAGTATAGGGTCACCTAAGGAACATTCCTTCAAAGTTTGGTCAAAATTGACCAACTGGTTTGAGAGGAGAAGATTTTCAAAGAATTATTTTGTGATTTCTCAAAATTTGATAAGCTCCGCCCTGCCACGCCCACATTTATAGGCCAATCAAAATTTCACTGACAAGTTAAGTAAAGAGTCACCCAAGGTACATTTCTGCCAAGTTTGGTCAAAGTTGGCCAAATGGTTGATTTTTAAAGAATTATTTTGTGATTTCTCTAAGTCTGATAAGCCCCGCCCTGCCACGCCCACATTTATGGACCAATCAAAATTCTTTGAACAATTTAAGTAAAGGGTCACCCAAGGAACATTCCTGCAAAGTTTGGTCAAAATTGGCCCACTGGTTTGAGAGGAGAAGATTTTTAAAGAAAAAGTTAACGGACGCACGGACGCACGGACGCACGCACGACGGACACACCGCCATGACAATAGCTCGCTGGCCTTCGGCCAGTGGAGCTAAAAATGTGTCATAGACAAAGTATTATAACCGGACTAAAGTAGAGATTAGCCTATTACATGTATACCAGATTTCTTTTTCCAAATGTAGAGTCGCATCATATTCAGCATGAAGCATTTTGAATACAATACGTATAATTATGTTTGTGTGATATTCGTACTTGACAAGGGTATGAAGCGGTATACCTTAAGTGGCATTTGTCGAAATGCAAAAAAGGTAAAACATATGCAAGAAGTATCTTATGCAATAATATAGTTAGTATAATACAGTTACTGGTTGAACTGATCGCCTCGTTTATTTCTGGTAAAGGATTTTGAATGTTGGTTCTCGTTAGGAATCTTAGTTCTCGCACTTTGATAATTCTTTTTTTGTCAAGAGCATTTTCCTCTTTACCACAGTTAGGTCTTTTATATCCATAGTTGAAGGAGTCGTCAAAAGGAGTTGACTTCGCTATTTAATTGATTTGACCGAAGCTGAAGCAAATTGTTCATGCACATTTATCCTCTTAGGAAACAACGCTGCTTGCACGCGATATCTGTCCTTTGCTTCCCCAACTTTTACAATGAACGCACCGGCGTCGAGTGTGTTGCGTGTTACTGCAATCATTATATAGAGTTTGAAGTCAGATGTAATAGCTAATGAATCCAGACAGACTATCAATCAAATATAAATCATGACAGAATGATCATTTTGTTTGCACTCTAATTTGTTTAAAACTACAACAGCACGTAATTACTTCTCGTGAATCAATGCACGTGTATTTCATTGGACGAAATTATCCCATCTTGTCAGTTTCTTGAACATGCTTCTCTTAAGATAAAAGATGACGATGATATTCCTTTATGATATTGCAGTCATTAAAACACGATGAAATAATACTTTTTAGATCCATCTAGTTCAAACCCTTTTTACATAACAGCTGCATGTACTTCGAACAAAATAACTGTTTTATTTATCCTTCCAAAACAATTAAACAATTTTACTTCTTTCATAGAAAAAAAACAACCCCTTTTGGAAACATTGCGTCCGACGGCAGACGACGAAACGGATGTTGATTAGAGTACAATTTCTGTACAAAATAATAATTGAAGCAAACGGAGAAAATGCTTCCTATAGACATTTTCTTCTTTGTCTCAAAGTTTGCCAAGTGTCGACTATTCGGGCCGACAAAACCAGATCTCGTTTAGGAAGGGGTGTCGGTTATGTGTATGTTGATAAAATATGTATCTTTGTAAATAAATGTGTAATCACAAAATCATTGAATGTATTTCCCACTAAGACATGTGCATGTTTGGAATCATTACATCCAAGATGAATTTACCCTCGTAAAATATTAGCTTTAATATACCATCGCCTGACTGGCCAGACTAAGTAATTGGTTTGTTTCGCATTTTGTAAATTGACGTATAATTCACTCTAGCAATGGTGTCGCATTGCTTAGAATGTTCGTATTTGCAAATAAGCTTGCGCAGTCACCAAAAGTCTTATGAAAACTACATAAAGAGATTTCCAGGTCAGCAGTCCACCCGTATATAGACATGAATGACACTATCCGTGATTGTTTGAATGATACTATCCTTGAAACTCGATATTGTAAGAATAGTAAAACTTGAAAATATGTATTTTTTTATAATTTCATCATAATCACATAAGAATACCATCCTATTCATCGAAAGTTCTAGTGTACCCACTTAGTTACATATCATCCCTTTTCTTCATAAACTTCACAATTGTAGTTTTTTTTACAGTTTTAATTACAAGGATTATGGGGAAAAGACACGATATGCAAAATATCAGAGGTGCGTTCTTTAGAGCGAGATTTTTTAAGATTTCTCAAGATGTTTTTGATACAGCGTTTTTGAGACTGAGATTTTAAGCGAGGTGTTCCGAATGTTCCATACTTCATACAAATGACGTCATCATGACGTCATTTGTATGAAGTATGGAGCATTCGGAACTCCGCGGTTTATGAATCATGGAGCATTCGGAACAACTCGGTCAATTCTCTCCCATATAGATTCTATAGAATTTACCGAGGGGTTCCGAAATAAGTATAGAGCAATGGCGACTCGGAGTGATTGTCTTAAAAATCTTGCTCAAAAGATCGCTTTATCCTTAAACATCTCAAGATATCTCAAGAAATCTCGCTCTAAAGAACGCGGCTCAGGTTTACATCGCTTTTTTTGTTGGACCGAGAACAGTTACAGTTCAGTAACAATATTAGTTTATATAGTCCAGTCCCAATATTATGGCACATGTTTGTAAATCCTACCTATGTAAACAACAAGGAAATCGTTGATAATCTCAAAATGCAAAAGTACGGTAGGCCTAGTTTGACGCCTGGTATTGCGTTTTGAACACTAGGTAAAATTCATAAACTTTTGTCATAAGGTAGTAAACAGGCTATTCTTGTCATTGCAAAGTGAATGTAAAATCATCCTTTCAATAATTCGTTTCGATAAAAATTTCGCTAGATATATTGCTACATGCAAGTGTTCACCAAGTTAGCCTATCCATTTCGCCACTACAATTCTGTCTCTATAATGAAGTATTCTGATTTATTAGTCTGATGGCTTGATTTGATCTATTTTTGTAATATTGACACATTGAATGGTGATCAGAATCCCACCCCAACCAATCATTCTGGCAAATTCACCGATTTTTCATGGAAGTGTAATTGTCAAAGGTTGTACGTTATTTTTATAACATTATTTGGCTACACATTTTGTTTAGAAGAGAAGGTTATATTTTCTGCTCACGGCATTCGTGACGTTTTCTGAGTGTAGTGCATTTCATGTAAACAGCTTAATACTGGTAAATGCCAAGGAACACCAACGAGTGGATTTTGATTTGTAAAGCATGAGGTTGGCATTCGTTGAAAGTGTTACAAGTTTCCTATGACATGGCACTTAGGTTTATGCACGACGTTTTCGTACTTTACAAATAGCAGAGCAGAACAGAATATTCTAATACAAAAACCGATTGTGTATGTAAGTGTCTTTATAACATTGACTCTTAAAAATGAGGTATCTAATTTTATCGTTGAAATCAATTTTGAGAAGGTTAAAGCACTGCGGTCATATCTTTAGAGACACTTATTGCTGATGTATTTCTACTCTTATTTAGCATCAATGAATAAAATTAATGAAATTGGTAAAATAACAAATTGATCAATATAACATTCATGAAATATTGAAAAAAGAACATACAAAGAAACAATTCTTAACTCAAGTGAACCGTAAATGTTATTAAAAGTTGAATCAGAAAGAGAAATGAGCCGGTTAATTGTTTCTGGTTAATTTGAAAATATTCGAAAGTGCGATATTTTACCACCGTCACGGCAGTTACGCCGCCCATCTACAGATAATGAGCCGGTACGGACGTATTATAGCACACGAAAAGTGACCTGGCTTGTAGCTAAAGATGCCCTGCCATGTCATTTATCATGAGCTATATATCGAGACCTTTTTGACGATTGGCGTATATTACCATGTACTGTTGTTGTCAAACATAACGATGCTTTTTCAACGAAAACCACGTAACTGCAGCTTAAAACAAGCTGCAGTTACGAGGTTTTCGCTGAAAAGCGACATTAAGCTATTGTCCTGTTTTGATTGATGCGTCAGCAACACTAATCAAGCGTGATGTCTGTACTAAATAAAGAATAAAACGGACGGCTTAGACGGTAAGAATATTTTTTCATTACCATCTATAGATGGAAATTGAAGAACCAAGAAACGTCACGTCTTTGACGTCATGTGAACGTACGGAGCATCGGGTCGCGAATATTTTTTATAAGCGCTGGTATGGCTCCTACGGCAACTTAGGATTCTAAGAATCCAAAAGAAACATTTTCCCAAACCAAAATTTAGGCAAATACAGCGAAATGTGCCAAGAAAATGATGTTCTCATTCTTCTGTAGCAATAAAAGAATGCTTCTACAGCGCTCCGTACGAAACCATCTGACAGTGAAAAGTAAATAAGGGCCTAATATCAGAAGGTAAGTTCCTGTCAACACCCCGTTCGACATTTTATTATTGTAATGGATACAATTATTTTATTGTATCATCTAGGTTAGGAAACAAAAGAAACATTTTATCATTTAAAGCACCTGTCAAAAAGGGTTATCTTTGTAAATACTGATAATTTAACCCTTTCCCAAACAAGACCTGGTTTTGACGGCCATGATAGAAAAGGCTTGGGAAAACATTGAAACAAAAGAAGAAACTGCTGAGAACCAGCAGTTTCTCCTTTTGTCTCAATATTTTCTATGACATATTTTACACAAATCCTATCTTTAATAACATCCATTTTGTCATTTGTGGCTGTTTTTGAAGTTGACCACCCTAAAATTTTGACGTTTGGGAAAGGGTTAAGTAAGTCAGGAATGATTTGACAAACGGCATTCGCACGAAGCGTCCAAAATAAAAAAATGAAAGTGCGAGATAAGAAACTTGTTCATGAGCGCCGTACTACTCCGCACAGAAGATTATATAATGAAAATGTATTTCTTGGGGTTTGAATAAGCACCATATAGCCCAGATATCGCCGCAATGGACTTCGAAATATTCTCACGATTGAAGTCTAAGCTTCAAGAAGATGGTTCAAGAATGAAGAAGAATAAAATACGCTTTCTGATATGCTGTCAATTGAAATCCAAAGGACTGGTACATGTATAAGTCAGTGTTTTACAGGTTGGTTGAAAGACATAACAAATATGCGAGTTGTTTCGGACAGAATTTCGAGAAACACTAAATCGAAGTTAGGACGTCGTTTTAACGTCGATGATTGAGCGTTGTTGACGTCAACGTGCTCCGTACAGTAATATAGGGTTAATTCAAGTTTTTTAGGTCGTTAACATTCGCAGATGCCAAAGAAATACGTTAACGCCAGACTGCGGAGCAGGAGGGTCGCTTTCGTATTTTGCGGGCCTCTGCGAATGTTAACGACCGAAAAATACGTGAATTGGCGCTATTATTGCATAAAAAGCATAAAATTCCAATAATTACTTACCCCAAACCCCTTGATGTGTGCGAAAAATGAAACGAGGTGAGAAAAGAAAATGTCCGCCATTGTTGTTTTGTTCTGATAAATCTTCCGAGAATTTTTTGTTATGCGTGACGTCGGTAAAACAACGTTACGTCATAATTTGGCGCCGAAAGGCGAACGTCGCTTATTTAACGTAAGACTTGAGAATTTTGCGGCAAAAGAGACAATTGTCTATTTTGAAGGGTTAACTCGAGGATATTTGAGTGCAAAACCGGTCCGATATCGCACGTGAATCTGTCGATTAATGCACGATTTCTCTGGATATCCGCCCGGTTTCTTCTCGTTATTCAATGTCGATAACGGCCCAAAAACACACTTTTTAAACAATAAAAGGTGTTAACGTTTAAGATGTGTAATGTCAATTGTTTTTGACTGAACACTATCGAAATTATACATGTATGTGAAGAAAAAGGTTTCAATATCATTTTGATGTTTAAGAGTTATTTGCCGAAAAACATTTCACCCACAATACAAGTCCGGGAACTTTCCGACTGTACCTCGTATGTCGAATTATTCCTTATGTGCGTGCAGGATGTTCTTTATACCATTGTATTTGACATGTACCTGACCCGATGTTGACATAATACGTACATTATTTCGGAAAATAAACCTTAACCTTTCCCGTTTCTTGAAAACAAATACATTGTATATGTCGTCGTTTTGTCTCTCCAATCTAGTATCCGAAGCTTGATTAAAGCTGCAAACATGAGATATTTTAAGATAAACAGCGGATTCCAATTTCAAGAACACATTGTATGACATTGGAATTGAAAGCATTTCTCCTAAATCGTTTATCGTGTCTCGCCTAAACTGCACGAATTTAATTTAAATCGTAAACTTGCATCGTCACAGAAATTTATATGGATTATAAGCAAACTGATTGGAAACAGGTGCAATCCAGTAATTACAATCGAATTAGATCTTCAGCATGTGCAACAGTTTGGCTTAACCCTTTCTTCATGTTCGCAAGTCAAGAGTGAGTGAAATGTGTAGGAAGTAATTGCGATCCCAGTTTGCGGCTTGGAAATGCCGCTCTAAAAACGCACAATCTTAAATAATCTTGAAATTATGCCATTCAACAAAGCGCAATAACTCCATGAACACGATCGGAATAGTTATGGTCCTTCTTTAATGCACTTTTCCCTGATAAGATCTATTCACATAATTATAAACATTCGTGATTCAACCTGGAATAAGGTTTGAATCATGCTCCAGACAAAAGTAAACAGGAAATCAACATAGGACAATGGCCCCCTATATATGATTGTTATAGTGCAATGCATTACTTCATAATGTGATATATTCAAATAATTTTCCTGGATGTAACTAGCATACTTCTTAAGTTATGCTCCGGACAAAAAATAAGTATGAAAATCAACAAAAGTCTATAACTGCATTAAACATTATTGATAGAGTTGTGGTTCCTTGCAATGCTAGATCCCTGAACGTGATCTATCTACCTATGAATTTTCATGATTCTATTGATGTATACGTTTTTAGTTAAGCTTCGGAAAAAAGTGGTCCACGGACCACACGAACGTCATGCAGACCCCCAGACCAACATGCAGACCTACTGAACGAGCGACGACTGCAAAACCAAAATTTTATACCACTCATCTGCGTAGAGGGTGCAATATAATTGTGAACATTTAAATGTTCAACTTTGCGATACGACATTCTACAGTAGTTTCGCAGTAAGATGACTTTTATAATTTTAACTTGCCACGTCGTGAAGTACATATTAAAGGAATCATCAAAAATACAATACACGAAGGTGCAAGTTTTTCTCGAAAAAAGTCTGCAAAAATGATCTCTATGCCATTTTGAGGAATCCTCGGACGCAATGCGGTTAGCAAACATTCTCAAATGCTGCATTGAAAATAAATTGTCAATTAACTTGATTATTAAAATGATGACTTAAAAGCGACATTAAAATTAAAATGTTGCAAAAACTGACTGCATTTCGACAATCAGCTTGAGAAATATTAAGAATTGTATCTTTATGTTTTATTTCGTGAAACTTAATTCTATTTGCAAATCTGGCCCCGGTTTCTCGAAAAAACTTAAGTACGTTCTCATGCTCAAATCTGAGCACCGTGCTCAAATCGCACGAAATCCACGTAAACTTCAATCGAATACTCTTCAACGTTGGAGAGTACTCCTTTGAAGTTGAGCATTTTCTCATGAGAATATACTTAAGTTTTTTCGAGAAACCGGGGCAAGGTCTTTTGGATACCATTTACAAAGATAAGGCGGCCATAACATTGCGAATCGGCTAAAGAATTTTCTCAAAAATAATGATTTGACGAAAAGAAGAACAATATTTCCCATACTTTTCTAAAAAAATCCCATACTTTTCTGAAAAAAATGAAAATACTTTTAAATGCTCTGCACCTCAAAAACTATTCAATCGTTTTTATTTGATAGCAAGAGATAAAGAAAATACCAAAACAGCTTAAATTGCTAACGAAATGAAGCGGATAATTGTTTCAGGGCAGTAGTAAACAAGAGTGCCATGGTCACAATATACGCCGCCACTTATAAAACTTGAGACAAAAAAATGACATTGACAAGGATTTATAAATATTCACACAAAAACCTGTAAAAAGTTGTGTTCACAAAAAGGTTTTTATAAATATCCAGTCAAAAACCTGAAAGGAATTGCGTTCACGAGGCTGAAATATCAATAAGCCCCAGAGACTAAGATTGAAGGGGGCATAACTCAGGCAAAAATCAATGAACCATAAAATCCTTACTTCATGCACATCTACCAATTAAGGTAATAACATCCACCAAGTTTCATTAGTATCCAGTCAGAATCTTAGAAGAAGTGTTGACAAGGCTGCAATTTCAATAAGCCCCAGAGACTAAGTTTTAAGGGGGCATAACTGTGGCAAAAATCAATGAACCATAAAATCCTTCCTACATGCACATCTACTAATTGAGGTGATAACATTGACCAAGTGTCATTAATATCCAGCCATAAACTTAGGAGGAGTTGCGTTGACAAGGCTGCAATTTCAATAAGCCCCAGAGACTAAGTTTTAAGGGGGCATAACTCTGGCAAAAATCAATGAACCATAAAATCCTTCCTTCATGCACATCTACCAATTGAGGTGATAAAATTGATTAAGTGTCATTAAGATCTAGCCATAAACTTAGGAGGAGTTGCGTTGACAAGGCTGCAATTTCAATAAGCCCCAGAGACTAAGTTTTAAAGGGGCATAACTCTAGCAAAAATCAATGAACCATAAAATCCTTCCTTCATGCACATCTACCAATTGAGGTGATAAGATTGACCAAGTTTCATTAAGATCCAACATGAAACTTAGGAGGAGTTGCGTTGACAAGGCTGCAATTTCAATCAGCCCCAGAGACTAAGTTTTTAAGGGGCATAACTCAGGCAAAAATTAACGAACCATAAAATCCTTCCTTCATGCACATCTACCAATTGAGGTGACAACATTGACCAAGTTTCAAGAAGATCCAGCCAGAGACTTAGGAGGAGTTGCGTTGACAAGAAAAGTGGACGGACGTACGGACGGACGGACGGATGGACGGATGGACGGACGGACAGACGGAGAAGATGTCGCCAATATACGTCCGCCTCCGGCGGCGTATAAAAAGTCTTAATCGAAAGTACGTTTAGTATGCCACCTATGTATTACAACATCAAAGTCGGTAGTCGGTAAATTATAATTCACCTCCACGGTGGATTTTTTTACATCATGGGATTGATAACGACTACTGACAAAATAACCTTGATTCTGGTAAGATATTTTGGAATAACTTCTGCATATATTTTTAGAAGGTTTATTGCATATTCCCCAATCTTATTCAGCTCTTTTATTGGGTATATGACTTATTTGAAAACTCTTGGTACTTTTCCCTAAATATTGTCCCAACCGACCAGAAAGCAAAGTGATAAAAACTACGGCCAAATTAGCCCTGCTTCAGGTAAGAATTCAGGCAATAACTCTATCAATACGGCGTCAATTGCCAAGCGGTTTGTTGCGTGTACCCCGCCTTACTGAGATATTTCCTCAGATGTATGACATATTTTGACTAATGATTTGATTTTTTGTTGTTTTACTGGTCGGTTAGAATCATTGTTTTGAAAAAAGTACAAAGATTCCACAAACAAGTAATATATCTATGGAAGGATCTTCGTGAGGCGGGGTACATGTACATGGAACAAACCGCTTGATTATGGACGCAGTAATAAGACAATTATTGTACAATTTCTTACCTGAAGCGGGGAAAATTTGTGCTTTGTTGGTACCCATCCCATGACGCGCAATCTCCATCGTGACTTCGTATACAGCACAATCCTAAACAGGGCCATTTTGATTGACATTTTCTCTAGATGTGGGTTCATAAAGCCTCACAGGATATGAAGAAAATAATGATAATCAGCGTGTTCTCTTGTATCTGTAATGTTTTCTAGCGTATTATGTAGAAAAGTTTACATTTTTTTTGCATCAATCCTGCTTAAAAGCCAAATTTGATAGCAACATGTATAACAACTTAAAAGTTTCACCTCTGTTACTTTAATCTGTCGGCGTCTTTTAACGGAGACCTATTCATATTTCTTTAACTGCTAGATAAATGGAAGCTGCATGTATTATATAAGTTTAATTCAGTCTGTGCAATGCATGACACCAAAATTCATTGCGTGTTTGCATTGTCATCCTGTGAAATATGACGTGTGGTGTATCTATTGATAACATTGTGACAGACATCCATCAAATGCAAAATATTGTAGAATACGACTTTCTGTATGCACGATCATCCTTTCCAAAACAAGATATTATTATTACCCCTGTAAAAGAAAAAAGCTTGGGACACATGAAGACAAAAGAAGAACATGCTGATGACGAGCATTCTCTTCTTTTGCCTCATTAGTTTCTGTGCTGTATTATACACAAATTCTATCTGGATGAAAAATAATTTGTCAGTGGCTTTCAAAATTTTGAATAGGCTAATTTTAGGCTGATAGGTAAATTGTTGTTTAATTATATCCGAATGCTTGATTTTCATAACAAAAGCTGACATACACACATAACCCATAAACATCCCAACATGGCGTCGTTATTATTGCGTAATTTACATCATTGTTATGAAGAATACTAATAAAGAGACAGATTCCGGTAGTTACATCCAGAGGGCGATCTATCAAATTACAAATAATTACAGAACAGAAAATGATATCTCTCTGTCCTTCTCTTTTCCGTGTAACTCTATGTCCTTATCCGTTGGTCGGTCTCATTATGTCTCTATATCAGTGGCTCTTTCACAACCATATCTCTATTTCTCTGTTCCTGAAATAGTACATCATATTCCCAAGTAAGGGTTCTACCTCTACATTGTTCCATACGATAGCTTCTATCCTTACACGGTCGATTTTCGAACATTCATAACGGACTGTTTACCGGAGAACTGTCTCAGAAACAAATCTTCAGCTGGTGTGAAGGGTTTCATTTGATTCACACAATCTTTCTAGACCACACATGATTGAAGCAAAACTACTGATATTATCTACGAATCGAAATATGTATTGACCAATAAAATAGTTACACTGGTCACAAACATCTTCAGTTTCTCAGAAAAAGAATATACAAAAAATACATATAGGAGACTGTCTTTGCCAATATGTTTGAACGAAGGACAAGCGCATCACCGTTCAAGAGTAATATCAAAACTGCTGCATCGTTTGAATTTGTTTTTTAAAGATATGTGTAACTTGTGTTATAATCACCCGATTTTCATACCCCCCCCCAAAAAAAAGGCACACGAAGACCCTACCCTATGCTTCCACCAGAACTTTTAATTCCCCCCAAACCCCATGAGAAGGATGTTATCTAGACAGTTTGCTCTAAAATGTTCATGATAGGGGTCGTTAAACGTGAATATATCCAAGAATTTCTCAATGAAAATTAGAGATTGCATGAATGGCCAGACTGCTTAATTGGCACATTTCTTATCCTTATAATTGATGCCATAACTAATTAGAGATTGATTGTATTTTGCCAATTTTTGATTTATATCTCGTCTGCCTGCAAAGTTCGTCTCTCAGAGTATCGACCTATCCCACGGGTCAGGAGTCAGGGCATCGATTTGGATTTAACAGAAAATATTTAGACAAAAGGAGAAAACGTTGATAAACATCTGTACACGAAGACGTGTACGTGGGTTCAACAAAACTGTTCAAGATGCACTGAGATTGGTGGGGCTGGATGAGATTCACAAATTAACCCATACATGTGTTTTTTTCAAGAAGCATTATTATGTTTCTTTTTATTTTAGGATCGAAATAAGCCATGTCTAACAGTGGTTTATCGTTATTTAATCATGCTTTTAAGTTCACCTTCTCAATGACTAATCCACGATGGCTGTCGTTCTCATGGATTATTTTTTGTGCTGCTTAACTCAGAAACGTGGTTATATATCGATTCACCGCCGTAGACTATTTTTTATTTCTGAAGTCTACAACCTATTTAGAATAAGACTTCTCTAATTTTTGTTGGTCATAAAATAGATGATTGAATTAATGCAATGTCAGACAGACAATAAGGCTTAGACTTCATCTTCTTGTTCTTGATAGGCAGATAGATGTCTTGAACCTTTACCAAGAGACAGAATTCTGTAATGGCTAAAATCAAATGTGGGTGTGGAATATATTTATCTAATGTTATAAGTTTTTTGAAATATGTAATTGAAAATTAAACCAGAGGGAGAAAAGAGGAATTTTTTGTTGAACACCATTACATGTATATTCTTTTCTCCTAAATGCGTTTTAAAGCTTTCTTATGCAAGGATGTTAAACCATAGATTGTGTAGTAAATGGTTAATACTGTATCAGATTGACAATGTCTAGACCTTGTAATTTGGTATCAGATTATCTGAATATAGAGACAAATGGTCATTTTCTGGTTTATTATGTAATGTGGCACGTATTTAGGGCCATAACAATGTCTGCCTTACATTTGTGAGTTGGTATAACCTTATTGTCATCGGCCAGTGTAAAGCTTGTGTCTACGGAACTGACGTTGTCCAAGCGCTAATGTGAACGACGTTGATGATTATGCTGATGACGCAGACGACGCCGACGTCATCAGGGCTCTGATATTATCTATTTTAGGTATAAGGACAAACTTGGTAAATGGGAAAAGGTGATTAACCTTTTCCTAATCAAGACCTGGTTTTGACGCCCCTTATAATGACAGATAACTGAAGCAAAATAGAAAATTCTGGTAGCCATCATCTCTCCGTTTACCCCAACATTTTTTGTAGCTAAGTGTACACAACACAAATAAAATATTTGATGACGTCTATTTTTAAAACCTGAAGCCGCTTTGAAATAAAAACACCATTACGTTTTGCTGTTTTGAGAAGTGTTACATGTAAATTGTAATTCACATTTCCCGCTTTACTTCTGTTCATGACAGGTCACGTTGTTTCCAGACGAACCAAGATCTCTACGATAAACTTTTATTTCGGATTAGTTTTCTCAAGAAAGACAGAATTGAAAATGAGGCAGTAGAAAAAGTACATTATAGTATCCAATTCGATATAACAACGAATATTCTATCAAGTTGATTACATAGACAATAGGATTCAGGAAATTCAACAACCTACAAAACATACTTCTATACAATAAATATACACATTTTCGGTCAGTGGGCAGTTTATGTTTCTTTATTGTAGGAAAATGTATTAAAATTCCATAATCGAAATGACTATGGGTTATTAGTATCCCTTGAAACCAGCGAATACAAAACGTAATGTCTACCAGCTGCAGTTGCGAGGTGTTGATCTAAAAACCAATGACAAATTGCCAATTCTAAATAAGCTCTGGACCCTAAATGGATGAAAATTGTCAATTGTAAATAAGCTCTGGGCCCTAAATGGATTCACCAACATTTCAAATAACTATCTATATCCAAGTTACATAACAAACCATCTGAATTGTTGAAAGTCTCTTTTCTTCTAATATGACTTTCAATACTAGTAGGCCCCAAGTCCAGTTTTGTGATGTCTCTATGCTATAACATCTATATAAATCTACAATTAGTCTGCTAATGTATTAATGATTGACGGTGAATTTCAACTACATTCCAATTTATTGTAAATGGTTATCCTTGTTTGATATAATGTAGGCATATTCAAAGTCCCATTTTGGAAGAAAGCTCATTCGCTTGAGTTATAACGCAAGTGCAAATGTGACTTATAGAATGTTCATCTCATCTAGATCTTGGGTCAAATTGCAGCGAGAGGGTCATTTTGTACCCATCAGTTGATGCCAAAAAACATCACCGTCATTCGTGAAAACGGGAATTGACGAGTTACCTTTGAAGAAAAATATTTGTGGTGTGCTCTTTTGATAAAATTTGATTTGTACAACGAACAATTATTGAGTGTGACAAAACGTCTACCCTCGCTTATTCGTATTTTAAGCTTTTTATATTAAAATTCGTGGCACTTTTTGTCGCACGACAACAAGATGAGATCCTTCGCATGCACTTACATACCTGACAGTTTCTCACAGTTTCTGCTTCGAATATGTTTACAATTAATGATGTCAAACTACATGATCAAGGTCTTAACGTCAAAGGCTTAGTTCCAAAATAAACAAATATATCGCAATGCTACCCCAAAAACCCAGCGACTGTATCCTATTCCAATTAAGAAATGGAAAAGTGTTGTTTCTCATGACTAAAATATATTACGTAAATAAACCTAGATTAAAGTTTCTGGTTATATACAATCGTGGCAAGACAGAATGAGGCATAAAGTACGTGTAAAATTATAGATGAATTCGAATCTACAGCTAGTCTATAATATGGATAAACGCTGAACAATGACTTGAGCTGCAAAGAGCAATAACCATATAAAATTTTCAGACGATGAATTCTTTGAAAAGCGACGATACCTAGTTTACCTCTGCTAAGACCGATCTGTTTTATGATATACTTGGTATTTGGTTTAAGGGACTTCTGAGTGAACCCTTTTCGCGCGACCGGCTAAATACATATCCAGAATTAATCTCCTAATGCATCTAAAATCGACAGGACAAATTTCGTGAAGATTCAAATTTCTAGACGATAACAGGCCTGGTTAGATATAATACTGCAATACTTATTGTTTTATTTTAGGAGAAAATTGTCTAGTTTTATTTTGAGAAGAGCCGTAATATTTTCGAAGCATTATGCTTAAAAGAGGACGTGTGAAAATATTTCAGTTTTCCTTAAACAATCTTATTAGTTCAGCTTAAAACAATCTCAAGGTGTCACTAAATACCAAGCGATTACTTACTTCCGCTCCTACTATGTACATATACGCGCAGTCAGACGTTAGGAGTCCTGTCTACCAAATCGTATAAATTCAGAATGACGCCTTAGATCAGAATAAACATGTATGTATCCTAGTTAAAAGAGATTAGAATATTTGGTAGGACTAGTGCTCTTCCAACAGCCACGGTATGTTATTCCATGACGATTGAAAAAGAACATTGACAAAAATTTAAATGTTGCAAAAACTGGTTTAATTTCGACAATCAATTTGTGAAATATCAAGAATTGTATATTTATGTTTTATTTCATGAAATATGCTTCTATTTCTAAATCAGGTCTTTTTTTACTACGTTTACAAAGATAAGACTGCAAAAAAAAAATTCAAATAGTCTAAAGACTTTTCCAAAACAGAATGATCGGGCAAAAAGTAGAGCAATACATAGTTTCCCATCTTTTTCTGCCCGCAGATTTTTAAATGATCTGTAATTCCCAAACTACTGAATCGGTTTTATTTGATATCGTGAAATAAATAAAACGCCAAACAATTCTAATTGGAAATGATATGAAGCAGATAATTGTTTCAGGGTAGTGGAATAATTCTTAATCCAAAGCACAAAATTAAACTATTTTTAGAACGCCAAATATATATTACGAAATGAAAATGTACAGTCAGTAGTCGGTATTGATAACAACATTTATAAAAAAAAACTTGAATATATAATTGGAAATAATGGCCATTCTAATCTGTCGGCGTCTTTGAACCGGAACCTACTAAATTAGAGCCACATGCATATATTTCGTGTTTTCATATTTTCAACTCAGATTATATAATACATGACGCCAAATTCCTTGCATACATGTACTTGCATTATCATCATGTGAAATATGTCGTGAGATGTATTCATTGATAATATTGTGACAGACATCCATCAATGCATCAAAGTAATGCTGAAAACAATTTTCTGTATGCACGTTCATCCTTTCTCAAACATGATTTTACACATGTAAAAAAGGTTTGGGAAAATATTCAGACAAGAAAAGAAAAAGCTGATAAGCAGCATGTTTTTCTTTTGTCTCAATTGTTCTGTGCTGCATTGTACTCAAATTATATCTTGATGAAAAATAATCCGTCGGCGGTTTTCAAATTTGAATTGTCTGAATTGATGCTGTTAGGAAATATGTTATTCAATTCTATCCCATTGCTTGATTTTCATAACAAAAGCGGCCACACACGTGTCTCATAAACATCACAACATGGCGTCGTTATTATTGCGTGATTTACATCATTATTATGAAGAATAAAGAGACAGATTGGGATAGTTACATTCAGAGGGCGATCTATCAAATTACAAATAATTACAGAACATAAAATGATATCTCTCGTTCTTTCTCTTTTACGCGTAATACTCTGTCCCTGTCCGTTGGAAGGTCTGCTTATGTCAATGTATCAGTTACTCTTTTACACCCCTGCCTCTGTTTCTGAGATAGTACATCGTCTTCCCAAGTCAATGTTTCTACTTCAACCTTGATCCATGCGACAGTTTATTAATAGATCCTTGTACGACCGATCTAAACATTCTCATACATGTATGTCACAAAGGACACATTGCCGAATGTTTGTATCAGAAAGGAAAACTCCAGATGGTGTGCGAGGACTTCCTAGATCCAGATAACTTTTCTAGACCATTCATAAGTCATAAAAATACTGATGATATTTTTTCGGCAATCGAAAAATGTATTGACCAATAGAATAAACCATTCGGTCACACACATCTTTGATTTCTGTGAAAGAAGAAAAAATATTATTTATATTAATATTTTATATTATAGTTTTAAATAAAGAATACGTTTGGGAGATTGTCTTGCGAATCTGTTTGAACGAAGAAACTAGAAGACCTGAAGGTCTTGAGTCGCTCCACAGGCCTGAATTTCATGTATTATTTAATCCAAGTTTTTATTAGGTTGTTCAATGCTTGTGTTTCATAGAGCAAAAAAGAAAGTTACAAAACTAGATTGTTCAAAATGTGTGGTTCTTGAAGCAAAGAAAGTAAAACTATATGTTTGCCATTTGAGAAAGGGTAAAAGGCAATTGGAGAACATTCCAGCAAAGGATGATACTAGCAATTAAAATTTTACTTCTTCCAATCAGATCTAAATTAACAGATCATTGATTACTCCAAAATATTTCATATTTCTAAAAATAAATTTTGAGCTAAAATAGATTTTGAGCTAAAACTAGATGTTGGGAAATACCCTATTCCAAAATTAATGCATATGGCAAACCTGAATTTCTTGTAACATCAATTAAGTCCAAGTTTTGATTAGATTTTTCAATACTTGTTGCTCTAAATAAATAGAAATAATTAGTAAATAGAAAGCTGAAAATACATTCATATAAGATCTATTGGTTACCAAGCTTTGTCTTTGTTAGAGCGAGTTTGGCTGTTAGAGTGTAAACAAAGTCACAATTAGCAATTTTGTCAAATTGAAAGGCATATAACTGAGGATATTATATTCCTATCTAGCTAAGAATCACACTAAAGCAAGATCTTAACTTCACCTACATCTTGTTTAAGTTTTGACATGATTATTCAATATTTGTGGATGTAAAGAGTGTAAAATCAAAGTCGAAAACAGCAATTTGGTCAAATTCAAGGGCAGATAAATCATGACTTAAGATTCCTGTGAAGCTGAAAATTTTACCCATGCAAGATCTTATAGCCAGTAAGACAACATGAAAGTTTCATGTTGATTGGTGGATATTTATGGTTGTTTGAGTAAAAATAAGGTCAAAAATGGTAATTTTGCCAATTTCAAGGGCACAGAACTCAAGACGCAATATTCAGATCAAGCTGAAAATTGCATTAAAGCAAGATCTTATTAGCAACAACATTCTGACTAAGTTTTGTCTTGATTGATCAATATTTGTAGTGGCTAGAGTGAAAACAAAGTCAAAACAGCCATTCTTTTAATTCAAGGGCAGATAACTACAGACTTTCTGGTTCAATCAAAATTAATTGAAGGAATCTGATAGAGGACCACCTATGGATCATTCCTGTGAAGTTTGATTGAAATCCATCCAGTAGTTTCTGAGGAGAAGATTTTTAAAGAAAAAGTTGACGACCGGACGGACGGACGGACGGACTGACGCACGACGGATACAGCGCCATGACAATAGCCCGCTGGCCTGAAGGCCAGTGGAGCTAAAAACCCAATTATTTTCAAAGTGCTTTCTCTTTGATGTTATTTTTGACTAATATGGGTATCTCGAGTGATAATCTCTCTATATGGTTCTCATGGCTACATTCATCAAAGCGTCATTTATTACAAAACCTTGTAACTGCAGCTTGCTTCAAACTGCAGTTACGAGGTATTTATTGGAAAGTAGCCAAAGCATCTTACTAAAAATAAAATGAACCACAAAACACCACGAGAAGGATGATATCTAGACACATAGCCATAAACTGTTCATGATGGGAGTCATTAAAAGTGAATATATATAACAATTTCTTCGTGAAAATTAGAGATTGCATAAATGACTAGATTGCGTAATTGGCACATTTCTTTTAATGATTTTAATGATTTTCTGATAATTGATGTCAGAACTATTTAGATATTGACTGTATTTTGCAAAGAGTCAACTCAAAGAGTTCATCGGTCTTAATGACCTATTTCACAGGTCAGGGGTTGGGACTTCGATTTGTATATAACAGTAAATAGTGCGACAAAAGGGGACAATGGACAAGCATTTGTACGCATTGAAGCTGGTAACGATGAAATAAAATTGTTCAAGCTGCACGCCGGACCGATGGGACTTTTGGAGATGAACTTTTTACTAGACGACGATTTCAAGTACATGACGATTTAATAGTTTGGTTTTATATGTAGAAAACATTTTGGACATGGCCACAAGAAATTTCTTCGTGTTCCACAATGTTTTCGAAAGCCTTTACCTTGTGAGGGTCAAGAAGCGTCAATGTGTGACAATCGTTAAACAAATTATTCCACATATGCGTTTGACAAGTTTCACCATCATTATGTTAGTTTCCATATTATAATAGACATAATCCATATTCTACCGTCAGTGGTGTGTCGTTATTTAACCACAGTTCCTAATTCGGCTTCTTATGGAATATTCCACGACGGCTCTTGTACTAATAGATTTGTTTTACCTAACTCAGAACTGTGGTTAAATAACGATACACACTGGTAAAGCATTGATTATTTCTAAAACTTAAAACTCCTTTCTGATTAGACTTCTACACTATTTTGTTGTTCGTGAAAGAGATGACTAAATTAATGCAAAATCAGACAGACAATAAGGCTTAGACATCATCTTTCTTGTTCTTGATAGGCAGATAGACGTCTTAAACCTTTACCAAGAGACAAAATTCTGTAATGGCCAAAATTAAAAGTGGGTGTTTTGTGATTTAGATATTATGAAAATTTCGAAATCTATAATTTAAATAATGAAAAGCAGAGGAAAAAAGAAGACAGAAAATGTCTGTGATCAACGTCTTCTTTTTTCCTGAATGCTTTTCGAAGCTTCCTTAATCAGGGACGTTAAGCCATGGAATTTGTAGTAAATGGTTACTACTGAATCCGATTGTTAATGTCTAGACCGTGTAATTTGGTATCAGATTATCTGAATATAGAGACAAATGATCATTTTCTGGTTTATTATGTAATGTGGCATGTACTAAGGGTCATAACAATGTCTAGGCTGCATTTTTATGTTGATGCGTTTAACCATAAGTCTGGTCAAAGGTTTTTACGAAACTAACTTAACGACATTGAGCACACGTATGATGATGTTGGCGCGGACGACACTGGTATTGCCGATAAGAGTTATAAATATCTTAAAGTTTATTTGAGATCATGAAATGTGTTTCAATTCTTAAAGCTGGTCTTTTGATAGCATGTAAAAATATGAGGCGGTCAAAAAATGCGATCTGTCTAAGTTTTTCACAAAAAAGAACGATCAGAAAATAAGAAGAGCAATAAATGGTTCCCCACATTTTTCTGCAAACAACCATAAGAATTTTAAATGCCATGCACTTCGTTTTATTTGATAACGAGAAATATACGAAATGCCAAAACAATTGAAATTGGTAATGAAATGAAGCGAATATTAGTTTCAGGACAGTAGAATAAAATCTTAATCGAAAACGCAAAATTTAAGTATTTTCAGTTCGCCACCTATCTATTACAAAATTAAAATGTACAGTGGGTAGTCGGTAAAATAGATTTCACTTCATACACAGCACAATGATGCCACAATCCCAAACAGGGTCCCTTTGTTAAAACCATTCTCTAGATGTGTGTATAAAAGTCTTGCAGGTTAAAAGGAAATACTGATAATCAGCAGGTGTCTTCATCGTTCATGTTTTCTAGCGTAGAAAGTTTTACATTATGTTTGCTTTAATTTTGTCGTATGCTAATATAGGTATTCAATTTGGATTAATGTGCAACGCGCAAAATATATCGACTCCTGACAGGATTCGATCTGCGGACCTTATTGTGCCTAATTAGAGACTGCATGAATGGCTAGACTCATTAATTGATACATTTCTTAACCTGATAATTGATGTCATAATTGATGCCAATATATCGTTTTGTATCTTTTGTGCTTGTAGAGGTCTTCTGTCAGAGGTTATCGCTCGTATTGGGCTATTTTACAGGTCTGATGCCAAGTCATCGATTTGAAAACGACAGAAGCATTTAGACAAAAGGAATACAAGTTGATAAGTTTCTCAATAATAAATCCTCGATGGCTGTCACTCTCGTGGATTATTGATTTCGCTGTTTAACTCAGGAGCGTGGTTAAAAATAAGACTTCTCTAATCTTGTGTTCTTGTGAAAGAGATGATTAAACTAATGCAATGTCAGACAGACAGTAAGGCTTAGACTTTATCCTTCTTGTTCGTGATAGGCAGATAGATGTCTTGAACCGCTGCTGACCAATCTTTGGTTGTCTTATTATATTATAATGGGGAAATATATTTTATTAGTTATCATAAATGCCGAATCCAAGTGCCTGTGGTTGATAAGTATCAGTTGAAATAAGGGAGTACCAAACTTAATGTAACAAATTGTTTTTCATCAAAGAAAACAAAGGACTGTATTGTGTTGGTCTAGACGTATCGATCTGCTTATCAATGATCAGTCGTTATCTGCATTGTTGTATGCATGTGTGGAATTCATTGCATTGTAATCTATCGAAGAACACAGATCATAATTATGTGCACAAATCCATGTGTGACGTTTTTGCACGTCGGTGATTAATGTGGTGATTCAAAGAACGCAGCTGTAGGTGGACTTACTTTCACAATGATTATATCGTTATGGGGAGTTAACCCATTACTAGACGACAAAATTTCAAACTAGTCCAAATTCAAAGATGTTGCAGACGACAAATTCAAGTGAATAAATTTTTACATTTTTGGTCATTTTGTCTAGAAAACATTGTAGGAAATGAGGAAATTGCTTGTCACAAGCAATTTCTTCATTTTCCACAATGTTTTCCAAGGCCATTATCTTGTGGGGAGTCAAAAGGCGTCACTGTGTGGTAATGGGTTAAACGCTCGTACATTCAATGCAGCTTGAACAAGCTGCAGTCACGAGGTGATCTCAAAGTCAAAATCGCCAATCGTGAACAAGCACTGGATCATGAATTGATTCACCAACATTTCTTAATAAATCATCAGTATCCGAATTGCATAACAATCCATGGCCATAATTCGTAAAGTCTCGATGTTATAGTATCTATATTATTTTACAATTAATCTGCTAATGCAATCCTAATTGACAATGCACATTTCATCTAGATTCCAATTTATCGTAAATGGTTACCCTTGTTATATATAATGTGAACATACTGGGAGAAAACTCATAAGTTTGAGTTATATGCACATGCAAAAGTGACTTATATAAAGTTTATCTCATCAACATCTTTAAAAGTCAAGTTGCAGCGAGGAGGGCATTTTGTACCCATCAGTCCATGCCAAAACCCGGCATTCGTAACTATGGAAATTTACGAGTTCCTTTGAAAGCCGGCTTACCTCGTTCATCTCCCTTGTCACGGATAACGAGACAGCGAAATGTTTCGTAGATACCAAAAGCACGGTGGGGATTGTGCATGATGGGATGGATAACGTATACGGACAAAATAATCTCGATTCTGGTAAGATTTTTTGCAATAACTTCCTTATTTGTGCGTCAATTTTCAAAAGGTTTGTTGCATGTACCCCGCCTTACCGAGCTCTTTCATCGGATGTATGACATATTAGATTACTCGTGGTACTTTTTCCAAAATATTGTCCCAACCGACCAGAAAGCGAAATGGTAACGACTACGGCCAAATTAACCACGCTTCAGGTAAGCATTTGTGGAATAACTTTTAGCGTCAATTTTCATGCAGTTTGTTGCATGTACTCCGTCTTACTGAGCCCTTTTCTCAGATGTATTACTTATCGGGAAACTCCTTGTACTTTTCTCAAAAATCGATCCCAACCGACTAGAAAAATGACCTGGATTTTTTGTCGTTTTTCTGATCGGTTGGGATCAATTTTTGGACAAAGTACAAAGATTCTATAAACAAGTCATATATCTGAGGTAAGAGCTCAGTAATGCGGGGTACATGCAACAAACAGCTTGAAAAATGACGCAGAAATAAGAAAATTATTGCACAATTTCTTACCTGAAGCGAGGCAAATTTGTCCGTATTCGTTATCCATCCCATCATGCATAATCCCCACCGTGAATAGATACGATACCTCAAAAACGAGAGACATGTTTGTGGTGTGCTCTTTATATACAATTTGGTTCGATTGAATGTGACAAAATGTCCGCCATCGCTTACTCGTATTTCAAATGAGCAAATAGACAATAACGTGTATTTTGTACAGGTAGGCAACATGATTTGTCATCCAGATAAGGTACGACAGAGAATCACGTGACACAACAGTTTAAGAAAGTCGTAAACACTTTCGTTCACACTTCACCAATTTGCATTCGGGTTCAATCAGAGAAGGTGGAAAACGCCAGAAACTGGCTGGATAAGGCAGTTTTTTTTAAATCGAGTTGACAAATTTTAATTGATCGCCAATAGGTTTCTTCAAAAGCTGATGTTCAAAAGATCCTTCGCATGCAGTAAATCCGTGACAGTTTCTCGCATTTTCTGCTTCATATAAGTTTACAATCAATGATGTCAAACTCCATAATCAAGGTCTTAACGTCAAAGGCTTAGTTCCAAAATAAACAAATATATCAAAATGCTACCCCCAAAACCCAGCAACTGTATCCTATTCCAATTCAGAAGTTGAAAAGTGTTGTTGTCATGACTAAATACATTACGTAAATAACCCTAGATTAAAGTTTCTGGTTATATATAATCGTGGCAAGACAGAATGAGGCATAAAGTACATGTACAATTATAGAAGAATTGGACAGCTGGTCTATAATATGGATAAACGTTGAACAATGACTTCAGTTGCAAAGAAAAATAACCATATAAAATTTGCAGACGATCAATTCTTTGAAAAGCGACGATATCCTCCGATACCTAGTTCACCTCTTCTACGACCGATATGTTTTATGATATACTTGGTATTTGGTTTAAGGGACTTCTGAATGAACCCTTTTCGCGTGACCGGCTAAATACATATCCAGAATTAATCTCCTAATGCATCTATGATCGACAGGACAAATTTCGTGAAGATTCCAATTTCAAGAAGATATCAGGACTGGTTAGATATAATACTGTAATACTTATTGTTTTATTTTAGGAGAAAATTGTCTCGTTTTATTTTTAGAAGAGTCGTTATATCTTCGACGCACCACCCTTAAAAGAGGACGCGTGCAAATATCTCAGTTTTCCTTCCAAAGTCTTATAACTGCAGTTTGAAACAAACTCAATATGTAATTCAATAAGTGCCCTCTGGCCTTACTCGTTTCTACCAGATTGTACGATTCAGAATGAAAAGTAGATCAAATCTGGCTTAGTTCAGAATAAGTTCGTGCTGTTATCCTAGTTTAAAGAGAACAAAAGATTGTGTGGGACTGGTGCGTTTGTAAAAGCTACAATAATTAAAATCCGTCTCCCACAAAGTGTAAAAGTTACTGCATATAACGTTTTCGAACAGATTCTCCGTAAGTCTCTGTCTATTCTTTTTGCTCACACCTCTGTCATTCAAACTCTATGTACGTCCCTTTTACCCGCTTCAATCCCGTCTCATTTTGCACCAATGAAACATGTGTAGTTGAGGTTACTCGACAGACTTAAGGAAAATGGAAATCGGGCCTATTTGTTTTGTCCTCAAAGATAAGGAAAATCTGAGACAACAGAGACTATAATCAACCGACCGACCAGCCCTATTTCTTCCACTTGTTTACTGAACCACACATATTCGAAATTGTGTAGAGCTATTTTTCCTATATCAAGGTTAAGTTATAAATGATTGGAAATACCATATATTCACGTGTGGTACATTTGATTAATGCAATCTGCTTAGTTGAAATCCGAAAAAAATATTTGAAACGAGGCTACTTGTTCGATGACCAAAATAAAGACTATCTTAAATTCAAACAGAGCAAGAAGAGATGAAGGTGTTTACTGTTCGACCTACTTTTTGGACCGATCAAATTTCAGTATATTTTCAAATTTAGCCGCTATATTTCTCATAAACGATCTGCCGGCTAGTTGATGTGACGTCTATACACAGCCACGCCCCATCTCAAATGAACCACTAGCGAACATTAGGTCAGAAAGAGTCTGTATAGTAGATTCTACGCGATATAAACATTCAATGCGTTGCGCGCAATTAAATGTTTATTTCGCGTACAATCTACTACGGTACAGCCTCTATCTAATACATAGAAGAAAATGCTAGAGGAGATATTAAAGGAATAAAGCAATATTCTTACCCCAATGGATACGAATACAGGATCAGGTTTGAAGCAATCTGAATAATTCGTCCACCCCTCTGATGAATTATAGTCTAAATGTGAGGCCCATTTACCAGTGTCGTCACAGTGACGGGTAGCGTAACCTGTAATATCAAGTATACTTCAGTGTCAAAAATAAACGCTTCGCTGATTTACGAATACTGGGATAGGTTTGTAACAATCTGTATTATTTGTCCATACCATATCTCTGTAAATTGATGGTCAAAATATGATGTCCACTTACAAAGACATTTTTGAAACCCTTCAGATGCCAATTAATCTACAGACAGCATACACCTGACGAATGTGCAATGAATAATTTTGAAGCGGGATAATCTATAATTGTCAGCTTCGTACACTATCGAGCAGAGTCGATATTTTCCGTAAGCATTGTGACTTTGTATTCTGCATGTGCTTTTTATGTCAATATACAACGGACAGTCTCGAAGATATATTAAGACAAACCAATATGTACCATAATTACTGTATCCATATAAACTGCACGTAGCATACATACACAAGACCAACCAAATACATACCATATTTACTTATGTCCTTTACATATAGTGGACATTTCTGTAAGAAATGAGTACCATTATGAACTACACATATCATACATAAACAAGACAAACCAATACATACCGTATTCACTGATGCCCTTCACATATAGTGGACATTTCTGTAAGACATGTGTACCACTATGAACTACAAGTAACATGAAAGCTAGTACGTACCATATTTACTGATGCCCTTCAC
The DNA here is from genome assembly GCA_963680895.1 of Fragum sueziense. Classification (NCBI taxonomy): domain Eukaryota; kingdom Metazoa; phylum Mollusca; class Bivalvia; order Cardiida; family Cardiidae; genus Fragum; species Fragum sueziense. The sequence continues at coordinate 6,164,350 of OY804606.1, read as the reverse complement.
ATATAGTGGACACCTCTGTAAGACATGAGTACCACTATGAACTACAAGTAACATGGAAGCTAGTACGTACCATATTTACTGATGTCCTTCACATATAGTGGGCACTTCTGTAAGACATGAGTACCACTATGAACTACAAGTAACATTGAAACTAGTACGTACCATATTTACTGATGCCCTTCACATAAAGTGGACATTTCTTTAAGACATGAGTAGTATACACAAGACAAACCAATACGTACCATATTTACTGATGCCCTTCACATACAGTGGACATTTCTGTAAGACATGGGTACCCATATAAATTGCATGTAACATACATACACTACGTACCATATGTACTGAAGCCCTTCACATATAGTGGGCATTTCTGTAAGGCATGAGTAACAATACATACCATATCTACTGATGCCCTTCACATACAGTGGGCATTTCTGTAAGGCATGAGTAACAATACATACCATATTTACTGATGCCCGTCACATACTGTGGGCATTTCTGTAAGGCATGAGTAACAATACATACCATATTTACTGATGCCCTTCACATACAGTGGGCATTTCTGTAAGGCATGAGTAACAATACATACCATATTTACTGATGCCCGTCACATACAGTGGGCATTTCTGTAAGGCATGATTGTGTAACAATACATACCATATTTACTGATGCCCTTCACATACAGTGGGCATTTCTGTAAGGCATGAGTAACAATACATACCATATGTACTGATGCCCTTCACATACAGTGGGCATTTCTGTAAGGCATGAGTAACAATACATACCATATTTACTGATGCCCTTCACATATAGTGGACATTTCTGTAAGACATGAGTACCAATATGAACTATAAGTTACATGGAAGCTAGTACGTACCATATTTACTGATGCCCTTTACATACAGTCGGCATTTCTGTAAGGCATGAGTAACAATACATACCATATTTACTGATGCCCTTCACATATAGTGGACATTTCTGTAAGACATGAGTACCAATATGAACTATAAGTTACATGGAAGCTAGTACGTACCATATTTACTGATGCCCTTCACATACAGTGGGCATTTCTGTAAGACATGAGTAACAATACATACCATATTTACTGATGCCCTTCACATACAGTGGGCATTTCTGTAAGGCATGAGTAACAATACATACCATATTTACTGATGCCCTTCACATACAGTGGGCATTTCTGTAAGGCATGAGTAACAATACATACCATATTTACTGATGCCCTTCACATACAGTGGGCATTTCTGTAAGGCATGAGTAACAATACATACCATATTTACTGATGCCCTTCACATACAGTGGGCATTTCTGTAAGGCATGAGTAACAATACATACCATATTTACTGATGCCCTTCACATACAGTGGGCATTTCTGTAAGGCATGAGTAACAATACATACCATATTTACTGATGCCCTTCACATACAGTGGGCATTTCTGTAAGGCATGTGTAACAATACATACCATATTTACTGATGCCCTTCACATACAGTGGGCATTTCTGTAAGGCATGTGTAACAATACATACCATATTTACTGATGCCCTTCACATACAGTGGACATTTCTGTAAAGCATGAGTAACAATACATACCATATTTACTGATGCCCTTCACATACAGCGGACATTTCTGTAAGACATGAGTACCAGCGGGCACACTGTGCCAACACATCACCTCGTCCCATGCTGTGTTACATTGTCCTGAAACGATACAGAAAGTTAAATCTTTGTAGTCATATTCTAATTAGATCCACGCGTAGTCGGAAATTTTCATGCGATGCCGTTAATATTCGGTACGTATTCAAACCTTTTCGGGCAACAACTTTAACGTTCGGCGGTTGAACGCTCCACCGCCGAATGTTTACAACGTCGCTCGAAAAAGAAAAAGGATCCTTTATAGCATCTGAGACAAAAATGTTTCAAAATCATACTGTGCCTAAATGGAGTCTTACCATGATCCGTACTGCTCATATACCGTTGCTACAGGTCATAGAAAAGCTATTGGATAACAGTATAGCTCCTGATCTAACTGGAAGTATACGAACGCTGATCTGGAATCAAGTTGGGCTTAGAACCAATTTCCATATCTAGGGTTTTATGTTGAATTCTTTCGTCACTTTTTGTCCAACACATCATAACTACAGCATGTTACTATGTTGTGGAAGAGAGAAGTTCTAACTACTTGTAGAGAAGAAAATAACTAATAAACAAAACGTAAATAGATTTTGTGATCGTACAAAAAGGTGCGGATTTAACAAGATTGATTATGTGAAAGCCATACATGTACGACGAAGAACCCAAGGGACGACAACGTACAACAATATTTTTTCACCTCTGAATAAGTAACAATATGCGATTCAGACAAAGTGCGAACCGAGAACACAACATCAGTTGCATTTCTAACTCTCAACTCTTTCCAACAAAAAGACACGCCCACTATTAAAATGTTTTTTTGGAAAACTGTTTGTCATCTCTAATAACTTTCCAATCGGACAATTCTAAAATTTTGCTGTTAGGAGAAGTTATTAAACGTTTCTATTGACAAAGAAGCACAACTTTAAAATGACGTAGATAATTTTCAAATGATACTTAAATTATTGTATCCAGCATATAGTCCATTTTCATAACCCTTTCCCAAACAAGACCTGGGTTTGACGTCCCTAATAGAAAAGGCTCGGGAAAACATTGAAACAAAAGCAGAAACTGCTGATCACCAACAGTTTCTCCTTTTGTCTCAACATTTTCTGTGCCATATTTTACACAAATCCTATCTTTAATAACAACTATTTTGTAATTTGTGGCAGTTTTTGATGTGGATCACTCTAAAATTTTGTCGTTTGGGAAAGGGTTAAAACAAACTCGCAACTACAGCTTGTATTAAGCTATAATTACAAGATATTTGTAGGGATGCCTGGATATTGCTCCACGTAATTGCACTTAAAAGTTATTTCTCCTTCAAATACATCTACCACGTCAATTATGGATGCAATTTTGTCGACAGAATTGATACGCTTTAATCGATTTTGTTTCCTCGTTATATACACTAAGTTAAGCTCTCTTGAATTATTTAAGAATCAGAATTAAATTTACATGCCACATACTTTCTTCAAAATCTCGAAACAGCAATCCTTTTTAAAGATGTGGTAAAGAGGTTTGGGAGAAAAGCACCAATAAACATTTTTATCTTCTATTCTAAATAAGTGGTTGCTATGCTGTAACGATGAAAATGACATTTTGGATCCGATCATTTGGGCTGGTACTTTAGATAAATTCTACCAGATTTGCCTTAACCCACTACCAGACGACAATATTTTGGACTGTTCCAATTGTAAAGACGTTGCAGACGACAATTTCAAGTTAATGAAATTTTAAGATATTTTCATTTTGGTTTAGAAAACATTGTGATAAATGAAGAAATTGCTTGTCACACAATTTCTTCATTTTCCACAATGTTTTCCAAAGCCCTTTCTTGTGTGGGATTCAAAAGGCGTCATTGTGCAGTAATGGGTTAAATAATTCTATGCTACAGATAAGTGAAGGTGACGACCTTCTACGTTTGTTATTTCAATTCCGAACCCCATATTAGAGTTTTGCGTCTTACGTGGACTTCGACTGTGGACATCGGACGTGGAGTTTTTATTGGGGGCCGTCTCAGCATTTTCATATAACGGTACAATGCACTGGTTACGGTTTAAATGAAAAACAAGGCAAATGCCAGTTTAATGCATATCTTATTACCCGTTTCGCTCGAATCTACACTTAGCTTTAAAACATATAAGATATTTTGTACTTGGTATGTATATTACATAAATTTTTTAGCGTCAGTGGAGCTAATGTCACAGTTCTAGTATCGGCGTCATCGTCGCGACGGCGTGGCGACTTCACTTGAAGAACTTTAACAATGTCTATATCCTAGGCACTATTATGGATACAGCTGTGATATTTCACGCATGGGTAAATATATTTCATTTGATACTATGACCCTTGACCTTGTGACATTGACCTTAGAGTTTGACCTACTTTTAATAAACTTTAAACTTGCCTATATATTAGGCACTATTAGAGTATTTCATACTTAAAAATTTGTGCCTCCTGCCAAGGCCTTTCATTTGGGAGCTAGACCTTTTACAAGTTGACCTTGACCTTGGAGTTAAGCTATTTCTTGACAAGCTGATGTATAGACGAGCTACGTTGTCAGCGGACAACTCTTATTCTTTTGTTTTCACTCATGAGACCTTTTCTGGACATTCGGTTTCGAATGGCGTCTTCAAGGAATTGGTTCGTCTCCACCGTCCGTGGTCATTGCAGAAGCAGCTTGTTCAGGGTCATCACGGAATGTCCGATGACAAATTACCAAGGTTCTGTCGCACACCTTCAAAGAACGAATGGCTTATTCTTCGGATGAGCCAAATACTAGTAACCTCTCAGCATTAAAAAAAGAGTCTTCATTTTTTTGTCATTTTTCTTTTCGTTTGCAGAACGATATCTATAGAGGGATATCATTTACATACAAAGTGAAGATTTTTGTGCCATGTTTTTATCACATTTACAAAATAATATCGCTAATTAAGTAAGCTTTATTTACGAAAGAGGTTTCTTCTTGGCCATAAGAAGTTACCAATTGGACTTACATGTCTACCATTACATAAATGAATTACTCATCAGTTCGGACAGTTCCCATGTGAAAATTTCGTCTCAGAAAATGTTGATAATATTCCAAGTTTTCAACTTGCTCTGGTTGCTCGTGCAGAATACATTGATAGTTAAAAATTAGTAGCGTCAGCAATAAAACGTACTTTCGTAAACACGAAATTTCTGAAAAATGTTCGATCTTTAGACGTAAATGGTTGTTGTTCCGTCTTTAGAGAACCGTAATCGCGATTCTTATCTGAAATACGTTACCAAAAGTCGTTTCCGGTGGTACCAAATTGCACCCCCAAAATCACAAAAAAACTTTAATAAATCCGTTAATATGTTACCCGTATAAACGTTTTAAGCAGAGAAGACGAGGAGAATCGCTAAGAATATTCTAGAAGTGGTCTATCTTTTAAGCAAAATTCAACAAAACAGTTATTTGTTAACAAACATAATTTTTGATGGGGATTAACTTTTTATGAAGTTTAATTTTGTTATTATTTTTTTATTATTTTTGTTAAAAAAAATAAATAAAAATGATAATAAAGTGATTCCCCACTGTTGCGGTATTGTAGAAAAAGAAAAATTAGGCTGCCAATGTAAGATCAACGACATTGTGCAATGAACTATGTCAATTTACGCAAACTCTGAATGGTTCTAAAACAATAAACACGAGGTTATGCACTTTCAATTGTGACAGGTACATTTTTTCATGTACCGTTATGTAAAATGGCTGAGACGGCCCCCAATAAAAAGTCCACGTCCGATTTCCATTGTCGAAGTCCACGTAAGACGCAAAAACTCTATCGATATCAAGGGTATTCATCTGAATCGTCTCGACAAAAATGGATTTGATGATCAACAAAAGAAATATTGCAATTTGAAAAGCCATCACACCCTCTTATCCAAGGTGGATAACCCACGTGACTTTTGAAAAAATCGTCCGCTTCAAGGTAAGTTTTGTTTAATTTCTCAGCTAATACTCTATTGCTTTTGACGAGATAAAGTGCACGGAACGCGCATTTGAGAGGGCTATCCCAGTTTGTAACTCACTCTGCTCACAATCCCGTGGTTTCTTCAAACATTCAAGCGAAAGTTTTTTTCAGTGCATTTGAACGCTTCCCACTTTCGCTTTGCACTTACAAATATTTTGACTCGAACGTTTGAAGAAACCACTGGATTTGGAGCAGAGTGAGTTAGAGCCGGGAATATCTCTCTCCAAGGCGCGTCCCGTGCACTTTATCTCATCAAAATCAATAGAGTATAAGCTGAGAAATTAAACAAAACATAACTTGAAGCGGACGATTTTTTCGGTGTTAACGCTTCCCAAAAGTCACGTGGGTTACCCACCGTGTTATCGTAGCTGTTAGCCTTATTGTTGTCCACTCTTGCGTCTTGCTTCCATATGGCTGGTAAAAGACCGATCGTTATTAATGGGAATGAATTTTGTGCTAAAAATAGACAGAGTTTACCGTTATGTTTTTATAAACCGTCGGTGTTGTTATAACATCTCGTAACTACGGCTTGATTCAAGCCGTAGTTACGAGATTTTATAACAACACCCGCGAAATACTATTTGTTTGTCCGAAATAACGTCACTGTTTACAAAATAAAATCGTTCCCTATTGGGAAATGATGACAAAATATTGTGTTTTATATCTCCCGTCCATAATTGAACGTGTGGTTATTGCGTGCCATTTTGCAAATAACTGCCATTTAAAACGGGAAATAATGAAACAGAATCAAAGGAGATATTTTCGTCGATTAAAGTACATGTTTCATAATGAAAACACGGTTAATTGATTTCTACCCAATAACGAGATCTTTTATTGGATGCCATAAAACATAAAGTCTTGAGCAAACAGTCTGGAAAATGAAAACATTGCTTGCGACAAGCAACTTCTACATTTACCACAATGTTTCATATCTAGAAAGACAAAAGGAAAATCAATTTACTTGATTATTTACTACGGTAGCCTATGTATTATGATATACGATGACGGAATAATAAGGCTTATAGGTTGGCTTTACATGAACGAGAAGATTTGGCGGTAACGTTGTGCAATGTCCAACGTTTACATGTGCAAGATACTCCAAATGTTTTGTCTTTAGCTTAATTTCAAACAGCAAAAGAATAGGCTTATAAGTAGGATGCTGACGCAGACGACAATATAAATTCTGATACAGAGGGGGATTTTTGTACAATTTAGTATAATGTTACAAATACTGATGCAAAGGACAAAACTTTTATCATCAGCATTTTTTCTTTCGTTCAATATTTTCTCAATGTGTTTGCAAAGCGGACGTTTGGGAAGAGTTAAGTTTGTTACAAATGTTACAAATTGTTTTCGTTCTATACACGCGTAATTTACCTTCACCAAATACATGTACGTATAATATCCAAACGATAAAATAACCAATTAGATACAAAATCCATCATTATACATGAATGAGGATGGGTGGATTGCCGCCAAGTTAACAAATAGTCGCATTTAAAAAAAAAAAAAAAAAAAAAAAAAAACTCGTTTCTGCAACTTGTTTTAAGCTGCAGTTACGATGTTGTTGTTGAAAAGCAGCGTGAATCTAACAGTGTCGCGTGATCTTTTTATTGAGTATCGGCATTAACGATGGACGGATCATGTTTCTAATTAATATTCTAATTAATTGCCATTTATCGTTTGCACGATTCATATTTCTACGAATTCAATAACGTAAACGTATAATGTAAACAAATTAAACCATGTGTTAAGATTAACTGGAGTACCGCAGATGATAAGCTGAATTGGCATTTTATCTAATTTTATCATTTTTCTTTGTCTTTTTGTTTATGTTCTTTTTGTTAAAATTACTGCAAAGATTGTGGCCGTTCTAGAATGACATATTAAGACCAATACTATATAACTGACTGACTTACATCTTCTATAATAGAAAATAATACATATCATATTTCAAAGCGCTAAAGGACAATATAAGAGCTTTGTTCAGCGTGTCAAGTTGATAAAAATGCCAATTAAAAAGAGAAAACGTTCAATAAACTCTTCCGAAATTATAAATAGAAAAGATAATAATTTTCAAGTGCTATTTTCAAATATCGCTTCTTTTCTTCAAAAACCTTTTTATAAAAACAAGCTAAAGAGACGAAGTTTTTTTATGAAAAGCGACGATATGCTCTCCCGATACAAAAATCTTTGTATGTACGCATTTTGTTTGTTCTACATTATCAGCAATATCGGACACACGTCTAATATTATGCCGTCTAGTTATCGGTTCGTTCCCGTCTCTCTTCATACGATAAAATCTAAAAGAATAATTTATTCACAACGGCGTACTTTTTGTACCCTAATAAATTCAAAAGTAGGCGTTTATTCGTTTATATTTCTGTCCATTTCACGAACAATCTATATTTATTTCTAAGTAATAATGATTTGTAGATGTAGTATATCTGCAATGATTTATCGTAAATAAATGTAATATAACCATTTTTGAATTTATCTGACAAGCTAATACAATGTTTTACGGATAGATTCTGATAATTTCTGTAAATCTAAATTGATAGAAAACTCTAGTATTTTTCTTTGAAATTTATAGTTATTTGAGATTACTTTCCGCTGAATATTTTCGTCTTCATTTTGGTTGCAAATTTATTTCGGCAGAGAAACAGAAAATACCCTACAATCCGTATTGCAAGCATTTGATAATTCTTCTCCCTAATGTGTATAGAAAAGTCTGTTTTGATCATCACAATTACCCTACCCCATCATTTGATTAATCTACAAAAGCAAACAACATGGTAGACATATCATAATTATGATAACAATTATAAAGCAGTCTTGATAATTGTCTTTGTAGAAATGACAATTGCATCTCGAATTGTCAAAACAAGAAAATTTTATCTGTTACAATATTCTGATCTTGCATCTCATTGGTAATGAATAAAACAGTTGATTTTACTGTTATTTAGATTCACTCGCATTATTGTTTATTGGGTACAATATATGGAAGAATGGACAGATTTGTATACACAGGAATATTTTCTTGACCTGCTAGCGAAGCATCCGTGGTAAAGTTTGTGACAGGTCCAGAAACCGGATACGCGTTCTATAGAGGGAGATTTTTTTTAAAGATATCTTGAGAATTCTTAAAAAAGTTTTTAGATAAAATATTCTTTAGAGAAAGATTTTTAGCCGCTCAATGGGAGGCTCCATTATTCTATACTTCTTTTGGAACCACTCTGCCAATTATGAAAAAAAAACTAATGCAGAGAAAATTGTCCGAGTTATTCCTGGTGCTCCATTACTTATAAACCATGGCGTTCCGAATGGTCCATACTTTATACAAATGAGGTCACAATGACATCATTAAATTTTGTATAGGCCTAAAGTTTGGCACATTTGGAACACTTCGTTTATAATCTCGGTCTCAAAAACGCTTTATCAAAAACACCTTAAAAAATCTCAAAAGGTCTCCCTGTAAAGAACGAACCTCGGGTCTGGAAAAAGGTCATTTATGGCATTTGAGAAAAATATGGCTTCATATAATCATTTGCATTCGCAGTCTGATCAAGAGCCACGTTGTTCTCTAATAGCTTATTTGAAACTTTTGTCTACTGTTATCAAGGAGCACAGGTCCTGATCAGTATACACCTAGTCTTCGGCAGCTCTGGAAACATTCTAGTCTGAAATGCTTTAAAGGCCCGTTTTCCAGATTCTGACACAATTACATTTTTTTCTTTTTGACTCTAGCGTGTACATGATTATCGAAAGAGGGATTTTTTCTTCTAAAATTGTATCATTTCATTTCTTTCGAAATAAAGCATGAAATGTCGTAGAGTTGAACTATACTGGTATAAACTAGAGGGTTACATGATAAGGGAAACCCAATAGTGAACGATTTTATCCAATTAACAGTGACACAATTTCGGACAAACAATAGTATTTCGCAGGTTGTTGATCTAAGCAGTAATTACGAGACGTTATAACAACACAGACGAGCTATCAATATGTAACCATAAACCAAGTCTATAATTAGCACAAGTCCACCGTTATTCAAATATTACGGTTAGAAAGAATGAAAACAGATAGCAAGCGCACAAACCGTGCTGACAGACTATTTAGGTCTGTGAACAATCCCAGTTTGTCGTGACGCTGAAGACTCGGTGATAAAGACAAGGACAGACTTCTTGCGTAATAATGATGTCTATCTGAATTCAGGAGACCAAACATTTATGACTTACAATTGTTGATAGATCACGCCGAGATAATGGACATGGGTAAAAGCCTGGACATTCGGTTTGAAGTGTCTTCTCAAAAACGTCGTTCTAAAAGTTAATGAGTACTGACGTCTTAGTTACAACATAGAAAGGAACGCGAATTTCAAAAACATTGAGGCTGACTTATGTTTTTGGCTTTTCGGATTGGGTGATTGTATAAAACACATTACCAAGGACTGGTTGTGAATATAGCGATGGTCTAATTGGAATAAAGTTGAGAGATAATGCAGGGATTTTTTTTTACGTCATCTTGGTTTGTTCGTGGTCGAACGCTTTCAATCGATACTCGTTTATTTCTCAATTATTTCAATTGCATACTTGCTCGCGCTTTTATCGTGACTTCTTCGAGATTTTGATATCCATTGAGTATCGATATGCCAAACTAGTCATTTCAAAAGTCACTATTACGGAAGAGTTCAAGGTGTCGGAGCGATAACTTCTGATCGGAGAATATGGATTTTTCAAGCAACGAAACTACAATATCATTTTCCACGATTTTTTTGCATAGCAATACAGACTATATCTAAAGAAAATCCGAAAAATACAGAGTAGTTATTGTTTCATTTACCAGCAATTTTTCGTTTTGTCTCCTTGTTATATATACTCCTCACAAAAAGTTAAGCAACAAAGATGCTTTTCTTTCTCAAATGTGTTTTATCACATCTAATGATCTATGTTTTATACAATACAAAGTTGGGGTCTTATTACATAAATTACGTTAAATGATTGGGAAAATCATCAAACGATAACAAAGTTACAGATCCTCGAAAACCGTCCCGACGAAACAATGGTGCAAAACGTCACTCGCCAGCAGTTCAGAATGTGTAAAAAGTTGTTTTCCGGCCACTTCAGGCCATAATCGAGCATCAAGTACCTGGTATGACCCCTACGATGTTCAACACACGCCCGAACACACCTTGGCATCAAGCAGATTTGTCTGTCTAATGTCCGTTGTGGATTGATCCTCCATTCTGTCTGCAAGACCTGTTGCAGTTCATCCAGAGTCTGTGGGCGAACATGCTGACCATAGACACGCCCTCAAAGAATGTCCTATGTATGTTCTATCGAATTAAGGTCTAGAGACGTAGCAGGCCAGTCTATATGTCTGATGTTGTTGGTCCACAGAACTTCAGTCACAATTCCAGAACGATAGGAACGGGCATTACCATCCATTAACATAACAGTTGGATCTGTTTACTGTGCCAGAAGGATGATAACAGGCGTGATGATCTCGTAAATGCACCTTACACCAGTCATTGAACCTCGTCTAATGACAACCAGCTCTGTTCTGTGATCAACACTGATACCTCTCTAGATCATCAAACTCCCACGTTCATGTTGGTCGTGTTCGGCGATGTTACAGTCGGCAAACCGTTCAGTACCGTTTCTCCACACACGTGTCATGCCATCATTAGAACCAAGACAGAATCTTGACGAGTCAGTTAAGAGTTAGTGACGCCAACGAGTGACCCTCAGTTTTGATGTTGATGTTTCAATATTAATCTGTGTCATCGATGTTTTGGGGGAAGTTGGATCCGTTGAAGTGGTATCCTGGACCTTGGACCTTCTGTGTGAAACGTGTTCCTCACGGTTTGGATTGAAAGTCGGTTTCCTGACATCCTCTGAAGGTCATTTTCCAGCGATCTGGCCGTTGTAAGCCAGTTCCTACGGACTAAGGTTGCAACATAACGGTCTTCACAAGGTGTTGTTACTCTTAGACGGCCTGAACGTGGTATCTCTGACATCTGTCCAGTTTGATTGTATCGGGTTATTGCTCTTCAGTCAATACTGCGATGAAATTTAAAGTGAAATGCAACAGCAGTCTTGGTTGCCCCACCCTGTAGCTTTCCAATAATTTGAACCACTTCAATTGGAGTCAAGTGACGTATTAGCATGATTCAAATGTTGATGACATCAAATTTGTCAAATTGACGCATTTTAAGCACATACGGAGCTAATGCCAAGTTTGAAATCCGTATAATTATGCGACACATTTTGCATGCATGTTTTGGGGGTGAGTGTGTTCTAATCACGTGATAGCTGTTTTTGGAGACGATAACATTCAGTATTCTTTTAAGTGTGTTTAAGCACAGATATGGCTGTCCAAATAACAAATCTGTGCAAAAATTCTCGCGTGTATAAATAGAATATTGAGAGAATTACTTTTGTTGCTTAACTTTTTGTGAGGAGTATATAAACAATTGATGTTCTGTGTGCCAAAACTGGGGCTACATGGAAAGGGCTGAATACGAAAATAAATGAACAACTCTTCTGAAATTACGAAATTGCCTTTGTTAATCCTTTCCCAAACAAGACCTGGTTTTGACGTCCCTAATAGAAAAGGCTAGGGAAAACATTGAAACAAAAGAAGAAACTGCTGATAACCAGCAGTTTCTCATTTTGTCTCAATATTTTCTAAGCCATATATTACACTAATCCTATCTTTGATAACATCCATTTTGTAATTTGTTGCAGTTTTTGAAGTGGATCACCCTAAAATTTTGTCGTTTGGGAAAGGGTTAATTCGCAGTTCTTCTGGAAATGTATTTTTAACGTCAATTAGAGATTTTTATTACCGCGGACAAATAAATATGTAAGCTTTTCTGTGTCCAAAGATGCAAGAGAACATATTTTTTGTATTAAAGTATGGATTTTCTGTAAACTGCCGACTTGAAACTCAATGATCGTAGTGTAAAGTGTGAAAGTCGCGCGAATATGTTCCTAGTTAGTAAATTGTAGACTACAAACCACCTTTACTCTACTTTACTTTAAATTCGTATCTAAAGTGCAACTTAGATTAGAACGATACTTATAACCTTGATATCTATTCAAAAGTGCCAATTAATTCTGAACATTTCAACATTTTCAATGTGTTTTTAGGAATGGACCTCCCTAGTCATTGAAAATCAGTAAATATGTATGACTCTGATTGTCTGTCTATAAAATGATCGACGTTATGTGTTTGTGGTCAAATTGACCTTGAATGAATTCGCCCACAATTATATCATTTACATGCCCATGGCAACTCATTTTAAATTCTATAATTATCATAAAATGACAGACAAATGATTTCCGTGAGGGCATCTCGTTCAAATAATGATAGACAGATTCCATTTTAGTCCGAACGAATAATTTCCTTTCTATAAAAATTCAGGAAATCATTTTGACCTGTTGTGTAATAAGTGTGCAATATTTCATGAAAATTGAGAAAGAGGTCGAGCACGGTCATTTTAGATAACGTTCGCTCAGGGAAAGATAAATTTGTATTCACCATAGAACGACAGCATACATGGATTAAACAATTTTCCCAGTCGACATAACTTTAACCTGTCCACTTCGCTTCAGTTGACAAGATTAAGCGAACAACAATGATGACAGTATATTTTAATAAGCAGGAAAATATTGATGGCACTGAAAATGCTGATTATCGGTATTATCTTCGTTTCTTGATTATTATCCAAAACTTTCAAGACATATTTCGTCGTAATTGATATGAGCCAGGATCTGGAAAAAGGTCCCTTATAGCATTTGAGACTACCATGTTTCAAGATCTGCCTGTACTTAAGAGCAGACTGACTGGTATCTATGCCGCTGTCCTATAGTTGTAACGGGTCACAACGAAGCTATTGGAGAACAACATGGTTACGTATACACGCAGTCTGATCTTGAACCATGTTGAGTTTAAAAGCCTTAAGGGATCCTTTTCCAGATCCTGGCTCCGTATATGATTATTATATAGTAAGCGCATAATATAAATTACGGTTAAAACGTTCATCCTGTAGAAATAGATTCAACCGCCAAGCCACATTATTTGCATTGATGCGATGAAAGTCAATACATACTGATAGATCTACCATCTACCTGAGTATACCGCTTATATTGGTCGATTCATACTCTGTCGTAACCTTTTCAAAATGGAACTACTTACGATGTTATTTTGACGTCATTCACTAGGTCACTGTTGTTATTTTGACATTATCTAATAAAAGTCTACACATGTAGCGATCATGCACTCGGTCATCCTTCCAAACAATGATAATCAATAAATGAAAGTGAATACCGGTATTCGGATTACATAGACTCTAGTTTCGGTTATTGACGGGAAATTAAGGTTGTCACAGATGAAAATATATATGTATCATATTTTTAAATTGTCATGTACTTTACGGCGAACTATTCGACTATTGAAATCCCGCCAGATTATGCGAGATTCGTTATCGTTATACCAGAGCTTGATTGTAGCAAAACGGAGTAAACAATCAGCGATGGAAACAGAGTATATTTGATCTTGAGGCATAGAGTAATAGTTTAGCGGTTTATTTGTTTAACATAGATGCAAATTATATAAAGTATGGATGGCAAAGTGTGCTGCCAAGTATTGTAGTAAATGCGCTTTTTTGTAATTGTGGAAGGACGAAGAGACAGACGGACGGATGGAAGAATAGGCAGACGGACTGCGGACATAGATCGACCACAATAGGTCGGATGAGCTAACTTCGTCAATATCAAGAAACGATACAACTAATAATGTCTTTATGCCATCCGCCAATGATAAAACATGGTTATGTTTTTGACATCAAATTCACATTAAGTCATCAAAACCTTTAATTATATATAATAGAACAGCAGGGATGGTAGACAAATTATATGATAACAATAAAAATAACTTCGATAAATGTTCTTTGTAAAATGATTCAGATGATAGAACGTCTTTAAAACTACACAATTTTTATCTCTTTAAAACATTCTGATCTTTCAACAAGATGGTAATTGGTGTAACAGATGTCAATGTCTGTGAAAGGTATCAAATCTCTTATGTTCACAATGTAGTTTACCATAGAAAATCGACGAAGAACGAGAAAAAGTAATCATTTTTAACATTATTACACACTGTTGCGTTTTCAAAAAAGGTATATTTAAAATATTAAGAAATAATTCTTAATCTGATTCCGAGATAATCCATGACGCACCCGTGGATTATTTATTGTGTCGTCTAAAAGCCCCATCACATACGATTCCGCGCCAAGTTGATTTTTTTATTGTACAAAAGATGTTAATTTAATAAGAATATCATTAATAAGTGAAACCTTAACATGTAAGTCCATATGACAAATGGATGAATACATTTCATATACATGTAGTAAAACATTGCTCTTATAGATACATGTACATGCATCACTGAGGGTTTTAAGATAGAGAAAATAGCTATCGCTTGAATACATGTATGACGACAATTAAAGTGTACACGACTCTGACATCAAAATGAATAAATATTAATCGATATACAGTTTAAGTCATACAAACTGTCGTCATGAACTAATAATTTGTTTATGAGACATAATGGTGACTATAACGGCATATTTCTGCCAAGAGAAACGAGGTAGCAGTACCGTTTTCGAGGAAAATTCATCTTGGACCATGTGAGAGTGTTTTGATATTACTATATATACTAGGACAAAAAAGATACGCAACCCCAATTTTTCATAATATTTTCAACAAAATATGTTTTTAATGGCTGTTGAGTACATTTTCAATATACCTGCATCCATACGCATAAATACAGTGCCATTTTCTTCAGATGTCGTACATTCATCACGTGATACATGGTAAATTGTTAAAAACTGTTTATCCCCTGCCGTGTTATCAAGATGACTACTATCAAAACAAATTTACATCAAACGCAAGCTAGAACATAGACAAAGAAGACGTCAAAG
This sequence comes from Fragum sueziense, assembly GCA_963680895.1. Taxonomy (NCBI): domain Eukaryota; kingdom Metazoa; phylum Mollusca; class Bivalvia; order Cardiida; family Cardiidae; genus Fragum; species Fragum sueziense. The sequence continues at coordinate 6,148,716 of OY804606.1, read as the reverse complement.
CGTTCACACACTTTTCACTACGCTACGCATAGCAAGGCTAGGCCAAAACCAGCGCTCAACTGCAGTACAGATGTTGTTGGTGGAAACGGTTCAAAATGTTGTCGTAAGACATTGATGGGGCAAAAAATCGACACGTTTTTGACTGTATACGTTGTTGGCTCTCAATTGGATCACAACCAATTGAGCACGAGGCGGACGTGCAAGAGATATGACGTCAAGGCAGGACCGAATAATCACGTTAACCCCACCTAAGGGATAGGTTTAAGACTGCAACGGAGACCGCTAACAACTCGTATGGACTTCACAACATTCGAATATCGGACCAAATTGAACGAAACAGATTGTTTTTTTTTCGACCTCCGTCCAATATTTTTGTCGTATTGTGTTGACGCTCGGTTTAAACTGGGTGTTTTCTTACTAATAAAATTGACTACCAATAATAAATTGTGAACTTTACAAGGTGAAATGTTATTGCTTTAAATGTATTAAGTTTTGTTTAAATCTGATTTGATGTCTTTGCGTAAGAAGGAATTGAAAATGAAGTTGCGTTTCTTTTTTGTTTCAGTATATTTACTCACATTTTAAGTGACCAGTACCATTATCGAGATAAACAAATATGCAATAAGTTATGCTTTCTAGGTTTGTTGGAAGTTCTATTTATCTAAAAACGTTAAAAGTTCCTTTACATACAGGAAAATACAAAATAACTTAAAGATCATGCAGAAGACTTTGAAATGGGGCTAGAATGAATGGATCCAACATAAAGTCGATTTTTGTTAAATAATTTCGTAAATACGACATATTGTAAACTGTAGTTACAGGATTTTTGAAGAAATTCTGCGATATACGTACGTAATTGCACTTGTAAGTTATTTCTCCTTCGAAAACATCTACTACGTCAACTATGGATGCAATTTCAGAATTGATTTTGTTTCCTCGTTATATACATCACGATAATACCCCTTGAAAAATCAGGAATCGGAGTTAAATTTACATACTAGTACCACTTGAAAATCTCGTATCCGCAGCCTTTATGTAAATTTGTAGTTGCAAGTTTTGGGGAGAAAGGCAGCAATTTACCTTTTTGTTGCTATGTTGTAGTGAGAAAAACTGATTAACTTTATTTAATTTGACATTTTGGATCCGATCATTTGGGCTGGTATTGTAGATATATACTGAACTTTTAGAAATAACTCATCACTAACATTTTTCGCTGTAAATTTTTTTCATGTTACCTTTTCAAATTATACATTCATAGCCCGAAATGGTATCAAATTCTTCGTTTCTGGGCCAAAGATCCATTCGGTATCTTAAAGCAATCAAATGAGACAAGTGCGTAATCGTGACCACTCTCTTAAGTCAAAATCACAAAAACAGTACCGCGTGTGTCACAATTTGGATTCTGGCCTGTGGCATGGCTATCCATTCTTCTGCAAAGGTCTTTTCAACTTTGCTTTTTATCATGCTTTCCGGCCTTGAGCTGCAATATACGTTTTGCCAATTAATTTGATATAAGCGGCGCAAACCGGAAGTCGCTTAAAACACCGGACAAAAATCCGTAACCAGGAAGTAGAATATTGTAAATAAATCGGAGTTTTCGTCTGCATTTGTCGGCGTTTGAAGGTATTTGGGCATTTATTGACCATAATGCCTGTAAAACACTGTTGCTACGGTGACTGTAAAAGTGACAGTCGATATGTGAACAAGAGAAAAGAGATGGACGGTGTTTTTTTCGTTCCATTTCCAAAACCTACTCGACAGAGAGAGAAGTGCCTGCGTTGGATCCGTTTGTGTGGAAGGAAATTCTTCGGAATTGAGAACATCTCTAAAGATACATATATGTGTTCAAAGCATTTTGTTGGGGGAAATGGTCCAACGCAGGAACATCCTGACCCACTGCCAGCTCTGGCATCACCGTTTGAACAGAGGTTGTTATCAACAAAAAGGAAGAGAAAGTCGCCTATAAAGAGATCATTCATTCCCCAGCCAAAGAGCAAAAAAGTTTTGTTTGAGCCTGTTTCTACAGACCATTGCTATGTTCTGTCAGATGCAATGTGTTCAATGACAGGTTTGTAAAAATATTATTTTTAATACAGATCTAGTGCTATCGTATTCTTTAGATCTAGTCATTTACTCAGTGGCATATCCAGAGGAACATGTGTGTGGGGAGGTTTCAAACAATCGTTCAAGCCCTCTGTAGCCTTATTATTTCATTTTCATATGGAAATTCAGTAAAATATTTGTGTAATACTAGGCAAAAATGAACCACATTGAGCACCTCTATTTATATCATTATATTCAAATTCTGTTCTCTGAAATTTTGGATCTGCCACAGTTACTATGAGTGCACTGGCCTGTGGCGGATCCAGGATTTCGTTGAAGGGGGCCCTTGCTGTGCACCTTCTCAGTCTGTTCAGCACTGTCCCAGTTTTTGTTTGAAACGCCCCACAAACCTGTTAATAGTCGTGTGTTGACATCCCTTCTCGTGTCCAAAGTCCGTGACATTATCTCTGCCTGCATCATCCCGATAGCACATTTACGTTCGTCAATTGAAAGTATTGACATTGTTTAAAGCATTGAAAACTCCCGATCGATGAAATGTTTGGGTGTTTCTTTTTGTCGCTGACTGCATGTAAATTGTGCCATCTTAACTGACAAACTGGTATGTGTACGAGATCATAATTGTAGCAGGTGAATGCATTTCGTGTTTAAGTTTTAGTGTGTTGTGTAGGTTTCTAGTGTCCGGTTAAACTGAATAACACTTTTTCCACATTATGAAATGTTTTGTTTATGAAATATAAGACGGGAAAAAGTGGTGCGGTATTTCTGAGGTTCAGTATATTTGCTGCGGACAAGAAGTTCAATCGTACCATGCCTTTAATAATTCAGAGCTACAGATAAGAGGTGAAAACCTTCTACGTTTGTTATTTCAATTCCAAACCATATGCTAAGGATTTTCATTTAAATCGTCTCGACGATATTGAATTTGATGAACAATAAAGGAAATATTGCATTTTAAAAGCCATCACACCCTCTTATCGCACGTAGCTGCCAGGGCTAAGGTTTGCTGTTTCCAACTCTTGCGACTTTCTTCCATATGGGTGGTAAAAGACCGATCGTTATTAATTGAGAATTGATGACAAAATATTGTGTTTTATATCTCCCGCTCTTAATGAAACGTGTGGTAATTGCGTGCCATTCCCCGAATAACTGTCATTCAAAACAGGAAATAATGAAATAGAATCAAAGGAGATATTTTCGTCGATAAATGTACACGTTTCATAATGAAAACACGTTTAATGGAGATTCTTTTATTTAACGCCAACCAAGATAAAGTCTTGAGAAAACATTCTGGAAAATAAAGAAATTGCTTGTTATAATGATACACGATGACGGAATAATAGGGCTAATTGGTTTGCTATACATGTACATGAAGAGTCGGCTGTACAGTCATTCTCTCTTGAAAATGGGTACAATTACGATTTTAAAAATCTTCATTTAACAAGTATAACAGAATGTTAAAATGTCGATACTATATTTGCCTATCAGTGGAAAATGATATTCTCAAATTTTGACCTACCCGACTTCAGCCACTTTGTACAAAAATATGTATACAAAAAGGTAGCATTTTGCTTCTTTATGGAAATTAGAAAATATATACTAATAGTGAGGGAACTTTTATAAAAATAATTCACTTTGTGATAAAAGCACCAAATTTAGCACAAATGTGTCTCAGAGTATACTATGTTCAAAACAAATGGTATCCACCATAAAAATCCAATATGGCTGCCTTTTTTCAAAGATGGCTGCCATCTCTATAGGTAAAAAAAATCGGAAAAAAATCGTTTCTAGATACAAGCACTTAATTTAACAAAAATGTTCCTCGGGGTATACTATTTTCAAAACATGTGGTATCCATCATGAAAACCAACATGGCTGTCAAAGTCCAAGATGGTCGCTATCTCTATATAGGTAGAGATAATGAAGAAAATCCTTCTTTTTAAGATGGAAGTACCAATTTTGCACAAATGTTCTCCCAATTAAACTTTTTCAAAACAAATGGTGTCCATCATGAAAACATGACTGCCCCTTTCAAAGAAATTGCTTCTCTTTGTGGTATAGACAACAAGTGGTCACAGTGTAGTTTTCGTGATCAGGACATTGTTTTTTGAAGACAGTGCACTCTGAAGAACATTTTAGAAACATTTGTGCAGTGTTTGTTTTTTAATGGTCGATACTATGAGTTTTGAAGAAAGTTTACTCTGAGGAACATATGTGCCGACTTTGGTGCATGTATATCAAAGTTTAATTTTACCCATTTTTTCTTCTATAATTGAAATGGCAGCCATCTTGGAAAAATGGCAGCCAAGTTGGTTTTTCATAGTGGATACCATATCTTTTGAAGAAAGTTTATTCTGAGGAAGATTTGTGCCAAATTTGGTGCTTGTATCTTACAATGAAAGATTTTCTCGATTCTCTTCACCTGTAAAGATGTTTGCCATCTTGGAAAATGCAGCCATATTGGTTTTTTATGGTGGATACCACATGTTTTGAAAAAAATATACTCTTTGTGACAATGTTGGTGCATGTATCTTAAAACCGAAGTTTTTTTCTCGTTTTTAAGTATAGAGATGGTGGCAATCTTTAATTACACGACAAAGGAGATGACTATTACGAGAAGAAAAATTGTTATGGACATTAGCTGTTATGGAAGTTGTAACTTCGTATGTTAAATGCTTCTAAATGCGCGAAATTAACAAAGATGTCTCGATAAACCAACTCATTTGGCTATATTTATTAGTTCAACAATTTGATAACTTTGACATCGTGAAGTACATACGTATATATCAGATTCCAAAGCGCTAACGGACAATATCAGAACTTTGTTTAACGTGTCAAATTGATGAAAATGTCAAATAAAAAGAGAAAACGTTCAATAAACTCTTCTGAAATTATTATCATATGAGAGAAGATCAAGTACTGTTTTCCAATGTTGCTTCTTTACTTTAAAAAACAAACAAACTTTTTTATATAAAAAAACAAGCTGAAGAGACGAATTTTTTTATGAAAAGCGACGATATGCTCTCCCGATAACAACTGTTTGTATGTACGCATTTGTTCTACAGTATCAGCAATTTCGGACTTAAGTCTAAAACCAAGCCGTCTAGTAATCGGTTAAATCCCGCCTCTCTCCTTAAAATCAAATCTTAAAGAATAGTTTATTCCTAACGGTATACTTTTTGTACGTTGATAAATTCAAGAATAGACGTTTATTCGTTTATATTTCTTCCAATTTCACGAACAATCTATTTCTATTTCTAAATAATAATGCTTTGAAGATGTATTATATCTGCAATGATTTATCGTAAATATATGTAACATGATCATTCTTGAATTTATCTGACAGGCTAATACAATGGTTTATAGATAGAAACTGATCATTTCAGTAAATTTAAATTGATAGAAAACCTTAGGAATTTTTCTTTGAACATTATAGTCATTTGAGATATCCTTTCGTTGAATATTATCGTCTTCATTTTGGTTGCAAATCTATTTCGGCAAAGACACGGAAAATACGCTTCATTCCTTATAGCAAGCATTTGATAAATCTTTTCCCATATGTGTATAGAACAGTCTGTTTTCACAATTACCCTACCCCATCATTTGATTAATCTACAAAAGCAAACAACATGGTAGACATATCATATGATAACAATTATAAAGCAGTCTTGATAACTGTCTTTGTAGAAATGATTCAATTGCAACTTGTATTGTCAAAACAAGAAAATCTTATCTCTTACAATATTCTGATCTTGCATCTCATTGGTAATTGATATAACAGTTGATTTTACTGTTATTTAGATTCATTCGCATTATTGTTTATTGAGTACAATTTGAGGAAGAGTAGACACATTTGTAAACACACGAATATTTACTTGACCTGTCAGTGAAGCATCCATGATAAAGTCTTTGACAGGTCCAGAAACCAGAGGTGCGTTCTACAGAGCGAGATTCTTAAGATATTTGAAAATTCTTTAGAAGTTTTAAGATAAAGCTTTTTTCGTTAGAGCAAGATTGATAGGCTGCTCATTGGGAGGCACCATTAGTGGACCTCCTCAACCAATTGGAGAAAAAGAAAATAAAAAAAAAAGAAAAAAAAAAAAAACCAATACAGAGAAAATTGTCCGGGTTATTCCGAGTGCTCCGTAATTTATAAATCATGGCGTTCTGAATGCTCCATACTTTATACAAATGAGGCCATGATAATGTCATTTGTATAAAGTATGGCACATTTGGAGCACTTCATTTATAATTTCGGTCTCACAAACGCTTTATCAAACACATCTTATAATCTTAAAAAGTCTCGCTCTAAAGAATAACCCTCGGATCTGGAAAAAGGTCAGTTATAGAATTTCAGGAAAATATGGCTTCAGATAAACATTTGCATTCGCAGTCTCATTATGATCCACGTTGCTCTCAAAAAATCTTATTCAAAACTTGTTTCAACTGTAAGAAATGAGCTCTGGAAACATGTCTGTCTGAAATGCTTTAAAGGCCCTTTTTTCAGATTTCGGATTAAACGCATTTTTTTTTCTTTTTGACTAGAGCTTGTACATGCTTACTTGTTTTGAAAGAGGAATTTGTCTTCTGAAATTTTAACATTTCCTTTCTTTCGAAATATTGCATGAAATATCGCAGAGTTGAACTATACTGGTATAAATTATAGGGTTACATGATAAGGGGAAACTAATAGGAAACGATTTTATCCAGTTTACACTGACGTAAATTCGGACGAACAATAGTATTTCGTAAATACTTGATTCTAGCCTAAGTTACAAGACTTTATAACAACACCGACGAGCGATCAATACATAACGATAAACCCAATCTATTGTTAGCAAAATTAGAAAAAACATCGATCGCTATTCAAATGCTACTGTTAGAAAAAATGCAAACAGATAGAAAGCGCATACAACGTGCTGACAGACTATTTAAGTCTGAAAACAATCCAAGTTTGTCTTGACGCTGTAGACTCTGTGATCAAGACAGGAACAGACGTCTTGCGTAATAATGATGTCTAACGGAATACAGAGACAAACCATTTATATAGGGTTAATTCACCTTTTTGAGGTCGTTAACATTCTCAGAGGCCCAAAAAATACGTTATCGACCGAGACCGAAGGTCGAGGTCGATAACGTATTTTGTGGGCCTCTGAGAATGTTAACGACCGAAAAAAAGGTGAATTGACGCTATTATTGCATAAAAAGCATGAAATTCCAATGATAACTTACCCCAAACCCCTTCATATGTGCAAAAAATGAACCGAGGTGAGATAAGAAAATGTCCGCCATTGTTGTTTTGTTCTGATAAATCTTCCGAGAATTTTTTGTTATGCGTGACGTCGGTAAAACGACGTTACGTCATTATTTGGCGCCAAAAGGCGAACGTCGCTTATTTAACGTAAGACGTTGAGAATTTTGCGGGAAAAGAGACAATTGTTTATTTTGCAGGGTAAAGTCGAGGATATTTGAGTGCAAAGCCGGTCCGATATCGCACTGAATATAGACCGGTTTTCACGATATCGGACCGGTTTCGTCCCGTTATTCAATGTCAATAACGGCCTAAAAACACACATCTTATGCAATAATGACTTATAATTGTTGATAGATCACGCAGCGATAATGGACGGGGATAAAAGCCTCAAAATTTGGATGGAAATGTCTTCTCAAAAGCGTCATTTTAAAAGTCAATGGGTACAATCATCATAGCAACACAGATATAGTCCTCCAACGATAATCAGGTTCCCGCCAAAAATATAGACCATACCCATTTGATAATGAAAGGTTAGACAGATCAAAACACAATTATCGCAATTATCACAATGAAAACAATTGTTATATTGTAAGTATGACTCTCTTCAAGTACCTGTGTCTGTGGTCTAATGGTTACACAGTTGGCGCTTGACCTTAGGAAAAGAGTTCTGTTTTAATTGTGTTGGTTCGATTCCACACATATCCGTGTACTTTTCTTTTTTTAAATTTTTTTCACTTATTTGCGTTTTCCTTTTTTTTGTTCCTTTCACATTTGTAAATACATATATATTCTTTATTTTCAATGTAAACCATTATCAAACGTGAAAATAGGCTGAATAAAATTTAAAAATGCTGCAAATGCAAGTAGGTCTTAAATGAGCTTCACATTGTTTTATGCATTTCTATGTAGAAAACAGTTTGTGAAATGAAAACATGCTTATGACAAGCAGTTTCATTTTTTCCAATGAATAAATGAAAAAAATCATGATCTTTTATTTTGCGGGCTGTCTAAAAGCCTCATTATATGGAAATGGATTAACCCATAACCAAACAACAAAATTTCAGACTAGTCCAAACTCAAAGATGTTGCAGACGACAATTTTAAATCAATGATTTTTAAACTTTTTTGTTCATTTTGTGTAGAAAACATTGTGGGAAATGAAGAAATTGCTTGTCACAAGCAATTTCTTCATTTTCCATGATGTTTTCCAAAGCCATTATCTTGTGGTTAGTCAAAAGGAGTCACTGTGTGGTAATGGGTTAAATGTTTTTTATTCACAATATATAAACTTTAAAGATGCAATACATTACAAAACATAAATTAATTAATAAAGGTGTGGAACTCTTACTGTCGCCAAACGGCAAACATTTAGACTGCTCAATTTTTAAAGTTTTCTAGACTGAATTTGGCGATTTTCCGAAATTATCTTATAAGTCTATATAATATCATTAAGAGTCTGCTTTCTTCTCATCTTTTTTTTCTAAAATGATAAAACAAAATATATTTGTAAAACAAAATATGTAATTACCCATCGGTCTATGAGACTCGAACCCGCGTTTGCTAAAAGAAAATGGACGAAGCGCCAATGTTCTATCCACTGCGCTATCGAGTATGTCTATACATTGCAGCGTAAAATATAACATTTTAATCGTATATAACAAGTCTTTCTTACCTGTAGGCCGAGTTCATTCTATTTATAGCTTTGTTTGTAAATAGCACATTATCGTTGGAATGCTATATGAACGTGGATTTTTAATACACCGATCCTGGTATGTTGTTGACGTTTCGAACTGGGCGATTTTATCCTACTGGCAGGGTATTATGCGTTTGTCTAGTTGGCACATTATGTGAAATGATAATATTACATGATTTTTTATTACATTCCAAACAGTGGCGCATTTTTGAAGCCCTACAAGATAAAGACCAGTTAGCTATTTCTTAAGTCCAAACAACAGAAGTTAAATCAGTCAATTTGTTTGAGCGATAACTACTGAGTAGAGTGTATATAGAATTCTCAATCTACAAAGCTACAATATCGTTTCTCATGCCATTTTGGATAGAAACACAAAACAGATTTAAAGAAGATGAAAACAATAATGGTTGGATTATCAGCATTTCTTGTTTTGTCGTAAATAAACTAATCATGTTATGGGCCTCAAAAGTGTATTGGGGGCTGTATGGACATGGCAGAATGAGAAAATAAATGAACAAATTATCTGAAGTTAAAAAGTTTAAAGGAGTACCACTTTACGGGTTACATACATTTGATCAAACATTGTTTTTTTCTTATTACAGTATGGGTTTTCTTTGAGAAAATAATTTCATCTATATATTTCATCTACAGTATAATTCTCCCTTCCACATCGAAATGGAAACTTAGATATTACAAAGATATTAATAACCTTGATATAAATCAAAAGTGCCAAGTAGCCTGTTAGGCCAATTGACCAAACGCGGACTGTCATTCAAAAACATAGAATGGACGATCAGTAAAATGTCATGCCCTAATTATTTTTCATTGTTATTGAATCGATTTATCGACTGTTAATCAAAACAATCGACATGCCAATGGCAAAGAATTTTGTGCTAACAATAGACTAGGTTTACCGTTATGTTTTGATAAACCGTCGGTGTTGTTATAAAATATCGTAACTAATGCTTAATTCAAGCCGTAGTTACGAGATTTTATAACAACATCTACAAAATACTATTTTGTTTGTCCGAATTTATGTCACGATTAATTGGGTAAATCGTCCCCTATTAACGATCACATCCCCATTGTTTGTCTTAAATTCTATGTTGGGCGGAGCGATCTCTCGATTGGCGTTTGATCAATTACCGCTGCATTTGATGTTTTAGCCAATAATCGTGTTTCGTCCATTTTGGGAAGTTAACTTCTAACGTTCAAATGTAGAAACTGTAGCCCTCGTTTTTTTAATACAGTGTTGACATCGTTAGGTACGAAGGGTCCAGGGCACGGATGAACATCACCAGCAAGAAGTAGAATTATATTGAGCCATTGAAAGAGAAAACATGAGGAACCGGTTAAAGAGTTTTTCTTTGTTGAAAAATGGGCATCGTAATGTTGGGAAAAGAAATAGAGGTTGATAACTGTCCGAAAATGTGGTTGTCCGAATATATGTATATTTCTACAGATTCAATTTGTTTGACGTCTTGTTGTTGATAAAAACAGTTTAAAAACACAGGAGTAAGTGTGGGAGTACTTTAAATAGTATAGTTCCATATTCGTATGCTATCGAAGATAAAGTTGCATGAGGCTAATATTACATCAAATTGTTATTTTTTGTTGTTATTTACATTTGTTTATGCCTCTCTTGGTGTCCTTCCAAAAGTGATAATTGAATTGACAGAGCAGCCCTAGCCAATAGGCTGGGATGCTCTGCCAGGTCATTTCTCGTGAGGTATACTGTTTACAATGTGCACATGATAAATGAAAAGGTTGATTGGTTGTAAACGATAATCACAATCATACGTCATTTTCAAATTTAGCTGGTGGTATTATATGTATGACTCTGATTGTCTGTCTATAAAATGATCGACGTTTTGTGTTTGTATTCAAATTAACCTTGAATGAATTCGCCCACAATTATATCATTAACCCTTTCCCAAACGACAAAAATTTAGGGTGTTCCAATTCAAAAGCTGCTGTAGACGACAAAATTGATACTAAAGAGAAAAGATTTGTGTACAATATAGCACAGAAAATATTGAGACAAAAGGAGAAACTGCTGGTGATCAGCAGTTTCTTCTTTTGTTTCAATGTTTTCCAAAGCTCTTTCTATTAGGGACGTCAAAACCAGGTCTTGTTTGGGAAAGGGTTAACATACCTGTGGCAACTCATTTTGAATCCCATAATTATCATAAAATCACAGACAACTGATTTCCGTGAGGGCATCTATTTAGAATCATGATAGACAGATTCCATTTTAGTCTGAACGAATAATTTCCTTTCTATAAAAAATCGGGAAATCATTTTGACCTGTTGTATAATAAGTGTGCAATATTTCATGAAAATTGAGAAAGAGGTCGAGCACGGTCATTTTAGATAACGTTCGCTCAGGGAAAAATCTCGCATCAATTTGTATTCACCATAGAACGGCAGCATACATGCAATAAACAAATTTTCCAGTCGACATTACTTTAACCTGTACTTAGTGTTCGACCTAGTTTTTTGACAAATGAAAATGCAGTATATTTGAAAATTTCGGCGCTATATTTCACATAAACGCACTGCCGGCCAGTGTATGTCACGGATATACATAGCCACGCCCCCGTTTCCTGTGCAGTTATGAAAAATGAAGTAATTCTTGGGAAAATAATGTAATTTTTGGGAAAATTGTGTAATTCCAGTAAGATCCGCATGATAGTAGCTTCGGTCGGAGGCGTGATTTGAAGAATAAAATTATGTCAAGTCTGGGTGACAAAGTGTGTGAATGCCTAGATGACACTCTTCTGACAGACATAATTTTGCTTAACCATTTCCCAAACAGCAAAAATTTAGGGTGGATCAATGGGAAAGCTAATGAAGACGACAGAGCGAATGCTGATACAGACTGGTTTTGTGTATGATATAGCTGAGAAAATATTGATGCAAAAGGAGAAAATACTGGTTATCAGCATTTTCTTCTTTTGCCTCAATATTTTCTCAATCCTTTTCTTCTAGGGACTACTAAACCAGGTCTTGTTTGGAAAAGGGTTAAAAGGACAATTTTGACATTGAGAATTAATCGGCCCCGAACTAAGTGGAAGAAAATTTTGTAATTAATTAGAAGTTTTATTGCAAAAATATTTTCTTGTACAACCAGAGATGTTGTGGTTGAAATGGGATATCCGTTATCCTAAAACGTATAATTATTTGAATAGAAGGTATTAGCCTTGTACATTTTACTATTATCGTTATTAAATTTCGGACCTCCGTTTTGTCCATTTGAAATAGATCTAGTTGAATAGATCACCCTGACACATTTCAGAATAATACTCAAATCGTTCCCTTTGTCAGAAGACAAGTGGATACTTTCAATGATGGTAAGTACATATTTTCAGAGCGAAATTGAGATGCCGGGTTGCAGCCTTTCACCAAATTCCGCAAACTACTGTAGTAGAATTTGGAATTGATGCCCTTTTTGTAATTGTGGATAGAAAGACGGACGGATGGAGTGACAGATTGAAGAACAAGTAGACAGACTGCGGACATCGATCGATCACAAAAGCTCATCTTGAGGGCTTAGTGCTCGGTTGAGCTAACTTCGTAAATATCAAGAAAAAATACAACTAATACTGTCTATATTCCATCCGCCTATCATAAAACGAAGTTATGTTTTTGACATCAAATTCACATTAAGTCATCAAAACCTTTAATTATATAGAGCAGTAAGAATGGTAGACAAATTATATGATAAGAATAAAAATAAGTTCGATAAATGTTCTTTGTAAAATGATTCAGATGATAGAACGTCTTTAAAACTACACCATTTTTATCTGTTTAAAACATTCTGATCTTTCAACAAGATGGTAATTGGTGTAACAGATGTCAATGTCTGTGAAAGGTATCAAATCTCTTATGTTCACAGTGTAGTTTACCATAGAGAATCGACGAAAAACGAGAAAAAGTAATCATTTTTGAACATTATTTCGCACTGTTAGGTTTTTAGAATTGTACAAAATATTTACTAATCGTTCTGGTTCTTCGTTTAGAAGGAATATTATCAAAGGCACTACTAATGCTCTTAAAATATCCGAAAATAATGATGGATTTTGTTCTAAATATAAACTTGATTTTACGATATGCATTGATAAAGCGTTGTTACATGTATAAAATCTCGTAACTATGGCTTCAATGAAGCCGTAGTAACGAGACCTTTTAACAAAACCTACGGAAATACTTTTTCTTGTCCGAAATTACGTCACGGTTAACTGGATAATTTTTTCTGTATTAAGCTTACTATTAAGACTATAAGATAAAAAGCCTTATCAAAGGAGCCAGTTTCTGGATGGAATGTTTCGGTTCAGATTATCCTGTGCCGAAGTCACGGTGAAAAATCACGTGATACAATATTGTCAGAAAATCTTCAATATTTTTTGTAAATACTGGACCGAATTAAATTCGGTTTGAAGCAGAGAATGTGGACAGACGTTACGCATTAGATGGACGTGGTTTTGGGAAAAAAATAACTGATAAAATGGTTATTGAAGATAAACCAAAATTTTGGTTTATCTTCAATAACTTTTTCATCAGTTGATTTCTCAAAAATCCAACACGTCCAGCTTATTCCTGGCATTTTCCCACCTCCTCTGCTTCAAACCGAATTCAAATCGGTCAAGTATCAAAAAAGATATTGAAGATTATCTGAAATTCTGAGTCACGTGATTATACACCATAGAAGTGAAAGCTGCTTATGATACATGTTGTCCATAAGTAGATGTTTCAGGTCAAAACTAAAGATCCAGAAAACAAGACAGATGTTGAACTTGATCCCAGGGTTTTGTTTTAAAATGCGGATATCAATTTAAAAAAAAATGCCCGTTGCATAGGCATACAACATTTCAAAGTAAGCCCTTTTTATCAAGCAATACATTTATCATTGCATAGAGTTTATTCAAACTTTCTTTGATATCGTTCTTTATTGTTGTTTACATGTAGCTAACATAAAACGTATATTAAATATACAGTAGTATGCAATGGAATACAAAGTTAGGCTTTTATTAAAAACAGGTAATATTTGATTGTTTTATATACGAGTAATAATGCATATAGAAAGACATTTCCAGCTGTAAACAATCCCCTTGTCCCATGACGTTATAAATTCAATGATGAAGAAATAGACAGACAACTTGCGTAATAATGATGTCTATCTGAATACAGAGATAGACCATTTATTGCTAATAATTGTTGATAGATCATACAGAGAAAATGGACGTTGATAAAAGCCTCGTCTGTGATGTTCATTTCTTGAAATCACCGTGTAACTTCTCACAAATATTGTCCTGTTAAGAAAGTCAATGCAGGCTAAGGTCACAGTATTTTGGGATAAAAGTCGATTGGCAAAATTCGGAAATGTGTGTATTAGATAAGAAAACCAAAAGCTGTAACTGAATACAGGCTCTAAGATAGTTATATCGCCATATTAAGACCAGGAGGCAATTCTCTGCATTCACAATGCTACCAAACAGTAAATACACAGAACCACACACACCTTTCTTTTTCATTAATGAAACAATAGAGTGCTATAATTTAAAGATGAAAATTAGACCTATCGACAACGAAATTCATCATTTCCTAATCGCTCAGTGATACTTTCTAGGGGTTTTATGTAGAAAGTTTAGAACATAACAAAAAAGAGAGTTGAAATAAGTTCTACCTTATACATCGATTTTTATCAAACAACTGAAATTGTATCATTACATCCATCCTCACTATTATCATTAGATCTTACATTGTCTCTCTCTATAAATTAGTTTTTGCCGTTGACAATTGCATTGGCAGTAGAATTAGACCGCCTTTGTTTTTGTCAACTGGATACAGACAAAAACTCCAACAGCAACCGAAAACGCATACTATTATTGTATGAAAATGACAGACAGCTGATTTCCGTGAGTGCATCTGTTTCGATTCATTAGAGACGGAATCCATTTTTGTTTGAAGCTTTAATATCCGTTTCAATGAACCTTGCCAATAAATAATATTTGACCTGTTGTGCAACAAACGAGAAATGCTCTATTTTTGCAACACAATTACATATTAATCTAGAACCTAATTTTGATGTCTCTGTTAGAAAAGGCTTTTTTTAGAAAAGAAGTTGCTGAAGATCAGTAATTTATACAGTTTACTCAATTTTTAAATGTAAATACAATACTACCGGGTATTCCTTATTCTATGAAACCACATGTTCAATCCTCGGAAAACAGACGTGTTGCGTAATGACGATGTCTATCGTTATGATGATGATATTTATCTTTTTTGCTAGACAAACCATCAATAAGTCTTGTCACTATAGTATGCCACATGTTAGAGGATGTATCTATGTAAAACAAAATTTCCAAATTTAGTCTATTGTAATTTTGCATGCGATGGTTCGGATGTTGCATGTATCTTCCATTCTTTACATGTGCCTGGACTTAAATAATCTTGATTAATAAATCTTGTTGAAAAAAATCACGCTGAAATAATGAGCATGGCAAGAATTCGACGCATGTCTTTCACATTTCCAAAAAAACAAATCCTGGTTTTGACATCATTGAAAGGAAAAGGCTTAGGAAACATTGAGAAAAAGGAAGACAATTTTGATGGTCACAATGTTCTCCCTTAATCTCTGTAATATTATTGAGTTAAAAACCAGTATAAACTTGTATTGTATGAACATCCAGCCGTGAAAAAGGTTTTGGAAAATGACGGCATTGCTCGTGACAAGCAATTTCTCCATTATCTTAAATGTTTTCTGCACAGAAAGACCAAGTAGAGTAAACTTTCTCTAGAAACAGTTACTGTCGTCTGTATCACTTTTGAATTTTAAATCTTGCAATCTGAGGCGCGTTCTTTAGAGCGAGATTTTTTTTAAGATTTTTAAGGACTTGGATAAAGCGTTTTTAAGACCGAGACTTTGACCGAGCTGTTCCGAATGCTCCATATTTATACAAATGACGTCATGATGACGTCATTTGTATAAAGTATGGGGCATTCGGAACACCGCAGTCTATGAATTATGGAGTGCTCGGAACAACTCGGTCAAATCTCTTTTATATTGTTTGTACAGATTTGATCGAGGGGTTCCGCACGAAGTATAGGGTAATGGCGCCTCCCATTGAGCGTCTTAAAAATCTTGCTCTAAAGAACGCTTTATCCTAAAATATCTTAAGAAATCTCAAGATATCTCAATAAATCCCGCTTTAAAGAACGCATGCACCTCTGGTAATGGGTTAATTCGTCTCAAATATTGCATCCATAGAGCAGTTTAATAACAGTAGCTAGGCAGGCTCCCTTATTGTTTTCTATAAGCATATACCGATATAACTATACATTTTCAGTACCTAATTACGACGTTTGGCCGTCTAAACACATTTGAATAGGGACCGATCGTGTACATGTATCTTGACGATTCATACGGATATAAAAAGTGAACACGAGGGTTGTTCAGAAGGTTTTGAGACGTACATTTTTGTGGATTCTTTATTGATGTTAAACCTACACATTGTTGAAAAATAACGAGTTAAATGCCAATATATTTGAATCTCATTGATTATTAGGGTTCTGCTAGTAGTAACCATAGATCTGAAAATAAGCATTTTCTCATTTGTATTAACTCTTTCGTTGTCGATGTCGCCGATAAGCGACCCACCAGGAGACTGCCAATGTCATCGATCGGTGACTTTCAAACAATAGCTTAATGAGGTCAGTTATGGTCAAGGTCATGGTCATCTGATCAAACTGCATGATAAAAAGTATGCTATTAGGCAAAATAGTTTATGTGCAATGATACCTGAAAGTTGCACCTTAATATACTAGAGGAAAAAAGAAACGCAACAAAAATAAATTTGATCATACCTTTTGTTTTTGTCTTTCTCAAAGTCACCTTCATTGGAGTACTTTTTTCAATGCATAGTTAAACTTCATCATTTGACATCAAAATTTCATCAAGGTCACATGTTGTACGTGCCATTAATATACGTTTAAATGAGAAGGGTCTGGCGTCAATGTTAAATGTGTTCTTGCACGCAATCCAATTAGACGTCAACGATTCCTGGCTGAAATTTGATTGCTGTACTCTCCATGAATAGCATCAACAGTTTTATTCGATAAGAGAATTTGTTTCGGTAGGTAAAATAAACGAACGTTATGGGTCTGACGTCGTGACGTTAGACGTTCACCATCGCTTTTCGGGCGACCGTCAGTTGTTCTGTTCGTTTTATGACGTTATCTCAAACAATATTTTGTCAACTGATGTACACCAAAGTCAGCAGCAATTGGGGGGTTGAGATGTTCAATTCTTAAACATCACAATTTCTACCGGATGACGTCTTTGATTAAGTCGCAAAATGATATGAGGGATTAAATATCACAAGGATCAATATCAAGAAACAGTACCCTGTAATAATCAGTAACAAGTTTGACTTAATAACATAAAAGAATTAAGAGAAATGACAAAAAATAGTTGTTGCGTTACTTCTTTCCTCTAGTATACTACCAAGCATTTTTTTTACTATTTCATTAACTTAAAAGCCCTGTTATGTAGATTCCAAAATTTGACACTGGAAATAGGACAATTCCATGAAATTTGGCTGCAAAAGAGTTAATTTTTGTACATAAAATTCATTTTCGAAAATGGTGATTTTACCGTCTGGGACAGCCTTTTGATTTGCAGTTTTTATTGCCATTTGAGAAATACTTGAGCACAGATTTGTGATATTTTAAGACTCCATTCCAAAGAAACACGAGACATGTATTGCTGTAATTGTACGGGAAAGTGTAATCGGCGATCGTTAGTTTAAATTGAAATGACAACCCGCAATTTAAGATTCTCCGAGTATTTGCATGTAAACCGTAATTACAATCTAAACGTGTCAATCAAGTTAATCTATTTATGAATGCTGGTGTGATCACGTGTGTGATGAATAGGTATTGGTTATAAGAGACAGAGGAAAGTCGTTAACAAAAGTTATTAAAGAAGCCTAGCACTGAATTGTGTGATAAAATTGACTACGTTTTCCATTATGACTGTATTGATAAACTGTAGGCATTGTTATAAAACCTCGAAACTATGATTTGAATCAAGCCGTATTTACGAGAGTTTCTAACAGCACTCTACAAAAAAATATTTATCCTAAATTACGCCACGTTTACAAGTGTAAAATCCGCCCTTTACTAATTGCTGTACATTAACACGTAGTTGGATAAAGAATCAGACATACATAATTATTAGCAAGATTCTGTAAGAGGTCCCTTAATGTAGTCCAACCCTAGTGAAATTCACACGGCGTCCTAATTTTTCGTGCGACGTCGTTAACATTCGTTACGTAGCCGAAACTATTCGGGTGACGTCGTAAACATTCGGCGGTGAAATCTTCCCGAATAGCTCCGACCTCGTATGAATCTCACTAATGGTGGTCTACCTTAACGCATTCGAGACCAACAAGGAAAACGCAATCTATTCAAGGTCCATGATATTCTGATATAGTTTAACAAATTTCCAAAAGACAAATTTTGGACTGGTCCAAATTCAAACATGTTGCAGACAACAATTTCAAGTTAAGGAAATTCAAACTTTTTTCGTCTTTTGTGTAGTAAAACATAGTGGGAAATGAAGAAATTGCTTGTCACAAGCAATTTCTTCATTTTACACAATGTTTTCCCAAGCCATTTGTGTTAGGGGAGTCAAAAAGAGTCACTGTGTGGTAATGGGTTAACCACTGCCTGTAGCAGCTCTTATGCAGAAACTTCGATCACGGTCAGACTGCATAGCAAATTTATATGAATCCGTAGCAATAGAGCCGCGGCCATGGTGCAGTTGGTAGCACATCGGCCTCTCATTCGAGAAGTCCCGGGTTCGATACCCGGCCACGGCAAACACCCATTTCGACAAAAATGTCACTCATCAATAGTTTGATATCGTGAACCTATGTGGGAGAGCAGCTGAAGGCTCGGTAAGGGTGTTGTGGTAGTACTGGTATAAGAAACGACAAGGAATACATGGTTAGGTGCTCCAGCTGCGCTATATGACCATAGCAGTTGAAAACGGCGTAAAACCCATATAAAATAAACCGTACCTATAGAAACTTCTATGGGGCATTTTTCTAGATCCCGGCTTATTTGTAGAAAGAGTAATGGGTAATTATTCGAAATCGAACAAATAAAAGAAGCATATACCAAACAACCCATGCAGATGGACACATGAAATTATGTGACATTTAACTGTTTTCCAATGGTTCTACATGAATTACATGTACCCATAGTGCATCCATATCCTAGTGGCCTTAAAGTGACATTTCACATTTATTTCATTTTTTAAAAGTATGTCTTGATGCAAAGATTGTTTATCCTAATGCGTAGAAATGATATCAGTTTTTTTTTAAGTTGTTATTTATAAGCGAAAATATGCCTTCAAAGTTGAGACAGAAATGACAAATTCTATATAAATCTGAACTGTTGTCCACAACAATTTGTTTAATTTTAGCACAAAAATATTCATTTCTCGTAAACGGTTCGATATTTTGGCTTACAATTTTCAGAATTTTCATAAGAAAACATGCTCTTTCAGATAGAATAAAAGTAAAATTTATGTAAAAATAATTTTGAAATGTCACTTTAAGGTAGAATACCCGTTATGTGGCAATTTTGAAATTCATTTATAATCGGATTTTTTTGCGAGTGGCGTCGTTACGGATCTTAGCTTATTCGGGCGCGGTCGTAAACATTCGGCGGTGAAAAGTTCCACCGCCGAATGTTTTCGACGTCGCCCGAATAATTTCGACGTCGCGCGAATCTCATAAGGGGTAGACTTCCTTAGACTAATTTAAAGATAAATAAAGATAGGATGACCGTGTGACGTGACGATTTAATGTCAAATGCTCTAGACATCATTATAACACATCTTTGGTAAGGTAGAGATTCACGCAACGTCACATTTTTTTTGGCGACTTCGGTAAACATTTGACGGTGTGGTAGATCGCTGCCAAAACTCAAAACAGCGGTTGGAGATACATATGGCGCGCGAACAGGGTCTAAAGTCATTATAGCGCTAAACCGATAATTAAAATAGGGGTAGACCGGTAAAAATACCGGTCTACCCTTATAATTTTACCGGTCTACCGATAAAAATATTGGTCTACCCTTAAAATAAGGGTAGACCCCTATTTTAAATAACGGTCTAGCGATAAATTACCGGTAGACCGATAGTTATTTTTGACCCTTCTGCCCGAAATCTCATTAGCCAATCAAATGGCTCGTTACATCCTCAACACAACGGAAATAAGTGATATTTGCTGCGGGATTTGTATGTTTATAATGGCGACCGGAACGATGCAGATGATCTATTTTTCGTGTGATTTCGGGCTTTACACGGTGTTACAGACGATGACAGGCGTTTCTTGGGAGAAATTCTTTATTCTTTCAAGTACTTGGTGTCTGAAAATACAGAACGGATATCGAAATGCTGCGTTCTTGGTAATTTTATTACTTGAAATGAATTATATTTTCTTTTAAATAATCTGCCTCAGAACTTTCTAGGCGGTTCAAAAGCTCATGTGAGCTTATGTTATTGTTATTCAGTCTTGCCGACTTTAAATAAAATTTACTTACTTACACTCCTTCCCCTATTATCTCTTTTTTTACCGTATTTATTCTAATAAACGGCCGGTTTAATCAAGTTTGCAAAGTTTTGGTACAAGGACTGTAAAATAAGATTTTGTGATGTAATTAGCCGTGTGCGATTTAGGCCGGTAGAGCTCTTCCAGAAGAGACTGGTTTCCGCCTCTGATACACTACGTAGTAGAAAAAATACTACGTAGTGTATCAGAGGCGGGAACCAGACTGCATCAGATTCTTCTTCCAGAAGACAACTTCTGGCCTAAATCGCACACGGCTATTCTTTCATTGTAAACAGATTGTCGGTCAGGAGATCCTCTCTTTCATTGCTTTTAGGGAGTGATATTTCAGCATTCCCATTCAGGCAAGAACTCACTTAAATTACGCAAATAAATTGCGCGCTAGTTTTACTTCATATTGTGTACATGCACGCAATGTTTTTTTTGTAAGGTCAGCGTCGAATTTGGGCTTGGAGCTAATGATAAACTAGAAACCTAATACGCCACTGTTAATCTCCATGTTAATCATCCTTGTCAGTCAAATAATTCCCACTAGGGTTGTCGTTTATTAAAATGGTCAAACCCGAATGAGTATATAGAATAATCAAATGCCGTCATCGGAATTTTCTTCTGTATCTGCAGAGACTGCAATGTCGGGCATTTTTGACCTTTCGATTCTAGTAACAAACAACTCCCTGTACGAAAAAAAGAGGCGGATTCCGCTTGGAAAACAGGCGTAAATGAGGCGTAAATGAGGCGTAAATGGCAATTTACGCTTGTAACAGTGGCGGATTTATACTTTACGCCTCGTTCACTGTGTATAGTAGTGACGGAAATTAAAGGCGTAAAATGAAAAGGAGGCGAAATTTTATCACAACAGGCGTAATGTAAAACTTTGATTTTTGAGCAAGCATAATTTTTTAACTTAGCCATTTTAACAAGGCGGAAAAGCTGTTTCTTAAAGCAGGAAATAACTTAAACCTTCCAGGGAGGCGTTTTTTTGGACTTAGCAATTTTATAATGACGCGATTCCAATATACTAGCCATTTTCATTTTGCACTGCATAAGATAAAGGCAAAGAAAAAGCTTTTGTTAAGAAGGTCAAACCTCAAACTCAAGGTCACAAGGTCAAGTTCCAAGATTGATGGTCTTGGAAGGAGGTATGCAAGAGTAAAATATCAAGACTCTATCTGTAATAGTGATTAGAATATAGGCCAAGTTGTTAAAGTTCTTGTAAAGTAAATGCCTTAATGTAAAGGTCCTAATGCCAAAGGTCATGATCCCAAATGAAAGGTCTTAACAAGTTCTATCCTTATATGTGAAATATCAAAGCTCTTTATCTTACAGAGTATGAGATGTAGGCCAGGTTAACCAGTAGGTCAAACTTCAAGGTCAAGGTCACAAGGTCTAAATTCCTGAATGAAAGAAAATGTCAGGTAGTATCTTTGTGTGAAATATCAAGGCTCTATCTAAACAAGAAGTGTTTGTAAAACATAATACACCTCCTCAAGGGCCTACCTTTAATGTAGGTCAAAGTTGAGGTCAACTTGGAATTGGATTTAATGGAGTTGTACGCCCCACTCATCAGCTAAGGTCATATAAAGTTGAGGTCAAGGTCACAAGGTCCAAAGTCATGATCAAATGTGAAAGGTCTTGGTAGGAGGTGTCTATGTGTGAAATATCATGTCTGTATGTGTAAAAGTACATGAAATATAGGCCAGGTTAAAGTTCTTTAAAGTAGGTCAAACGCCAAGGTCATGGTCAAATGCAAAAGGTCTTGGTAGGAGGTGTCCATGTGTGAGATATCAAGGCTGTACATGTAAAAGGACATGAGATAGAGGCCAGATTAAAGTTTTTAAAAAGTAGGTCAAAGTCCAAGGTCAAGGTCACAAGGTCCAAGGTCATGGTCAAAGGTAGGAGGTGTCCATGTGTGCAATATCAAGAATGTATGTGTAAAAGGACATGGGATAGA
Source organism: Fragum sueziense (assembly GCA_963680895.1). Lineage (NCBI taxonomy): Eukaryota > Metazoa > Mollusca > Bivalvia > Cardiida > Cardiidae > Fragum > Fragum sueziense. Next base: position 6,126,115 of record OY804606.1, on the reverse strand, counting down.
GGCTGGGTTAAAGTTTTAAAAAAGTAGGTCAAATGCCAAGGTCAAGGTCACAAGGTCATGGTCAAATGTGAAAGGTTTTGGTTTGAGGTGTCTATGTGAGAAATATCAAGGCTGTATGTGTAAAAGAGCATGATATATCGGCCAGGTTAAAAAAAATTAAAAGTAGGTCAAACTTCAAGGTCAAGGTCACAAGGTCCAAGGTCATGATTCTAAATGAAAGGTCTTGGCAGGAGGTATCCATGTGTGAAATATCAAGGCTCTATCAATAATAGTGCATGAGATATAGGCCAGGTTAAAGTTTTTTAAAAGTAGGTCAAACTCCAAGGTCAAGGTCACTAGGCCAAAGGCCATGGTCTCAAATAAAAGGTATTGGCAGGAAGTATCCATGTGTGAAATATTATGGCTGTATCTCAAATAGTGCCTGAGATATATAGTTCATAAGATATAGAATTAACTTTGTGGAAATAAGGTCTCCCAGTCTATTTTCTCCCAGTCTATGACCATTTCCTACTTCCTGTCTAGAAAATTGGAGGGAATTTTGCTTCTCTGACTTTTTGCAAAGTTAATGATTGAGACATGAATACAAACATTGATACTGGGTATTGATGAATCAAGAAATTAAGGGGCTCACTAAATGGTAGGACCAAGTGAGGCAATATTGGTGAGTCTTCTTTTGACTAAATTAAACAAATTCAAATGTTCATTTTAACCATTCCCCACCCACATATTATGTATTAATATCTAGGAGGCGTAATTATAAGGCAGATTCCGCCTGTAATTTCTTAAAAATTCCAAGCGGAATCCGCCTCATAATTCTATCTAGTTACGCCTCCTAGCAATTACGCCTGTAAAAAAATCCGCTTCATTTGCATATTCCGTCTCTAAAAATTCCGGTTAATTAACATTTTACGCCTTTAAATTACGCTTGGTTTCCGCTTGGTTTCCGTCTCATTCTTATATTTCTTTAAACAAGCTTTAACTAGCGGAAAATGAGACGGATTCCGTCTCATAATTCCGTCTCTTTTACGGGCGTAATTTTTCGTACATGTCGGCTGTATCTATCATTCAAATAATTTCCACTCGAGTTGTTCATTAAAATGGTCGAACCCGCATGAGCGAATGATGTCATCGTAATTTTCTTCGGCATCTGCAGAGACTGCAATGTCAGGCTGCCAGTTGAAATTAGGAGAGTTTTTCCCCATTAGTAAGCTTGAAATTTAGATTTTATTGTTACAGTATTGTCTATCGGATATTGACGACTTTTTAACTTTATGTAACTTGAACATGTACAGTAGATCAAAACAAAAATGACCGTTCGCGCCCAATATTTTAGCGTGAACCAACAAGGAACGTCACTCGTCTAACACTAAATCAAGTTCAAAAAGAGTTGCCTATCATTGCCTGCATTAACCCTTTCCCAAACAAGACCTGGTTTTGAAGTCCCCTAAAGAAATAATTGGGAAAAACATTGAGGCAAAAGAAGAAAATGCTGATGATCAACGATTCAACATATTATATACAATGATGTGCTTGAAATACATGGCTTCTGCAATGTACCCATACTATGACTTTTGTCAAACAAAGGTAAAGGTAAAGGTTTGTTTATTATAGTGTCACCCCTATATAAAGGGCCAGCCAGTTTTGGCTTATGAGACACTCTCTTTCTCAATACGCAGTACCTCCCGATTCCCCACTCATGATGCCGGGCGTCTGGCAGAGATGGGTCTACGGTAACCATTAATTTAACTAGCTGGCGGCTCACCAACCGGTCACATCAGTTCTAATCCGGTAGGCCGGCTTCCACCGGGATTCGAACCTTCGACCTCCCGCTTCCAAATATCTGATAACAGTAAGCCAAGCTTGGATGGAACTTAAAGGGGTCCATGCTAGGTTTTTATGCTTCTGAATTGTTCGGGAACTCATATTTGTGCATGGAAAAACAATTTGCAATGCATAAAAACCTCAATCATGGAGAATAACCATCTTTCCTTTGCTATCTAAAGATCAATCCTTTACAAGCGTGTATACACATTCCATTTTTAGCGAGCCGGGACTTTATGTCCTCGGAGCTAATGTCACAGCCCTAGTGTCGGCGTCAGCGTCGGCGTCAGCGTTGCGTCTTCAAAAACTTTAACCTGGTTTATATCTCAGGCACTATTTGAGATACAGCCTTGATACTTCACACTTGGATACCTCCTGCCAAGACCTTTCATTTGGGACCATGACCTTTGACCTAGTGACCTTGACCTTGGAGTTTGACCTACTTTAAAAAAATTAAACTGGGCCTATATCTCTGTGCTATTACACATACAGCCTTGATATTTCACACATGGACACATCCTACCAAGACCTTTCACATTTGACAATGACCTTGGACCTTGTGACCTTGACCTTGGACTTTAACCTACTTTAATAAAAACTTTAACATAGCCGATATAGCATGTCCTTTTACGGCCTTGATATTTGACACATGGACACCTACAACCAAGACCTTTCACATTTGACCATGACCTTGGACCTTGTCCTTTATGTTTGACCTACTTTTATAATACATTAACCTGGCCTATATTTCTTGTCATTTTACACATACAGCCTTGATATTTCACACATGGTCACTTCCAACCAATTTCATTTTTGACCATGACCGTGGACCTTGACCTTGGAGTTTGACCTACTTTTAAAAAACTTAAACTAGGCATATATCTCATGTCCTGTTACATTTACAGTCTTGATATTTTACACATGCACACCTCCTACCTTTCACATTTGACCATGACCTTGGCCTGTGTCACCTTGACCTTTGATTTTTACATACTTTTAGAAATCTTTAACCTAGCCTTTATCGTATGTCCTATTACTCCTACAGCCTTGATATTTCACACATAGACACCTCCTACCAAGACCTTTCACATTTGACCATGACCTTGAATATTGCAACCTTGGCCTTGGAGTTAGACCTTTTAAAAAAACTTAAACCAGGCATATATATCATATATCCTTTTACACCTACAGCGTTGATATTTCACACATGGACACCTCCAACCAAGACCTTCCACATTTGACCTTGACCTTGGCATTTGGCCTACTTTTAAAAACTTTAACCTGGCCTATATTTCATTTTACTTTGACATATATAGCCTTGATATTTTACACATAGACACCTCCTACCAAGACCTTTCATATTTGACCATGACCTTAGACCTTGTTACCTTGACCTTTGACTTTGACCTACATCAAATGTAGGCCCTTGAGGGGGCATATATGTTCTACAAACATCTCTTGTTACATTTTAAGTGAAGAAGACACCATGCAAGTTTATGACCGGCACATGGGTTTCTGGAAATCCAGAATCTGGGTGAGCAGGTGGCATCCACTTCTTGGTCTGGAGTGTAATAATAATAAGTTATGTCTGATTAGGTCATGGGATGCTTGTAAAAATCTATAAGCTACAATTATTAGTCCCCCACCGGTTACCGGTTGGGGGACTATAGGTTTGCTCGATTCCGTCTGTCCGTCCGTCCGTCTGTCCGTCCGTCCGTCTGTCCGTCACACTTTTGTCCGGGCTATATCTTCTAAACCATATGTGCTAACAACTTCAAACTTGGTACACTTATAGATCTCATTGAGGAGAAGTGTCATGTTCAGAAACCGTTACTCTGCCACGCCCACTTTTTGAGTTATTGCCCTTTGTTGTTTTTACCCTTACATTCTTGTCCGGAACGTATCTCCTAAACTATGTGTGCTAGCAACTTCAAACTTTGTACACTTATAGATCTCATTGAGGAGAAGTGTCATGTTTAGGAACCGTTACTCTGCCACGCCCACTTTTTGAGTTATTGCCCTTTGTTGTTTTTACCCTTACATTCTTGTCCGGAACGTATCTCCTAAACTATGTGTGCTAGAAACTTCAAACTTTGTACACTTATAGATCTCATTGAGGAGAAGTGTCATGTTTAAGAACCATAACTCTGCCACGCCCACTTTTTGAGTTATTGCCCTTTGTTGTTTTTACCCTCACATTCTTGTCCGGAATGTATCTCCTAAACTATGTGTGCTGGCAACTTCAAACTTTGTACACGTATAGATCTCATTGAGGAGAAGTGTCATGTTCAAGAACCATAACTCTGCCACGCCCACTTTTTGAGTTATTGCCCTTTGTTGTTTTTAGCCTTACATTCTTGTCCGGATCATATCTCCTAAACTATAAGTGCTAGCAACTTCAAACTTTGTACACTTATAGATCTTATTGAGGATAAGTGTCATTTACAGAAATCGTTACTATGCCACGCCCACTTTTTGAGTTATTGCCCTTTGTTGTTTTTACCCTTACATTCTTGTCCGGAACATATCTCCTAAAATATGTGTGCTAGCAACTTCAAACTTTGTACACTTATAGATCTCATTGAGGAGAAGTGTCATGTTCAAGAACCATAACTCTGCCACGCCCACTTTTTGAGTTATTGCCCTTTGTTGTTTTTACCCTTACATTCTTGTCCGTATCATATCTCCTAAACTATGTGTGCTAGCAACTTCAACCTTCGTACACTTATAGATCTTATTGAGGACAAGTGTCATGTTCAAGAACTGTTATTCTGCCACGCCCACTTTTTGAGTTATTGCCCTTTGTTGTTTTTACCCTTGCATTTTTGTCAGGAATATATCTCCTAAATCATAAGTGCTAGCAACTTCAAACTTTGTACACTGATAGATCTTATCGAGGACAAGTGTCATGTACAAGAACTGTTACTCTGCCATGTCCACTTTTTGAGTTATTGCCCTTTGTTGTTTTTAGTCTTACATTCTTGTCCGGATCATATCTCCTAAACTTAAAGTGCTAGCAACTTCAAACTTTGTACACTTATAGATCTCATTGAGGACAAGTGTCATGTACAAGAACTGTTACTCTGCCACACCCACTTTTTGAGTTATTGCCCTTTGTTGTTTTTACCCTTGCATATTTGTCAGGAATATATCTTCTAAACCATAAATGTTAGCAACTTCAAACTTGCTACACTTATAGATATCATTGAGGACAAGTGTCATGTACAAGAACTCAGTCACTCTGCCATGTCCACTTTTTGAGTTATTGCCCTTTGTTGTTTCTATCCTTACATTTTTGTCCCGAACTTATCTCCTAAACCATAAGCCCTAGCAACTTCAAACTTTGTACACTGGTAGATCTCATTGAGAAGAAGTGTAATGCACAAGAACTGTTACTCTACCACATCCACTTTTTTAGTTATTGTCCGTTGTTGTTTTTTATCCTTACATTTTTGTCGGGACGATATCTCCTGAGCCATCAGTGCTAGCAACTTCAAACTTTGTACACTTATAGATCTCATTGAGGACAAGTGGCATGTACAAGAATCATTCTTCTCCGCCCACTTTTGGAGTTATTGCCCTTGGTTGTTTTTACCCTTATATTTTTGTTTGGGACATTTTGTCCAAAACCTAATGTGCTAGCAACTTCAAATTTTGTATACAGTTATAGATCTAGTAAGTAGGAGATATATTATAAGAAAGGATTTTTTGTTATCCGGTGGGGGACTCCTGTATTGCATCGCAATCCGACATGCACTTGTTTTTGTTTGCTATGCAAGCCACCTTGTGACGTTTCTTGCCAATTATCAAAAGCAGCCCAAGCAAGCACACTGTTCCTGACAGGAAAGGGCTTGCAAATGTTCAAAGGTTGTTAAAATTCCATGACCAAATTTCACATTATAATATCAACAATCTGCATCATTCAAGACATGTATTTGACTATTACAGGACTGGAATGAGGTGTAATGCTGGTGATTTGTTCCCTATTTGACAGTATAGATTGTTATATTGATGAAACATTTTGTTACTCATGGGAAAACCAATTTTTGTTAAGGTAGGTAGGTGCCAGTTATATTCCTTCTTCCCTCCTGTCCATGATCCCTTGGCTTCAAGACAAACTTAAATTTAAAAGAAAAAATGCATGATGACTGAGATTCTGAGTTTTTGTCTTTTATACACCTAAATGATCTTTAGGTTGCATATTTTAAGCCCTGAAAGCTGACAATAGGAGTATTGAACTGAATGTTTAATGAGCTGGGATAAAAAAAAAGAGTTGTTTTGGCATGATAGACCAATGTGGATTCAGATTGAATGTTAAATATATGCCAGAAGGAAATTTGTTCTTTGACTCATTACTGAACATTACAGACTGATTCCAAATCAAAAATGCTGTGCAAACAACAATATCTAATGAATTTGATTCTACATTTTTGGTCTTTCTTGGTAGAAAATATTGTGAAAATGAAGAAATTACTTGTGACAAGCATTTTCTTCCTTTTTCACCATGTTTTCCATAGATTTTATCTTTTGGGGTGTCAAAAAGTGTCATTATGTTATTGTGGGAATGGGCATATTTATTTTCCAGTTTATGAGCAACTTTCAGTATATATATGGCTCTCATCCAACCATTTCCTAATCATTTTTCTGCTCCCCGAAGGGAGAGCATATAGTCGCCACTTTGTCTGTCCGTCCGTCCTGTCTGTCCGTCCGTCCGGAGTGATTTCTCCATAACCCGCAGGCCAAATCAAATGAAACTTACCATGTGAACTCCCTTTGACAAAATGCTGATGTATCTTTCCTAGTTTTCAGATTTGAGGCCTCGTCATGGGAAAAGGGGACTTAAGGTAAAATACAGTTTTCCTCTAATTTCTCCTAGTCTAATGGTCAGAATTTGATGAAATTTCATATTTGAGTAGCAAATCAGATGCCCTTGACAATAAAGTGCTCTCCATGGCATACATTTATTGTGACAATGACTTATTCGTGGAGCATTGTCCGTCACTGACGGCCCTTGTCAGACCTGTTTTTGTTGAGAGAAAGTTTGTGAATACATTGAGGTAAAAGAAGAAAATGCTGATATTTTGTCTAATAAGCAGTATTTTCTTTCTTTTTCCTCAAAATTTTCTTTGTTGAGATTTACACAATTCTAATTCTTATCAACATCAGTTTTGTCATATAAAGCAGTGTTCACTATCGAAATTCTGAAATATTATTGTTTTGGAAAGGGTTGAATAATTTTTTCTGTATTTGTAGAGATTGGAGGGTGCACATGTCCTGTAGCTGTAGGTAGAACAAAAGTGACATTCAGAGAAGCTTTTAAGTTTTAACAGAACCTTGTAGGTAAGTTTACCCTTACCACATGACTGAACTTTAGACCAGTCCAAATTGAAAAGGGATCCAGGGAATTTTTGTTATTAATATATATGAATTGAATTAGTGGTATACAAAAATACATGTCATTAGGGTGGAAACTATTCATATTGTGGAAAATTAAGTCAATGCTGCTTATCAGTAAAATGGAAACTTGATAATTTGACAGTAACTTAAGGGATTGGTGTTAAACAATTTTGATAGCTTGTAGGCATCATTCTCTGACAAAATCAGCATGACCTCTGAATTTCTTATCATTTGCATCAATTATCTAAGGTGACAATGTATTCATTTTAATTAGACACCGGTCAAGTTTAACTTAAGTTCTGTATAAGTTCACGTTTGTGTTTGCATATCGTTTTAGATCTTTCTCTTTGAATGGCAACTTTTCATTACATTCACTAGACTCACTGAATATGTCATTTAATTGCAAAACTCTCAATAAAAAAAATGAATATAAAACATATGAATGCATACAATTGTGGAGAAAAACGCCCTAAATGGTCTTGCCATGATATTATTTAATAGTTTTTTTCTTTTTCTTGAATACAGCCAAACAGCATTTTTAGTGAGCCAGCCGGGACTTTAAGTCCGGGGAGCTCATGTCACAGCCCTAGTGTCGGCCTCGGCGTCAGCGTCTTCAAAAACTTTAACCTGGCCTATATCTCAGGCACTATTAGAGATACAACCTTGATATTTCACACATGGATACTTCTTGACAAGACCTTTCATTTGGGACCATGACCTTTGACCTTGGAGTTTGACCTACTTTTAAAAAACTTCAACCTGGCCTATATCTCGGGCACTATTAGGGATACAACCTTGATATTTCACACATAAATACTTCTCAACAAGACCTTTCATTTGCGACCATGACCTTTGACCTAGTGACCTTGACCTGAGTTTGACCTACTTTTTAAAAAACTTTAACCTGGCCTATATCTCATGCACTATTATAGATAGAGCCTTGATATTTCACATATGGATACCTCATGCCATGACCTTGACCTTGAGACAATGACCATTGACCTAGTGACCTTTACCTTTGACATTGGACTCCTTTTTTTGCGACAAGCTCTCGTATAGGCGAGCTACATTGTCCGCGGACAATTCTTGTTTTATTTCTTCTTAGCCCAACTTGACATTTCTGACAGACAACAAAATAAATGTCTATAAAGATTGGATTTGTGTACATTATAACACAGAAAATATTGAGACAACAGGAGAAAATGCTTATTTTCTTCTTTGGTCATAATCAGCATTTTCTCCTTTGGTCTCAATATTTATTATGCCCCCTTTCGAAGAAAATAGGGGTATATTGTTTTGCAATTGTCGGTCGGTTGGTCTGTCGGTTGGTAGGTCCGTAGACCAAACCTTGTCCGGAGTATAACTCAAAAAGTATTAAAGGTAGAATCATGAAACTTCATAGGTGGATAGAATTTATTATGGAGAGGTGCAGTGCACAAGAACCATAACTCTGCTGATTAATTTTTAGCTCCACTGGCCGAAGGCCAGCGAGCTAATGTCATGGCATTGTGTCCGTCGTGCTGCGTCCGTCTGTAAACTTTTCTTAAAAAATCTTCTACTCTCAAACCAGTGGACCAATTTTACCAAACTTGGCTGAAATGTTCCTTGGGTGGTGCTTCACTTAAATTGCGAAAAATTTTTGATTGGTCCATAAATGTGGGCGTGGTAGGGCGGGGCTTATAAGACAAAATAATTCGTTAAAAATCAACCAGTTGGCCAATTTTAACCAAACTTGGCGGAATTGTACCTTATGTGGACCTTTATCTGAATCGACTGTGAAATTCTGATTGGTCAATAAATGTGGGCGTAGCAGGGTGGGGCTTATCAGACTTTAGGGAAATCACAAAATATTTCCTCAAAAATCTTCTTCTCTCAAACCAGTGGGCCAATTTTGATTAAACTTGGCAGAGACGTTCTTCACTTGAAATACTTTAACCTGGTCTATATCTCAGGCACTATAAGAGATACAGCCTTGATATTACATACATACATACATCTCGACATGACCTTTCATTTGGGACCATGACCTTTGACCTTGTGACCTAGACCTTGGAGTTTGACCTACTTTTGAAAAACTTTAACCTGGCCTATATCTCAGGCACTATTAGAGATACAGCCTTGATATTTCATACATAGATACATCTCGACAAGACCTTTCATTTGGGACCATGACCTTTGACCTTGTGACCTTGACCTTGGAGTTTGACCTACTTTTGAAAAAATTTAACCTGGCCTATATCTCAGGCACTATTAGAGATACAGCCTTGATATTTCATACTTAGATATATCTCGACAAGACCTTTCATTTGAGACCATGACTTTTGACCTTGTGACCTTGACGTTTGACCTACTTTTAAAAAAATTGCTGTTTTTGTGACAAGCTCTCGTATAGGCGAGCTATGTTGTCCGCGGACAACTTTTGTTTACTTGTTGTTTTTAGAAGAAATATGACAAGCAAAGTAGGTGTAGCGTTTTCACTTTTGTTCAGTATATATACAGTCTTGATATTTCACACATGGACACCTCCAACCAAGCCATTTCATATTTGACCATGACCTTAGACCTTGTGACTTTGACCTTGGACTTTAACCTGCATCAAATGTAGGCCCTTGAGGGGGCAAACATGTTTTACAAACATCTCTTGTTTTATTTAACCCTTTCCCAAACAAGACCTGGTTTTGACGTCCCTAATAGAATTGGCTTAAGAAAACATTGAGACAAAAGAAGAAACTGCTGATGACCTCGATATTTTCTTGGCTATATCACACACAATTTCAATCTTAATTAACATCCATTTTGTCGTCTGCAGCAGCTTTTGAATTGGACCTGCCTAAAATGTTGTCGTTTGGAAAAGGGTTAAGGGACATCAAAACTAGGTCTTGTTTTGAAAAGGTTAAATTTTCTTCAATACATTTAAAAAGTTCAAGTGAACAGGATAGCATGAATCCTGATCACACAATAAGATGATCTGATGTGGATGCATGATGCTATCAAAATACTACACAATCCCTATTTCCATAGATTTCAATTCGAATCCACTATATATTTTGTAGGTTGGACATTTAACACAACAGACAGTCTAGTATGATTGGAGAGTTTGTGAGGTAAGTCTTGAAACTGATTTGTAAGAACCTTCATGTCATTTTAGTCTTTTATGGATCCAGACCAGCAATACAACTGCAAGTCTATACTTGATTGGGATACAAAAAGTTTAATTAAGTATTCAACCCTTTCCAAAATAAGCCTTGGTAAATATTGAGCCAAGGAAAGAATGTTGATAATGTTCATTTTCTCCTGTTGCCTGAAATATTTACATGTATTGTACCATAATACATGTATTATTCTTCGTGAGCATCCATCCTTTTTCGTCTGCAGTTACTTTCATATCATTCTAAAATTTTGTCATAAACAAAAGGACTAAAGAGAAAATGATTTAAAAAATGCATTTTTACTGATCTAATTTGTTGAGGTAAGAAAAATGTATATCATAAAAAGGTCATGTGATGATTATCTCTAGTGACAGTGTTTCATTTATATTAACCCCATTACCAAACGACAAACTTTTAGACTTGTCCAAATTCAAAGATGATGCAGACGACAATTTCGAGTGTATGAAATTTTACATTTTTTGCTCTTTTTCCATAGAAAACATGGTGGGAAATGAGGAAATTGCTTTTAAGAAGCAATTTCTTCATTTTCCATGATGTTTTCCAAAGCCATCATCATCTTGTGGGGAGTCAGAAAGAGTCATTGTGTGGTAATGAGTTAATATCATACAGTACAAATGTTCCTTAAACTATAAAAGAAAATGCGTAATCTGTATGGCTTGAACAATACAATAAACTGAATACTTCAAAATAGTTACACAATGTATATATTTGAAAATAAGCCCTATGTTGTGGGATTTTTGTTTGAGGATTTAACCCCAAATCCTTCAAATTATCTACATGCAATAAAAACTCAGCACATGTTGTGGGTTCTCAGACCCACTGGAGATATTATTCCAATGTAGATATAGAGCAGAATCTTAAGCAACATGACAATCTGTGACATCCTTCTTATATCAATGAAGAAATTTCACGGTCAGAGACCATGTCCCAAATACCATTCCTTGGAGTAATTATGTAAAAAGTTTACAAACAACTGAATGAGTGGACACTTCACAAAGACATTAGGCCAGTGGCTTTAAAAGTAAATGCAATGATTTTCAGGGGTAAAATAAGTTTTTATACGCTCAAAGGGTTGTATTATGTTATTGTCTACATTGTCTGTCTGTCTGTCTGTCCGTTAGCAAATTCGTGTCCGGTCCATAACTTTGAAACTATAAGGCCTATAGTCTTGAAACTTCACAGGTGTATAGATCTCATAGCTAGGGTGTGCAGGGCACATTCCCAAAAACAAGCAGGAGAACAAAACAAAACAAACACTACCATCATAATAAATACAATATACTATAGTGTTTGCTAGAAAATACATCCTAAGGATCAATGAAAAGTTCAAAACATCGGCCATTTATTTCTTAGCTTCGGGCGTATAATGCCACGCCCAGCGTTGCTCTTGTTTTTAAATTGTTTGAATACATTTAAAAGAGCTTGTCTCTTAATCTTATATTCAAAATTATGTCTATGATATATTTGCAGGTCTGTTCTCATGTAGGATTAATGCTGTACTGGATGAATGAGAAATGCCATGCCAACAAAGTCCTGACAGTCACTCTGTATACCTTGATTTGTGGAAAAATTGCCATATCCAGAAGTTTAAGACATTGAATTCACCTCAACCATTGTGCAGAAATGTGAACTTTGATATACACTCATTGTATTTTTAGCTCATCTGAGCATGAAAGTGCCCATGGTGTGTTATTGTGATACTGCTGTGTCCGGCGTCGATCAAACTTTACCTTCTGTGCACTCTAGATGCCACAGATTTTGCCTAATCAACCTGAAAATTAGTAAGAATGGTTGTCTTGATGAAATCTTGGACAACTTGGAAAATGGGTCATCTTTGGTCAAAAACTAGGTCACTATAACAAATTTTAGAAAAACCTTGAGTGCACCCTAAAGGCCACATTTTTTGCCCAACCAATCTGAAAATTGGTCAGAATGATTGTCTTGATGATATCTAGAACAAGTTTGAAATTGGGTCATCTGGGGTCAAAAACTAGACCATGGGGTCAAATCTTAGAAAAAGCTTGTGTACACTCTACAGGCCACATTTTTTATACGCCCGAAGGGTCGTATTATGTTATGGCCCCGCTCGTCTGTCTGTCCGTCCATCCGTCCGTCCGTCTGTCCGTCCGTCCGTTAGCAATTTCTTGTGTGCGCAACTCCTCCTACAGTTTTGATCGGAATTTGATCAAACTTGCCACAATGAATCTCCATGGTGTCTAGTTGTGCATCCCGCTTACGGAATTTAATTAACTCTTTTCGTTCTTGAATTATCTGCCCTTGAATTAAAAAAATGCCCATTTCCTTGTGTGCGCAACTTGTCCTACAGTTTTGATCAGAATTTGATCAAACTTGCCACAATGAATCTCCATGGTGTCTAGTTGTGCACACCGCTTACGGAATTTAGATAACTGTTTTAGTTCTTGAATTATCTGCCCTTGAATTTAAGAAAAAATGCCCATTTTTGTCAAAAAATGTCCATTTTCTCCTGTGTGCAACTCCTATAGTTTCAACCAGAATTTAATCAAACTAGCCACAATGAATCTCTATGGTGTCTTGTTGTGCAAACAAAAGCTATTGATAACTTTCCATGTTTGAGTTAACTGCCCTTGAATCGAAAAAATGGCCAATTTTACTGACAAGCCCCTCTCGGGCGTATATGCGCCGCTTTGCGAAGCTCTTGTTGCCCAAGTAACCTGAAAATTGGTCAGAATTGTTTTCTTGACGAAATCTCACACAACCTTGAAAAATGGGTCATCTTGGGTCAAAAACTAGGTCATGGGGTCAAATACCCTGTTTGCTCTCTAGAAGCCACTTTTTTTGCCCAATCAACCTGAAAATTGGTCAGAATGATTGTCTTGGTGATATCTCGGACAAGATCAAAATTGGGTCATCCTGGGTCAAAAACTAGGCCAGGGGTTCAAATTTTAGAAATACCTTGTATGGACTCTAGAGGCAACATTTTTTGCCAATCAACCTGAAAATTGGTCAAAATGATTATTTTTGGATGACCAATTTGAAAGCCTCTGCAGACAAAAAATTAATGCAGTGTACATAATGATTAGATTTACATATTACAGAGAATATGGAGATAAAAAGAGGAAGTGCTGATTGTAAATCAACATTTCCTTCTTTTGTCTCAATTTTTCTGTATGTCTTTGTCATTCAGGGAATATGATCAATGGTTGATGAAAGTTTGTTGCTTTTCCTCTATGTTTTCAAATAGTGACAAATATTTAGACTTGTAAGGGGCATTGTATATACATTACCACAGATGAAATTTAGAATTGGTGAAATTGAAAGAAATTTTTGGATAACATTTTTGGGAATGAAGAAATTGATTGTGACAAGCAATTTCTTCGTTTCACACATTTTTTCCAATCATCAAAGTTAAAAAATGTACTGTTTCAATCAATTTATCTTCAATTTCGGACAGGACTGAAATATTTATGTGACCATCGAAGACGGAACATGAGCTGCGATGCGATAAACGGGGAATTTGGTACATGCAAAAAACAAAGACGCAGGTCAGCTTCGCAGTAATTAACCGCGTATCTGATCAGCGTCCATATTTTCGCTTCTAGGAAAGAACAATCTTTTGTATTCATCAATACAAAATTTCAACACTGTAACCATTTTCTGTGGCTGCCCAGACTCATTTGAGTTGGAATCCCTGAATTGCGATTTTCTCATGTCAAGGCTCATTATGGATCACTGTGTTGTCCAGAGACGCATTCTTTAGATCAAGATTTTTTAAGATTTCTTAATGTGTTTTGAATAAAGCGTTTATAAGACCGAGACTTTGACCGAGCTGTTCTGAATGCTCCATATTTATACAAATGACGTCATCATGACGTCATTTGTATAAAGTATGGAGCATTCGGAACACCGCGGTTTATGAATTACAGAGTATTCGGAACAACTCGGTCAATTGTCTTTAAATTGTTTGTACAGAGTTGACCGAGGGGTTCCGCATGAAGTATAGGGTAATGGCTCCTCCCATTGAGTGTCTTAAAAATCTTGCTCTAAAGAACGCTTTATCCTAAAATATCTTAAGAAATCTCAAGATATCTCAAGAAATCTCGCTCTAAAGAACGCACCTCAGGCATGTTGAATTGGAATTATGTTGTGGGTAGTGAGAAAATTGCTCGTTACATTTGCTCCAATTTGATGGGAGTTGCAGATAACAGGAGAAAAAGTGTTTGTAATACAGCTTTCAGGAAATATTGATGAAAAAGAAGAAACTACTGATACATCAATTTCTTCTTTTCTCCAAGCCAATTTGACAAGTACTGTAAAGGTAGATTTGTATACATTAATATTGAACTTTATTGGACCATAGGGAATTGATAATAAATATTGAAATTTAATTGTAAATGTCTTTATTTTTTCACTAACAATTTTTTTCATCTATCAACCCTTTCTCAAACAGAAAAAAATGAGGGTGATCAAATTTAATAGCTGCTGCAGGTGACACAATCACTTTTGATTGATAAAGAATTTGCACACATTATAGCTAAGAAAATATTGAGGCAAAAGAAGAATTTGATGTCTTTATCAACAGTTTCTTCTGTTGTCTCAATGTTTTCCAAAGACTTCCATATCCTCATGACTTGTACTGTAGGTACAGAATGACCCTTTCCTGAACCCCAAAATTTTAGACTGGTCAAATTAGAGATATGTTGGAAAAGACTTTATAAATACACCATAGAAAATATTGAATGTAAAGGGAAAATTGATGATTGTCAACAATTTCTTCTTTTCTCTTAATATTTTATATTTGAATTCAAAATACATTCTGAATGTATTTCCGATCCGATGAGAGGCATTTAGTTCTGTAGTCTCTCAGTAGCTCCACTGGCCTTCAGGCCAGCGGGCTATTGTCATGGCGGTGTGTCAGTCGTCCGTCCGTCTACTTTTTCTTTAAAAATCTTCTTCTCAGAAACTACGGGATGGATTTCAATCAAACTTCACATGAATGATCATTGGGTGACCTTCTCTCAGATTCCTTCAAAGAAATTGGATTGAATCAGAAGTACCTTAGTTACATGCCCTTGAATGTCAAAATTAGCTGGTTTTGACTCTATTTTTACTCTAAAATCTACAAATATTGAACAATCAAGACAAAACTTTGACAGAATGTTGGTGACTATAGATCTTGCCTTGGTATAATTTTCAGCTTGATCTGAATTTTACATCATGAGTTATGTGCCCTTGAAATTGACAAAATTGCCATTTTCAGCTCTATTTTGACTTTGTTTTCACTCTAGCAAATACAAATATTTACCAATCAAGACAGAACTTTGACAGAATGATGGTGACTATCAGATCTTGCCTAAGTATAATTTTCAGCTTCATTTGAATTTTACATCATGAGTTATGAGCCCTTGAAATTGACAAAATTACTATTTTCTGCTCTATTTTGACTTTGTTTTCACTCTAGCAACTACAAATATTGACCAATCAAGACAAAACTAGGACATAATGTTAGTGATTATAAGATCTTTCCTTGGTATAATTTTCAGCTTGATCTGAATTTTAGATCATGAGTTATGAGCCCTTGAAATTTCGCAAAATTGCCATTTTCAGCTTTATATTCACTTTTACAACCATTAGTATTAACTAATCAAATTGATACAGAACGTTCACTGAATCTTACTGACCATACAATATTACTTGCTTGTAATTTTCAGCTTGGTCATACATTTGCTTGTTTGTGCAGCCTGAACCTCTGAAATTGCATTCAAGAAGACTAACAGTCAGGCCTGTGGAGCGCTTCCAGACCACCAGGGCTGTCTAGTTTTCATTTGTTCCAGACCGAATCAAAACTGTTCCAATTTATCTTGTCTTAACCCTTTCCCAAACAAGACCTGGTTTTGACGTTCTTAATGAAAAGACTTGGGAAAACATTGAGACAAAAGAAGAAACTGCTTTTAATCAGCAGTTTCTCCTTTTGTCTCAATATTTTCTGAGCTATATCATACACAAATCTCATCTCTATAAACACTCATTTTGTCATCTGCAAAGGCTTTCAAATAGGATCACCCTAAAATTTTGTCTTTTGGGAAAGGGTTAAATGGAAAAAAATTAGATTGTTCCATTTTCACAGCAAATCATGACCATCAATCTGAGGCATCACATAATACATTATTGATATATATCCAGTGGGAGTAATCCCTATCAAAGCTTTGTATGTCATAATATGAGGTTTTTAAGGTATATGACCCATCATTAAAAACACCATTTTCTAACAAATGGACATGCATCAAATTACACAAACTTGTAAATACACTTCAAAAAAGTTGATTCACCGTACCGGATTTCAAGATTATGCTTCAAGAAGAAAATAATTTACAAATATCTTTTTACTCTATATTCATATGCAAGGGAGGTAATTTATAACATTTTTGTCAAATATTTCCATAACCAATTACCAAATGGCGAATTTTTAGACTAGTCCAAATTCAAAGATGATGCGGACAACAATTTCAAGTGAATGAAATTTTGAATTTTTTAGTCTCTTTGGGTAGAAAACATTGTGGGAAATGAAGAAATTGCTTGTCACAAGCAATTTCTTCATCTTCAACGATGTTTTCAAAAGCCATTATCTTGTGGGGAGTCAAAAGGAGTCACTGTGTGGTAATGGGATAATAATTCATCGATTCAAAATTCTAAACCATTCAAAATGCTTACTTATGTTTGTATTTGGAATGGAAATATAACACAGTTTAGGATTTACTGGCACTTTTCAAATTTCGCCCCTGGCTCTTTGGTGCTAATGATGGGTTGTATATGTTAATTAGAAAACAAACCAGATTTATTAGCAGGGTTCTCCTCAGAATATTTTGAAGCCTTAGTGGCAAATTATTGGGCAGGTACATCTATTGGAAACCTTGAAACGCAATGTGTTCTTGCAAATAATTGTGAATAAAAACATAATAGGAAAAGAAGAAATTGCTCAATTTGAGCAATTTCTTCTTTTCCCATAATGTTTTTATACAGAATTATTACATTTTAATTTATATGTAGGGGTAATTTTGAAGCTGTAGTGGCATTGCCCTAATTTACATGAAGCTGTAGTGGGGCCGATACAGCTTATTGCGCTGGGGAGAACACTGATTAGATAGCGACTCGGGCCAGAGAGGTCTCTGTAAACAGTTCCGTACAGTCTATTAAGAGGGGCCAGTGCAAAACTATTGTAACTACATATTTTCAAGAAATTCACATTTTTGCATTTTCCGAATCTTTAGGAAGGAATGCATCATGTGTTCTAATATTCAAGTCTGTATACCTAAAAAGATATTTGAATTTTAAAAACATTTTTTCCTCTCTAACTCTGAGAAAGTCAATAAGTTTTTTCCATCTCCTGTAAAAAATTTACAAAATGTAGTTACAATAGTTTTGCACCAAGCCCTTGATTATAACTTTGGGATTCAGATACTTTGACTTGAATTTCTTTGGCATATGCTTTTTAATCAATGTTTGTGTACAGGCCAGTCTGAAAAGAGAGTTTGGATACAAATAACTGATCCACCTATCACAAATACCACCACAGGTTGACTTATCGATATGAAACGTATCCAAAATGTCCCCAAATAAAAGTCCCAATATAAATTGCATGAGAACAAAAAAGAATTTGTTGATTAATCTCAAACTTCAGGGCTGGCCCTTCATTCCATGTTGACCGCTTTTCTGTTCCAGTCTGTGTTGTTTGCTGATGGCCATCGTCCATTTCATCAAATAGACCCTCAAATATATTTGTTTGTTTGGAATCTGTGTATACATAAAACATACATTTTTGAACAGTTTGGTCACTCGTATGTTAAAACAGGCCTGTTACAATAGACTCAGGCATCAAGTTCAACAAATGTTGAACATCATTTAGTAGTTTCGTCACACATTTCGGTTTGCGTAGATACAGAACATGTTTCCCTTTGAGCAGTTTGAGTTTCGATTGTCATGGAACGTCTATAAGTAAGCTCTGTTTGCTAGGCTTATCTAGAAGCTAAGAACAATCTTGCCACAGTAATCATGAAGGTACAGTGATGACACTTCAAAGTACACTTGATGAATTCATACATATGGTTTCTTGTACTTCAGCGTATTGTTCATCTTCGTCTTGTTGTACGGTGGTTTGTGGTGGTGGTTGCATGTCATCTGTGTCACATGGGCTAATTGTCCTCAATCTGAAATAAAAAGTAACACTTAATCAATTGATGTTAGAGTTATGATTATTCTACTTCCATGCAGAAATCCTGAATTTTAGTATGAAAACGAAATAATCAGACTACAGAGGTGGGTTCGTTTATTTACCCACTGAACACCATCTGGATCTGAAACTGTAACCCACTGAACACTCCTTTTGTCTCAATATTTCAGTCGCTATGATTCACAAATATTCTATCTATATAGATGTCACCACACATTTATATCTTCTGCAGCAGCTTTTGAATTGAACAGTCTGATATTTTGCAGTTCGGGAATTATTCAATATTCATGGCAATATATCAGCTATACTGGCGTAGGAAGAGGGGGGCCAGCCCCCCCCCCCCCCTTCCCCCAATAATTTAGAAAGGGGGCCCCCCAATAATTCACCCATAAAAAAATATTTTCCATCATGAAAGGTTTAGGTATAAAATGATGTCTGAAAGTGCCCAGATTGAAGGAAATGGCTTCTTAGAATTATTTTTTTAGGGGGGGGGGAGGCATGCCCCCAGACCCCCTAGCAACGATACGCACGGTCGGTTTCCATTCATTTAAACATCCCCCCCAATATTGTAAACCCTCCTACGAGCTCCTAACAGATTCTGACTGTTGAAGATTTTTCACGAAGCAACCGTCGATGAAATGTTCTGAGCATAGACGAGTGTCGTTGTATCTGAAGCCTTTCTCCGCTAGTTTGATTCGAAGAATCCTAGCAGACCTAATTTTCTCATGCGTTGGTAACCTATGCAAAGGAATTTAACGTCCATAAACTTACTTTCCCCGATAATTAGAGCAAACAGTGAAATATTTTTTGTCTTTGCGTACTTTGATTGATTTGGCTTCTCTTATCTCCAATCGATAGAGAGTACGATAGGGGAGATAAATATTGTGATCGTAGACAGGGCTATAGTACGAGCTCTGTGATTGGCTATCGAAAAAAATAGGGGTCTACCGATAAAAATAGCGGTCTAGCGTTAATTTTACCGGTAGACCGATAATTGAAATAGTGGTCTACCCTTATTTTACTGGTAGACCGATATTTTTATCGGTAGACCGGTAAAAATATAAGGATAGACCGGTATTTTTAAGGGTCTACCCCTATTTTAATTATCGGTCTAGCGCTATATTGACTTTAGACCCTTTTCGCGCGCCATAGATACAGACAGACAGATAGATAGACAGAAACAGCGATACGAACAAGATCAAACATTTCAGGTTTTATTAGATATGGAACCAAGTAAAGTTAAAGTGGATTTCATATAAATCAAACTCGTAATAAGAAAGCAGCAAATTTACTGATTTTATCGTTTTTACATCAAATTAACCCCCATTGTTTTATCGTTTTTATATTAAACGAACCCCCATTATTTTAATTCCCACCCCACTTGATGTATTAGTTTCAATTTATACATATTTACATTTTATTATGATATACTTTACACTTCCCGAAAACAAGGTGCTGATTTGACTTTCTCAGTAGAAAAGGTTTTAGAAAATATTGATGGAAAAGAAGAAAATTAAGATTATTGATCAACAATTTCTTATTTTCCCTCAATATTTTCTGCAACATGACATGATGACACACAAATTGTCTACGCTCAACATCAGTCATTTTGTCGTCTGTAGCTTCTTTCAAAATGATTTGGCCTGAAAGTGCATGATTTGTGAAAGTGTTCATGTATTTCAATATATACCGGCTTACAATTTGTTACGATGTACTCGACATTTAAGGAAAACATGTATCCGATGATTTTGTTCGTTTGAATATCTACGAGTACGTATAAGCTAGGGGTTTCAAGGTATTCATTTGATTTTCTATGAACCATTTTGTTTCGAATATTTTAAAGCAACATAACTTTGGACTGGTACAAACTAACGCATGTCGTTGTCACTAGCACTATATTACTTGGCAATATTACGGAATATTTCGCAATATTATCCACGGCGTAAAAAAATTATAAAACTTTCCTAAATACGGAAATTCAAGCAGACATTGTTGAGTGTTCTTGGCCTGCGTTTCATTCAGAATCGTAAATGGCTGTGTTTCAAGATCTCGAAAAGCGTTCCGCCAATTGCCCGTTTCTCTGGTACAGTCTATTGTAATGCTTTTCAAAACATTCAATCAGACATTCGTATTTGTAAGTTTTAATCAAAATCGTAAAACAATCAACAAAATAAACAAATAATTTACATTCTAGACATTCAATTTCCTAAGAGTCTACGTATTGTTTACAATGTAACAAATAACTTAATACAACAATAGATATGAAATATTATGTAAGTCCACAATCTGAAGAAATGCACTTGCGGCATTTGAAACTTATCGATGTGGCTCTGCTCTTACTGAGGATATCTTTAGTGTAATAAAGACAATTGTGTTGCGTTAGAGCTTGTTTTCACATGGACCAACCGCTTATATTAATTTCTTTGCACAGACAGCCTGGTATATCGTATTGGTTCTACGTTGCCCCTGTATGCCGTTATGACATTTGAGACAAACAATCTGATTTTCTGGCGTTTACATGTCCAGTCAATCTAACCACGATTCACGATGCTTTGATTGCGTATTTATTTAAAATGATAATTATCAAAGAGGTCCATTAACAGTGTATGCCACGACCTTAAAACTCATATAATTACGTTTCACAAATCTATAATTTTGATGTAATAGTGCAATAGAAACATTTGCCTCGTATGATACACAATGTTAGTTGGTGATTATTACTAGCAGACTTATGAATAGATTCATTTTGTGTTCCGCTATATACATTAAGAGGTGATTATTACAATAGTGGCGGTAGATTATCCATTAATACACCAATTAGTGAACAATAATTGCTATCTTTTGTTGTTTGATATCTCAGTATTTCACTATTTACACACAACCCTTATCAATACTCATTAATCCTAGTTTTGTACGTACCGTTTTCACAATTCGTCGCCTTTCAACACAAACTCGCATACCTGCATTTTTTTAAGGACAGATCCTCCAGTTGTTACTGCGCAACTTACTGCGCATATCCCAAATAACGAAATAAAGCTGTTTCAGTAATTGGTTTTTTCAGCAAATGTATTTTTTTTACATTTAGTTAATGTTTGGTTGATAAATGACAAGACCCTTTTCGGTTATTTCGATTTTCTCTGTTTGGTCAATTAAAGTGTAATAGTACTCGGATGGTACATTTCGCTTTCTCTTACGCGTTCAACATGTGGCGTTAGCGATAGGAAACGGATCAGCAAAAGCAAAGTGGTGTCTTTATGAGCTAGACCGCTTCAGATGGACACAAAAGATGACACTTTTTATCATCTAAAGCTGGTAATAAGGAAGAAAATGGATAAAAGTAGTGAAACAATTTCGGACAGAGCTGCAAAAAGTTAACCAATTTTTACTAATAACTAAGAAAAACGCTTGGTTTGATATATTTTTCTTTTTTTGTTTTTGTAGGTTTGACCAAGCACTATGTCTATACCAAAAAAGAAAAAAATCTTACCGCTGGAATATTTTTTATTATCAGAAACGTTGCTAAAAAAGAGCAATTTCAGCTACTTTTGAAAGAATGTTTTACTAAAAATTTCAAAATCATCACTATCTTTTCCCAAATTGATACTCATTTTGACAGAATAAAACATATTGAACACAATGAAGACTTATTTATGGAATCCTTGTCATTTCGGACACCTTTTTTGTGGGTATTTGAGTGACACCTCATTTTTGCAATTTTAGACAAGAGTAGTCTCCCTTGAAATCCAATAACATTTTAATTAGCTTGGTGACCTTTAGTTTTTAAGTCATTTTTTTACTTCTCATATATCTAAATATCAGTACAGAAAAAATGAAAAAAATCTTACCGTAGGAAATAAATGGAGGATCTGTCCTTAAGCTGAAGTTACGAAGTTTTTTTTTTTGTAGAAAAGATACAAACGGTTGTTTGATTCTCTCCGCATGATTAGCGTCTTTTATCCATTTCTAAACAGCTAATTTCGCGTGTGTTCAAGTTCAATATTACTATAGACGACAAACTAATTGTTGATAGTAAGCTAAAGAATTTTTGATAATTTAGCACACGAATTTATAAAGACAAAGGAGTAAAATGACTAACCTCTTCTATTTTTGTCCTTTCTAAGTGTTTAATTATACAGAAAAAGCCAACAGCACACAAAAGACATATGAAACAACAATTACAAACACCAATTATGATTTAGTTTACATTTACTTGTTTTTGTCGAACCTTAAAAATTTAAATACTTCATAATTCAAACGATTGGGAAAATATGATATGTATCAATACACCGTGAAAAAAACACTGTCGTGAACATGTCTTAATATGAATTCCTAATAAGAAATATCAGTTGAAATATACATTTTGCTATAATTGATGAAATATGTTTTCTTTTATCGCTAATGTGAAACTCATTTGACAAAAAGCGCAACAGAACAAGTGATTTATAAAAAGGCACCCTATCTGATAATAATTATACGAAAATGTTACAAAAACTGAAAAATATCGAAAATAAATCCCCTAAAAAGACGCACGTGTTATCGCTTAGCCATTTCGTAAATTAATACACCATTTCCCAGACAAGGTACCACATTTCCACGTCACAAGGCCATTACGGATCCTTGTAAGGATACTTTAATAAAATACAGTCGACACTCGTTATGTCGACATCGGATAAGTCAATTTTTCGCTTAAGTCGAAGTTCAAATCTTGTCCCGTCCTCATCAAAGGACATAATTTTTTCAAACAAAATAACTTTGAACTCAATATAGCTATTGAAATATAGTAGGAAAAGGATAGAAATTGCTCGAAACACGCAATTTCTTTTCTTTTCCTACTATATTTCAATATTAATCTTACTTGATTACTTTCAAAAACGGTCAAATATCAATTTTATAGAAGCCGAACAAAATCGGATGAGTCGAACTCCGGATATGCCGAGGTATTTTGACGACCCCTCCGACTTCGACACAACGAGTGTCGACTGTACCAATTTACCTGCCCAGTGGTCTTTTTGTGAATAAGAATAAATGATACAACAAAAAAAAATGCTTTATCTTATCGAGACCGATCCAGGTAAATCAAAAAAAAAAAAAAAAAAAAAAAAAAAAAAAAAAAGACCTACACTTTCAAGACATTTGATGGAACAACCGAACCAAATTAGTGTACACTTACAATATACGTGTAACTGTTTGGGATAAATGCTGATTATTTCTGATCTTCAAACAAGAAGTTTCATGAGATGAATATGAATCTTTAACAGAATGAACATACACATACAGGCTAGTTTGTCTCCATGTTTGTTTCAAATTCTACGGGAACCCTATTCATGTAAAGTTATTTTATTGCGTTACATATTAAATCAACGAAATTGTATCTTATTTACAAGTATAATATAACGTTCCATTCGACCTACAAAGAAAGAGATTAGCTTTTATATCGAAAAAGGAGGCTTTAACAGTAGAGACTGTCACATTAATAGACCAGTACTTGCGTGACGAATATAATCTTTAGAAATGTAGATATAAGCTTAGCCTTTTCTCTGAAAATACCCAAACTATGGATGTCACGTAAATAGAAAAATAAACAAATCAATAAAGACATGAATAAATGAAAAATGAAGACATTGTGGGAACAAAATAGATGTTTAAATACGGCATTTTCTCTATTCACAAAACAAAGTTTTATCAAAACCGCAATACAAAGAGTAACACTAGTTTTGTTTGTTCTGTAACATATTCTTCTTTGGAATAATGAAAAAATGGCGTTTAGGAAAGCGTTATTCAACCCTTTCCCAAAATGGCAATATTTTTGGATGGTCAAAATTGAAAGCGGCTGTAGCCTACAAAATAGAAGTTACTAAAAGTAGCCTACAATTAGTGAATGATATATCCCAGAAAACATTGAGACAAAAGGAGCTAATTATCAGAAGTTTCTTCTTTTGTCTTATTGTTTTCCAAAGCTTATTTTCTTAGAGACGTGAAAACCAGGTCTTGTTTGGGAAAGCGTTAATTAATAGGCACCATGTAAGGTTTCCCCTATATAGCACCATCGTCCTGACGTGATGTGTCTCTCAATATTACACAGTAATGGATCAACCTTTCACAAATATAGACTGGATTTGAGAATCCTAAACCCTTTTCAAAACAAGAAATGGTTTTGAGGTACCAAAGACAAAAGCTTTGGAAAAAAATTAAGACAAAAAAGAAAAGGCTTACAAATAGCATTTTCTTATAGCGGGAAGTAATTGAAATTTGTGAAGCACACTTATTCCCTATTATGTAACATGACCATCCGATTGTGTACTGATCTTCGCAGCTCTGGCATGTACCCGTTATATATATCCACGAATATAGACATCCGGCGTTGAATTGTGTGGGGCCGAAAGAGAGAATATCGACATGTTTGCGCTTGTTGTAGGTAAACAGCGTATGGTTACTCGCTTGAAATACAGTCTCTCTCTCTCTCTCTCTCTCTCTCTCTCTCTCTCTCTCTCTCTCTCTCTCTCTCTCTCTCTCTCTCT